>JBBPDB010000040.1:22579102-22590938 GCA_037974465.1 Brachypetersius altus
TGGGCATATATTATTATTTTTAACACCGTTAATCTCATTAGAATCTTGGCGTTAATCGCGCGAGATTCTTCGGGCCGAAAGAGAGACCGAGACAGAGACAAGTTAGCTTGCATAGTGTAGACCCAGCTCCCTCTGTCCGGGGGAGAGACCGAGACAGGTTTAAAACATGCGTGAACCGGACAAGTTGTTAACCGCGAATTTTTTTTTATCGCGCGATAAGAATCTCGCACCGTTAATGCGCGTTAACGCCGTTAACGGCCCAGCACTAAAATATACATATATATATATATATATATATCCCCCGTTTTCGTGGGGGTTCGAGCACCCGCGTATAGGCAAAAGCCTATTATATAGTGTAAAGCCTAATTACTTTCGGTATTTTGTTTTCCTCATTTTCGGTTTCGGCCAAAAAAACTCGATGTATCTCTAATATATATACAGTAAACCCAAACTTTAAAATGTGGATCAGCAGTCGCAGTTCCAGTCCAACGTGAATTTTTCTGAGAACCAAACTAATAATAGTTCGCTGAAACCCCCCACACTAACATGAAAACTGGAGATAT
The DNA here is from genome assembly GCA_037974465.1 of Brachypetersius altus. Classification (NCBI taxonomy): domain Eukaryota; kingdom Metazoa; phylum Chordata; class Actinopteri; order Characiformes; family Alestidae; genus Brachypetersius; species Brachypetersius altus. Next base: position 22,579,666 of record JBBPDB010000040.1, read on the forward strand.
CCTCCACATTGTTTTTCACTTTTGTGAAATCAGAGCCTCGCCCGCTATGCCCCCTTGTCGTCATGCTGGGTTGCTGAGCTCCGCGCCCAAACATTAACCCCGCACGAGGAGGCGTGGCAGCTGAGGCCCAGACGTACAGTCTGTGCAGGGGTAATATCTGTATTTTGCATTCTAGTACTGCAGGAAGACACTGTATGAAGATTTGACCAATTAAAGGTTTGTACTAACACTTTAACAGCTCTCATATGCACACATACAAGTCATTACTGTGTGATTTGATTCACATCGCCACTCCGTCCCGCTCTCTCAGATCTTCGTCTGCCCCTCATCTTATCGTGCCCTATACTTTTCTCTAAGTACATCTTAGCCTTCAATATGTACAACTACTGCAAACCACCAAATAAGATCTTTGTATTAAAACATTTTGAAAAGCAACATGTTCCAACTTTTGACGAGCTGTGCATTGTTCGTCACATGTCACAGAGACATATTGCCTTTGCTTTCAGATGTAATACCTGCACTATTTGTGGCGACGATTAACAGAAAGGTCAACAATTTAGAAACTCATCCGTCTCCTTGTATAGTCAGTTCCTGACACGGAGAAGAGTTGAGATAGCTGAGGTGAATCACAGTCATTTAAATGACGCAATGCCACCGCTATACCAAGAAAAGCTTTTTTTTTTCGTGAATCATCCTCCCACCTTGAGCAGCATAAATACCACCTGTTCCCAGTTCTAGTGCTGCAAAGACTTTGCTAAGACACACACATGGAGAGACTTTCATTAGCATGCAGGCCCCCCACCTGATCCAGCTGCAGCTGCAGCCCCCCTCCGCCAGCTCAAAATATTAACACTATTGTTACCGTGGGTGAGCTTTCCAAAGAGGCTTCAGTGTTTCAGATAATCTCTGATTCTGAACTGCGAGAAGGTTTCTATTAATAGAGAATTAGACTTTGACATAATTTGACGGTCATTTCATGACAGATTCAGTGGAGTAGAGCTTTTAATTTGAGAGTATTAACACGAGACATAAGAGGATTGTCTCCAGGGTCTGTTTAATACTCCTGTTTCTAGATGGCACAACATCTGTGTCTATGTATATAAATATATCTACACATAGGGATGAGACAGTATGACCATATTCTCTCGTGTTTCGATCAGTGATCGGTGTCTGGTTTTATGAAGGCTTTATTAAAAAATGCCAATAAAATACATAAGGAAAACATTTAATCACGGGAGTGTGTGCATATATTGCATTTAGGCATGTAGTAATATTTGTACAAATATATGCTTGTATGGTGACAGCCCATTTTAGTATTTAACACTGCAGTTGTTGCTGTGACTTTAATACAAACGTGCGTAATGTCTTTGCTGACTGGCTGTTCTGCATGTGCCTCATTCAAAATGCAGTCCAGGCTCAAACACTTTCTATAACTTCAACCTGATTAGGCAGGGACACCCTGGGCTGAATAGGAGGTTTCATGTAAATATTAGGGATGCACTGATTGATCTGTGATTGGCCAATCGCTCACACATGTTGCCGATTTCAAACCGATCGTGCGCATGTGCTTTACTTGCAGCACAGACGCGCGCATTCAGACTGTGTTCACGTGTACGCTCAACGGAGGCGTTTCTCCATGAGCACCCGCCATTCAAATCTGCTCAACAGTGATTGGTTGCCGCTGCTGCGCTACCGGCGTGGAAGACATGCCTAATGCCATGCATCAACAAGACACGTCTTGTAAATGCAGCCTCAGACGTGCAGAAATGTCCGCCGTTTAGAATTTCTTTACTTTGAACAAAGAGGATGAAAAAGTTGTACCTCTCTGAGATGAAAACACTGATTTACTGGAAAATCAACAAAGATCGTTTCCCTGCACTTGCTACACCTGTCCGAGCCTCTGCTTCTCTGCCCCATGCACAAGCGTTGAGAGTGAGCACTTGTTTAGCTTGGCTGGAAATATGGTAAATGAAAAAAGAAACAGAATTTCTGGTAACAAGACAGAAATGCTTTTGTTTACCAAAATTAATTTTGTTCAATTTGTGGCATTTTGTCAACATCTGTTGCCAAGACAAAAAGGTGCCTTGTTATTTTTTGTTCACTCACTGCATCTTATTATTTGAAAGCATATGTTAAACTTTAGTTGTATTTGCATTATATTCAGCTTTATTTGGGGGTGTATTCATTACATTTTATTTATTTAAATTTGTAAAATAAAGCTTTATATTAAAGAAAATTAAATTTCTGTTTGTATTTGCTCTAGAGCTGCCACTATCATGTCACTATTATAAAAGTAACTAGTAAACAGGGAAAGTAAGTGCCACGTTACATAAAAAAAGTTGAAACTCATTTTTTTGTGTCGATGTCGCAGCAGCTCTAATTTTCTGTTTTCTGTGGGGGGGGGGTCGGTATCGGAAAAATCGGTATCGCCGATCACACTTACACAAAAATCGGTAATCGGAATCGGCCAAGAAAATTGCAATCGGTGCATCCCTAGTAAATATGTTGGTTTTCATGACATCTCAACCATGAGGAATTCCAAACAGGCTGTTTGTTCAGGACTATAAAGTTAATGGTATGTTTGAAGCAATGTTTTTACAGTACAGTACATTTTTCATTTTTAATGTTTCAGTGACCTTGGCCATAAGACAGGTTTCAATTGATAATCAATAGATGTGAAAAAACCTTCACATCTTGATGATTCCACCTGTATCTGCATCTTTAGCATGTAGCCAGGCCTACAGAGTGTTTAATGCACTCTGATGAGGTCGTAAGACGAGATAGCGAGGAGCTTCTCCAGTCCATGTGACGGTAATGTGCTATGAAAGTGTGTCAGCTCAGCTGAGTCATGTGAAAGGAGCTGATCAAATCGAAAGTCAGAGAGCATTAAAGTGATCGGTTTGACGCATTGTGCCGCCACATACGCATGCCCGCGCTTGGCACTGTCCTCCGCCATCCCACCTCTCACATCCTTCCATATTTGCATGACTAAATACTTTTAATGGATTTTTGTTGCGAGCTGTGAACTTCAAAGTAGCTTTATTAAAACAGCGAGTGGGACTTCGCTACACCGAAGATAGTCACAGGACATGAGGTGCCCCCAGGCATATTATTTTAAACAGATTATTGTCTTTAATTGAGCTTTATGGAACAGTTTACTAATAAGATTATTTCATCCCTATTTCCAAATAAAGCCATTTCAACCCATGCCCACTTTGGGTTGATAATGACAACACCTAGCTGAGACCTGTACAGTAGGGCTGCAGTGAATGATAACTTCAAGCACTGTAATCTACGAATTATAAATTGACTAACGTCTTCCCTCTCTTTGCTACTTTCATTAATACTTTGTAGAGACCGCTGTATGGGGAGAGTATGTACCAATTTGGTACTTTCAGGAGTGACTGTCCCTTCTTTTCAGTAGAATTAAAGAGATGTTCTGAGTTGGTGGGAGACTTTGGTTCTGGATAGCAGCATTCAAATAGTGCCACAGTAGATAAGGGCTTTGACTTGGCCATTCCAAAACATACACCTTTCTGAGTTTCTGAGCCATTCCAGTGTTGTTTTGAGCTCATGCGTAGGGTAATTATAAGGGATTAGGTTCCAAGAACCGATTCGAAAATACCCGGTACTGGGTACCCACTCATTTTTTTTTCGGTTCTGTAAATACATTCTTAACACTAGATTGGCGGCTAAAGGGGCTTTCAGACCGAACGTGGCAGGCGCTGCGCTTTGCTCTGAAACCCATTGTTTTCTATGGCTTGCACGGCGCAGGCACAGCCCTGTGATGCATTTTCGCGCAACCAATAGAATCAAAGCGTCGAAGAGGGCTAGTGTTCGGTCTGCCCCGTCTAAACACAAACACACACAGCCTGCTTGGAGGAAAAGCTCATCTTAAAAGTCTCTGAGTCTCCAGAATCTACATGTACACCAGCTTTGTCTTGCTGTCTTTCATGCACCACTACAGTGCTATCGCTACCGAATATTTTGAGTAATTTACCTATTGTTTTAATATTGATACAAGTGTTTTAAGCAAAACTATCAAACCAGACTTCACTAAACAATAGCTAGAAGATAAAGACACCCCTTAAAAACACAGTGAGATATATAAGAACATTATGTGGAAAAACATTTAAGCTGGCAGCTGGTGGCCTCGTGGTTAGGGCATTCACCCTGCGAGTCCGGGTTCGATTCCCAAGACCGCTAGGCACCGCTGAGGTACCCTGAGCAAGGTACCATCCCCACGCACTGCTCCCCGGGCGCTGTGTTCATAGTTGCCCCCTGCTTCACTTGGTTAAATGCAGAGGAAGTATTTCGTGATGTTCACACTGTGTGCTGTGGTGTGTTCACGTATGGCAAATGGTCACTTTCACTTTTTTACTTTTTCACTTCACTGTGATCTGAGGTGCCCATGACGCAGGGAGCGGAAAGCCCCCAGATGTTCTGTGTAGCAGTGGTCGAGCGTGTTGGCTCCCCGAGTGGGACATGCTGGTGGTATTTCGGGTACATACTCCTAAAATCCACCCAGTTAATGTCACCAGAGACAATGAACAATCCGTCCAGCTGTGCATTCTCATGGCTGGTGATTAGCTGGTAGAGTTCACTCAAAGCGCACTGTGTGTTCCTCTGAACTCTCTGGGCAGGTAGATCGGCTGGCACTTGATCAGCAGATACTTGAGGTCCAGAGTGCAGTTCCATGAAATTATTTCCACCTCCTTGTTCCTTCCCCGATGTCTCTGTCCTGTAAGCATGGTGGATTGTGAACCCCTCTGGCTGGACTGTGTGGTCCAGAATGCTCACTGTCAGCCACGTCTCTGTGAAGACACAGCAGTTTCTCAGCTCTCTTTGGAATTTATGTCTTCCTCTGAGATCGTCCAATTTGTTGTCCAGAGACCAGAATATGCTGGGCATTGGTGGTCGTAGCCCACAGCATTTCACTCTGACTTGCACACCAGCCCTTCGGCCCAGTCTCAGCTCATGCGTCGTCTTGGTGCCCCCAGCTGAGTCATGGCAGCCAATGTGGTTGTGGGTGAGTAGTGATAGCACCTTAGGCTCTAAAAATAGGTCTGACAGGTGCTACCGTGACTCATTAAACTAAAGTAAACTAAACACTGGCTGCATAATAGATAGCAAAAACAAAACAATATACAGTACACAAAACAAACAATTCTGCGAAGAATGGCATTCAACACCCCGACATGCACCAGTGCCATGAGTCTCACCTGATCTCATGGCTAGCTTTCTAACTTAGTGTAAAAAAAAAAGACCACAAGACAACCTGACTTCTCTTCATTTCCAGGCATGCAGTCCGTCAAAAGCAGGCTGCACACTCAGTCCATTTCCAAAAGACAATTATTAGCTCTGCCTCTGTTAAGTAGGTGAATAACTTCTTCTATTCCTTTCTTTAACAGTAAGATTGTGTTCCTCCACACCCGTCTGTCCCCAGACAAAACTGGAATTGACCAAACAGGATATTAAAGGAAGGCTAAAATATACTGTGGATCCTAATGTTCAGCTTTTCAACATGTTTGTCACACTTCTTTTCAATGGGTAACATCAATTAAATTGGGAAAGGTTTTTCGCTGAAGCTTTCCCTAGGCTGCGTTCCAATATGGGAAACTGCTCAGTTAAAACCATGTTTACAGAAACATGTTTAAGGCATGAATATTTGATTGGAATAATGTAAATACCTCAGGTTTGCAGTGCTTTGCTTTTGAATACTAAGCTACTTCAAATTCATTTTATTTGGTTACTCAAATGTGTCAAGCCTGTTTCAGACATAACAGATCAGACTTGTGCAGTTCTACAACCCAAAGTAATGAAAAGGCTATGTTGGAGATACAGGGATTGGGCAGCATTCACAGGACTACATGACAGTGACATAAATCTTTTATGACCGCTGACATCATGTTGTGACGTTGGCAGAAATGTACCACGTATGTGATTATTGTGTATTTTCTTATAAATTTTTGTTACTTAAACTTACTAATAATAATATATTAAAGTCGATGTGGAGAACTACATTTTTGTTTATTTCAATACATTTTCAACATATTTAAATGTGGCATTATTTTGAAGTGTAATTATTTAAGAACAAGAACAACAAGAACAAAAACGAGACAAACATAAAGAAAAACACTACTAGTTTCAACATTAGAATCTTGCAACTTTATGCTTGGCCTCTGAGGTTGAAACTGGATACCTTATAATAGGCTGAGCAGTGAAGGGCGTTAGCTCTCAGTACGCTCCAGGTGTCAAGTGAGCTCATGTAATTCAATGCTGGCTGAATGGGAGGAGCACTGCAGGTTACTATCCAGCTGCACCGTTGTTATGAATGCCTTTCAAAGGGAATACATGAACGAATGAGGGTAGGTTGCCTTCTTGTTTTTTGTGGCTCTATAAACACTACATTAGACTCTAGACTTTACTGATGATAGACATTACTGATAGTCTAGAGTAAAACAACGCTGTGTTTGGACAGGGTTGCATGTTTTTAGATATGAAAGAGAATATTCAGAGGATGAGAACTGCTTCAGGTTATCTTGTTTGAACTCCAGTCATTAAAAAGGCTAGGTACAAATATTTGTGTAGATTTGTGTCAAAACCAGCCAAGATAGGTATCCAAGAAATATGGAATTTAGTTCATACTGCCCTAAACGTGTTGCAAATTCAGCTTATGTTAGAAATTTATACGGACTATTGTGATGCATCTGTGTGAGATTTTTCCGTCATTTTGTAGTTCAGATATCTGTTTAACAGCTGTGCAGCTAACATTGTAATGCAAATACAGCAATCAAATGTATCCCTTGGTAAGTGTTAAAGTTTGTTTTGTTTTAAACGGCTTCACCTTTAAAAGTTCCTAATACCAGTTCACCACAGTTTCAAACTCAAAACTTGATAATGTCATAGAAGTTGGATTAAGACAAGATTTGCATGTTTGGTTGGATTGAAATCAGATGGAAAATATGGTCTTTTTCCACTGTGGCAGCTGTGGCAGTAGACTGTGTAACTCTACTGATCTCAGCTGGTCTATTAGCATTAATTATCTTCATTGCTATCTTATGTGAGCTTGCTTAAAATATGATTTTCTTCTAATTATTCGGAACTATTGAGGAGATTTAATTCCAGTAGCAAACTATTGGATTGTTTGTATTCAAAAATTGATGAAACCTGCACCAGTTCAAATTAAAAAACACATCATGCCAGCAGAAATCACCATCTAGAAACACCAAAATGTAGGAAGGCTGTATGCAGACGATGGAAAACTATGCCTGTGTTGCTACAATAATCGGTTACATATCAGTGAAAATAAGTCCTAGTTCTCAGGATAGAGTGAAGCCTTCTCCTCAAGTATAACAGCATAAAAGTAAGGATTTAAATGTTTCTAGTAGTTGTAGTCACACAGATTCCACTAAAGCGCAATAGAATCAGTCTAAATTAAATAAAAGGTGTTGTGATGTACATATGTGTATTTGTGATGTATACTATTGCTTGAGCTTTTCCTTCTGTGAAAGCAAAAACCCTACTTGAATGCTAATAGCCCCCTCTTATGGGGAACCTGAATTACTGTGGAGAACGTTTCACAAATGTTAACATTTTGCTTGTGGCCCTAACTAGCGTGATTGTGGTTTTTGTTATTATTATTATTATTATTTTTGGATACGTTTTTTTGAAATTTTGGTAACATCTGTTAATATCTGGCGAAGTGCGCATGTATCCAGTTTAGTGATCGTTTCATCAGGGGCCAAGTATTGATTATTTAAAACATTGATTTTTGTGGCTGAGTCTCCTCTGTAATGTATCAGGACAGAGAGCAGAGTGTTAGAGAGAGAGTCTGTGACACTACAGTTGGAGTGTGTTTGGAGTGTGACAAAATATGGAACAACAATTAATTCTCTTAAAAGACATTAAAACACAAAAGCTAAGGGCAGTTCTAACAAAAAGATGCAGTTTCACTGTTTGTTGCGGTTTAATTAACAATACTCAGCCCATGAACACAGCTATGTGCACTTACCCCACCTGTTTTCAGACAAGAGCGGTAGGATCCATACGTTTTCAGACGACCTTAACCATAAATGGCGTGTTATTTTTATCTCAGTGCCACGACACTTGTAACATGTTTAGCATCAGTGCTACCTGCTCAAAATGTTTCATACAGCCCTGATGCATCATTCAGTTCTGCAAGGTAAATCAATCTTTTATTTCTGTAACATCATACCACATCATCGACATATGATAGCATTCAGCACTAAACCTTGGTAAACATGGTAATTTAACAGAAGGACAAAACTTCATAAAATAATGGAATTAGACATTAGGTGTGTCTGAAATTATGTGCTTGCACACTTCGAACACTATGTTTTAGTGCATAGTGTGTTCACACTGACAACCAAGCCAAAACTCAGTGCTCTGAAAGTACCCGGTTGGTGCACTCATAATGGCCAAAAAACGCAGTATGGAACAATGGACACTACACACACTAAACAGACGCCATTTTGACTATGTAGCGGAAGGGGAGGGACTTTCGACAAGTTTTCAGAGTTAAATAAGGAGGAGGCTCCTGCGTAGACATTGGATGTGACATAGTTAGCACGTGGGGTGAAGTAGGGGGTATACAAAAGCAAATAAAATCACGAAGAAATTCATTGTGAAAATAAAAGCCGGCAGATAATTTGGTGCACTGGAGAATCGTGATCAAATGTTAGACTGTCACTTCCGTTAAGTGTGAAATGTCAGTGTTCCATTTGGGACAACACTTACCTATGGCAGTGTACACTACAGAAGGAAGTGCTCAGTGTGTACTATGCACTACATTCCAGTGCACTCAAGTAAGTGCTTGATTTCAGACACATCCATTAGCTTTGCTCTGATGTCTGCTATATGGTTGTAGTCTGACTCTGAGAACTGTGATATGAACAACTCCCCTTTTCTTTAATGAACAGAGGTAGGGCTGGGAGGAGATGTGGTTGTATCTGATGGCCTTTGTAACATAGAAATGAAAATGTATACATTTGAATATTGTTTATATTTATAGTTCCATACATGCATTGTAACGCCTTCAATTTTTTTTCAGAATGATGGTTATCTCATCGAGAACACAGCAGTGTTTCCTGATTTTCACATGTTGGCTTGGTGGACTTGGCACATGTTTATTATATTTTCAGTACGCCTCACAAGACTGCAACACATGTTTAAGTAGCAGTATTACACCTCCTCCTCCAGCCGCTCTATCAGAAAAACCCATCTTATTGCTGTGGGTATGGCCTGAAAACTACAGGTTCAGCTTTGATGACTGCAAAACCATTTACAACATTGATGGATGTCACCTGACGGATGACAGAAATCTGTACAACCAAGCAGATGCGGTTCTCATTTTCCACAAGGCTATCAGTGCGGATCTGTCCAACCTTCCACCATCTCCTCGTCCTATTTTCCAGAGATGGATTTGGCTCCATGTTGAATCGCCAACAAATACTCTGAGAATTCCAGGATTGGAAAACCTCTTTAACCTCACCCTTAGTTACCGGCGAGATGCAGACATCTCTGTGCGGTATCGCCTGACTGTGAACAAAACCCCAGATGAAGAGTTTGTTCTTCCTAAGAAAGACAAGCATGTCTGTTGGTTTGTGTCCAACAATAATCCTAATACCGGAACGTCAACCAGGATGAAGTATTATGAGGAGCTCAAAAAGCACATTAAAGTAACTATCTTTGGAAATTTGGTTGGAACACGCATGAAGGATGAAGACTATTACCCTACTATGGCCAGCTGCAAGTTCTACCTGTCTTTCGAGAATTCCATCCATAAGGACTACATTACAGAGAAGTTCAATGGCCCACTTGCAGTCGGGACTGTGCCTGTTGTGTTGGGACCCCCAAGAGAAAACTATGAACAGTTTGCTCCACATAATTCCTTTATTCATGTGAACGACTTCCCTGATGCATCAGCACTGGCTCAGTATCTGCTTCAACTGGACAAGGATGATGAAGCGTACAAACGCTACTTTGAATGGAGAAAACACATCTCTGCAAGTCGTCACCTAGTCATTTGGAATCAAGAGTTTATTACATATATTTGTCATGCCTGTGAATATATTGGAAATCACAAAGAGTATAAGCAAGCACATGATATTTACAAGTGGTTTTTTTCATAGTTTCTACCTGTACAACATTTAACATAAGTTATGGAATAATTTAGTTTCCCTATTTTCTGTAGAATAAAATTACATTTAACTTCCAATTTAGTTGTATTTAATAGGTATGGGCATCTACAAGCATCTACAATGTTGGGCATCTACAAAGCATCTACAATGGACCTATAAAATAAACTATTACCAAATGTTCACACTAAACATGTTACATATAAAAGAACACTGTACAGCAAAGTGGTATAGACTGTAGTTGTCTACCAATACTGGGAATGCAAACTTGTTCACTGACTCACTGAGATTACATTTGCCTGATGATGCGTTATTTGAATAGAAAATGCCAGATGATAGTAATTGAATATGTGATCTGCCCTCAAGTGTGAAGCTGACAGTAATGATGATCCAAATAATTTGTGTGGCTTTGTCAAGTTCCTCCAGCTTTCCACTGAAGAACATGCTGCTGTTGATGTCTTATGAAGTTCACACCAGAGCTCATTTCAGATCCTGTGGAGCACATTATGCTTCTTTAGTGTCTCAAATGTCACCAGAAAACTGTAGTTTCTGACTCAACACGTCTTGGTACCTTATAAAACCATACTATTTGTGCACAAGAAATACATGAGTGTGATTAGGTCTACATAAGGTTCTTCAGGTGATCACCTCAGACAGGTTGTAGGGCACAATTAAACACATATTTAGTAATTACTATGAGTTGCCATAAAGAAGACTAGTTGTGTGCTTGTGTCAAATCAATGTGTAATTTAACCTGAATTCCAAACTAGTGGACCTGTTGGAGCTTGTGTAATGATCATCAAGAGCATGCAGCTAATAGGACATTATGGTGATCCAGCCTTATAGAACCAGCAGACACCCTAAAATACAATTGTAGCTTTGACTTTATTCTAGTGCTGTGTTAACGGCGCGAGATTCTTATTGCGCGATAAAAAAAATATCGCTAACCCTTACGAAAATTAACCATGGTTTACTATGATTAAATAGCCATGGTTTTCATGGTTTTGTGGGTAACTATGAAGTGGTATATGTATACGAAAACTATGGTAGAACCACAGCTACCATGAAGTGCTATGGATAAACCATAGTAAAACTATGGGTAGTACCAAAGTA
>JBBPDB010000040.1:22591038-22601121 GCA_037974465.1 Brachypetersius altus
TGTGTGTGCGCGCATGCGTGTGTACAAACACACACAGTCACATACATATTTTTCAACTCAATTAAGTTGCTGTAATGTAAAATTTTATGAGGAATTGATGTTTATGTCAGTGTCAGCCATAGAATTAAAGTTGAGGCACCAGAGGTTTTTTTTTTAATTCATAGTACAGCTTTCTAGCATATTTCAGTTATCAGTATTCCTGTAGAGCTATCCATGTCTTTAGGCCCCTCTTTTTACTATTTCTCATGAATTTCCTGCCAATTTTCATGACTCATGTTTAAATCATACAATTCCGAGGCTCACGCTTCCTTAATTTCAACATCAAAAAATCTATTGGGGAAGAAACAAGAAAGCACCCTAGGCCTCTCTCTCTCTCTCTCTCTCTCTCCCTCCCCCTCGACCAACGCATAGGACCTAGAGCTATACATTGGCACACTTTGATTCAGTACAGAGTGAGTACACTGTAAAAAAATTAAATAAAGAAATAAAAAAGCTCCAGAGCACTTGACACAGTGGACTATCTCCGCTCTAATGAATCTGATTATGCATCCAGGCTTGCCAGTCCGCCTCCCCCGTCATCTCTCCCCAAACATCAGCGAGCAGCTATATAAGGGCCACTTCACTGATGATGTTTCAGCGATGTTGCCGCTAAAGCTACCCTTTATCGCACTGCTAACCAATGAGTCATCTTCCCGAGCAAGTGTTTACTTCTGTCGGATTTCAGTAAACATTACAGATGTTGAAAAAGCATTCAATTCCAAAGACATTTATTGGTGTGGCAAAGTCAACTGTCAAGTGCTTTATTGCTAAGAGGAGAAATACTGGTAAAAAAAAAACCCAGCTCTTAATCAATTAATGTTTAGCAGAGAAGTCGTCAAAGAAAACGAGCATGCTTGGAATGCTGAGGGTTGTAATTAGATGAGCCCTCAATAAGTGACAAAATAAACAGTTTTAAAGGAATATTGAAAAGAAAAAGAACACAGAGCAAAGCCTGAGGCAACATTACACAGTCAGGAAATGAACTGTCAATAAAAAGAGATGCATTGCAGTGAAAAACCAATTAGGGTAATTCTAGTTCAATCCATATGGATTGAAAATGAAGGGGTGAGCTGATGGGTAGACAGAAGGGGTTTGGGCAGACCCCAGAGAAGACTCTCAACAGATCTGGAGCATGGAAAAAGAGAGCTTTGAAATCTAATGAATGTGAAAATTCCTATGAAAGGTCTGATCTAGGCCGGCTGGTGGACTAGTGGGTAGGGAGTTTGCAGTGGGTTCAAATTTCGGGACTTCTAGTGGCCCTTGAGCAAGGTTCATTACATTTTACATTTATTGCATTTATCAGACGCTTTTATCCAAAGCGACATCCATTCCCTAACTACAGGGGACAGTCTCCCTGGAGCAACCTAGGGACAAAGAGGTCGAACCTGCGACCTCTTTGTCCGGAGGCAAGTATCCTACCCACTGAGCTACCTCGACCCCTTTTCCATACACTGCTCCCTGGGCGCCCCTCATTGGTGGCAGCTGCCCTTGCTTCAACTGGTGAATGGGTTAAATGCAGAGAAACAATTTCAGATTGTTCACACTATGTGCTGTGACGTGTTCGTGTGTGACTTTAATGGCCACATCACTTTACAAATGTCTTAGTAAAACAACTCGAGTGCAACAGCTTGAATTCTTAGTAGGCTATAGGTATAGATTTCAGCCACCGGATCAATGGACCCCTAATATCCAGTATTTGGCTTATATTAGACTTAACACACTGGTGCTTATTTGCATTATGTCCTGTGGTGCAATGCATTGAACACTGAACTGGTGGCTCAGTAAACACAATCTGATCAAAGTAGGTGCAAAACTCACTGGTAGACCACTCTTGCTGGTAGACCAGAGTAATGACGGGGCACATACAATACATGATGCAAGTCATTTGAGAAATCGGCCATTTCATTGGTCACATCATTGGGCAGACCACAGAGAAGCTTCTCGGTTGGTCTTGAACATGGAAAAAGACAGTTTAGATAGCTAATGTATGAGGAAAAAGTCTAATCTCTGTACTTTCTTCTTCTATAATCTAAAGGAAAGCAACTTGTGTGCAACATCTTGAACTCTCAGCAGACTAAGAACAGCGATCAGGGATGGTCTTCATCTACCAGATCCACACTGTAGGATACATTAAACATCAATGGACCCCTAATAATCAGTTTTAGACTTCTCACTTGGGAAGAAGCAGAACACTACTATATTGGGCTCGACATATTCACTGTTGCACATTGAGCACTTTACCACTGGCTAAATACACCAAATCAGATCACTGAGGACTAAAGTAGGTGCAAATGGGTGGTAGACCACTCTGGGTTCCATTAATGAAGCTCTAACAACATTTGCAAGGTCGCACAGACAATACATGATGCAAGGCATTTAAGACTTGGGCTGTTTCATCGATCACATCATTGGGCAAACCTAAGAGAAGATTCTCAACAGATCCTGAACATGGAAAACGATAGTTTTGATACCTGATGAAGGAGAAAAAGTCTGATCTCTATACTTTCTTTTATAATCACAAAGCAAACGTCTTTGTAAAAGAATGTGTGCAACAGCTTGAACTCTTAGTAGGCTAAGAACAGCAACCAGGGATGGATTTAAGCCACCAGATCCACACTGTAGGGTATACTGAACATCAATGAACCCCTAATAAGCAATATTAGGCTTCTCACTCGGGAAGGAGCAAAACAGTTATATTAGAGTCATCCGGTGCTCATCCGCATTTAGCCCTGTTGTGCAATGCATTGAGCAGTGAACTGATGGCTCAGTAAACACAATCTGATCACTGAAGACTAAAGTAGGTGCAGATGGCTGGTAGACCACTCTTAGCTCCATTAATAAAGCTCGAGCCACAGTAATGAGGGGGCACGTACAATACATGATGCAAGTCATTTAAGACTTGGGCCATTTTAGATGTCAATAGTGAAACACTATCGACTCCTCATTCAATGACTGACTACCTGACTGACAGATCGACTCCGATCTCCGAACGCACCAAGCTAGGCGCGCAACGATCTCGCGCAACAGCAATTAAGCGCAATTTGCACGCGCGTAGTGACAGCAGGAATAAACTACATAATAACAAAAAACCTCGAATGTCAGAGTAAAAGCTTACCTCACGCGCTTTGCTAATCACGGGTCATAATCCTGAAATGCTGATGAGCTGCAAAGAGGCGCGCGGAGAGATGTGTCGATGAATGAAAGAGGTTGGCTGGTGGTACAAAAGCCGTGTGCTTCCCACCCCCCTTCACACACTCACTCTCTCTCACACACACATACACATACGCATACACACACATACACCTGCGTGCGGTTGTGCTGCTGCAGCCTCAGAGCCCGGCTCCTGACGCGGCCGGAAAACACGGACTGGATCAGCCGCCGGAGCGGAGTGAAGAAATGAAGTGGCGCTCGAACAGCACGAGCCAGGGAGAGTCTCTGACGTCATGTCATCGCAAAAGACATCACGCATTCATTAATTTAATATGATTTAGATGCTTTGCAATTTTGGTTTCGCGCAACAGAGTAATGTAATCTATAAAACAATACAGCAAGTATTTTTTTTTTTTTTACATTTGAAAAAAATATATACACATATACACAGCTCTGGAAAAAATAAAGAGACCAATGCAAAAATATTCAGTTTCAGGTGCAAGTATTGAACTGAACAGCTTTGCCTTCGTTTTTAATAACTGCTGAAAACATAAATGTTGCAGTGTTTACAGAAATGGAATAATTCAAAGAAAACAAATCTCTTGTACTCTTAAACAAAATGGCAATATATACCTTTGACTTACTTCTAGTAGTGTTTTATAATCTAACTTGTCACATTCCAAAATTACAGCAGGGATTACAGCAGTGTTTTTATAATTTTCCCCATTAAAAGAGATTAGATTCAGGTGATTATCAATACCTCATAAAGCAGAATGAGATGTGCTGGTGTAGGAATTTAACAGACTTTGGAATGGTATGGTCATCATACTCCTTTCATGCGTCTTTGTTGTTTTATACTGCTGTGCTTGAGAGACACCGTCAACCGGAACCAAATTCCTTGTATGTGTTTGCTCACATACTTGACCAATAAACGCGATTTTGATTCTGATTCTGATTCTGATACTCATACAGATGCTGATTTCAAAATAAATTGCAGTGGTCTCTTTTTCTGGAGCCGTATATAAAGCGTATTATGCATATTATAGAGTCTTGCAATGATGGTGAGCTATTGGCTGCCAAGAAAATGACAATATATGTAGATTTCTGCTCTTTCATGTTTACTCGTGTTGATTAAAGCTGGGGGGAATGATATTGATTATATTGACTGTAGTGACGCTTCTGTCAAGTGATTCCTTGAGCCAATCAAATTTCAAGGCGATTTTTTTCGCCAGCAGCTCCTTACCACAGCCCTGGCCACACAAATCAATCCTCTATTGACTGTTCAGAGCGCCACCCTATTTAGGCCCTTAATATTATTACATTAGCTCAAATTAAATGCATTACATGGACCTTCCAAAGGGCCAAGTACTGAATGACCATAACCCTCATCTACAGCCACAGAACTTGGTTACTAGAAATAGCCCAGAAATAATTTTTGGCTCTGGCTCAACTTGACTCTACTTGCTCTTTGATACCTGGTATCCAATTGGTCCAATTATCCAATACAATTATGGCCATTTTGCAGTGGCACAAGAAACGATGCCACATTGTGAATTTGCCCAAACTCTGAAACACAAGTGTCCTCCAATACACAACTCCAAAAAGAAAAGTTTTGAACAAATGATTTTAATCCATGTTTTTAGGCTTTACGTCGTTAACTACTTTATCTGCTGTACATAACTTCTGATACAACTTAATCAGCATCATAGTAAAGGCTTCATATCCACCAACAACAGAATATCACAGTTTCACATTAGTAAAGTTTATAACCATACAAAGGAATTTTTCTATATATTTTCAAAGTACTATTAACATTTCCGGCCCATGGGGTGAGATATGGGACCTTTGTTCCTTTCAGTCAGAGCGAGCATAAAGGAGTATGAGAAGAAATTGAACTGTGATGTGTCTCCACAAAGGAAAGCTTCAACTTTGGTTATGGTCTTTTCTGTGGTTCTTTATCAACAGGTAATAAAAAGGTAGAACAGGGTAAAACATAGACATCTTTTGGATTAGAATCTGTAACAAAAACAAACCCTTCACTAGATCCTACACTTACCTTATTCACATTATGAGACAAAGTATTTCACTCAACTCTTTGAAGAACACAATTGTGCTTTGACCAGGTGAAAGAGGAAGAGGACATGAATCATGAACACCCATTAAGAACAACGAAGACCCAAAGAGAAGACATGAAATTCTGTAAGAAATGAAATGAAGACATAAAAAATTCCTATCTATACGGGTACCAGGTGTCCATTAGACAATATACCTCCTACCCTGGGCCTCAGAGCCCCTCTGCCGTGTACATTTTAAAGTATGTTTTCATAGGTATGAAGGAACTGTGCTGTATCTAAACTGTACTGTGATGATTTCCCAGTGTATCAGTAAAGGTGTTTCTGATGCGTCACCAGTGCAATTCTCTCCCTACAGTTTATGACTGGTCATTCCAAAACCACACCCATGGAGTCAAACCAGCAGAAAGTCATTCTATCAAAGCTGCTTTTGTTATTGTGGGCTTTTATTATTTATAGTTTTTTTCTATATAATTTATAGTCTTTTTCATTTTCTTGGCACACTTTAGTCATGTGACCAATACCTAACCCAGCTAACTTGTTAGTGATGTTCTTCATTTTCCTCACAGTAGTAAAGATACATTTCTTTGCATCACAGAAAACTCCCACTGAAACGTATCCTCAGCCAAAACAGATAGTAGTGCTTGCACCACCCAGTTGTAAGTTTGCATCGGGCAGTTAAAAATGATGGCTTCTTTCCATGTTGAGATGACAACATTTCAATCAATCAGAAAACAGTAATAGAGTCAGATTGGCTACAGCCCACAATCGGCCCTGCTGTCGAGCAGCTTGGGTATGGCTCACTTTATTTGTTTGTGGTACAGCACAGTTTCTTGTGCCAGCCGAAAACTGCCACTAGTGTTTTCCTGTTTTAACACTCTCACTTCAACCGCAGAATTATTCATTAGCTTCATAATTGGATCAGGTGCCTTGGGATTATGGAAAACACTGAAATGTGCAGAACGGGGAGATTCCAAGATTGCTGTTCTCAGAATCAGACCATATACATACAGTATGTATGGCCAAAAGTATTTGGACACACCTGTTTGTCAGGGTTTGGTCTAGGCCCCTTGCTTCCAGTGAAGGGAATCTTGATGTTTCAGCATACCAAGACATTTTAGACAACACCATGCTTCCAACTTTGTGGACACAGTTTGAGGAAGAATCTTTTTCTATTCCTGTATGACTGTGCCCCAGTGCGCAAAAGCAAGGTCCATTAAGACATGTTTGGATGACTTTGGTGTGGAAAAGGGGGGGACCAACTCCATATTAAAGTCTATGTATTTGAATGTAGTGTCAATAAAGTCCCCATTGGTGTAACAGTCTTGCATCCCAATATTTTTGTCCTTATAGTGTATATGATCAATGGAGTTGACAAAATGTGGAATGAATACAAGGTAGGTTCTGATGCTGTGCCCCACTTCAGCTCCCACATCAACTGTGGTTTTCACCAACACCCCTGTTCCACAGACCTCCGAGCCCAGCCCCCACCCCCACAAAAAAAAAAAGAAGTGACTTGTGGGTGTTTATCATTCTGAATGCATTTTAACACCTTTGTCAACAGTGGATGCTGTGGATATATATGGATATGTATTTATAGCATGTAACTGCACCTTATTAATTTATTAAAGGACCTCAACGCCATCCAACACCTGGGCCCAGAAACACTGCAACATCTTGTGGAAAGCCTTCTAAGAATAGTGATAGCTGTTATAGCCACATAGGGGGGGACCAGCTCCTAAAATCTATGTATTCAAATGCAATGTTATTAAAGTCTCTTTTGGTGTAATGGCCTGGTAGCCCAGTACTTTTGTCCATATAGTGTATATTCACACAATCCAGAGTTGGAATGAAAGAAGCCAGTCTCGTTTTCTACCATTACATTTCAGAGGCAGTGCAGGTAAACGCAATCTAGCTCCAGCGAGCCTTCTGAGTCTTTGGCTTTTGAACGCATAAAGAATTCCCTTATATTCATGGAACCCCTCTCCAAAGAAGAAGAGCAGGCCTGCCGGCTATAATTTCGCACAAATGAAAAATTTCCACAGTGTGGATGAAATGTCACCACTGTGGATAATCTCATTCTTACATAAAGAAACCTCCGGGAGCTGGCATGTAAAAATCCAGGCCGGGTTTTAGGGCACGCAAAGCAGACCGATGTTACATATGAGGGGACTCAGTTTAACAGGGAAAGGAAAGCAAAATTATGAATTAATCTTTTTCAGCTATTGATTTTTCATCCAGCCCACTGATGTATGCTTGTACTGGATATTCTTTCTGTGCAGTTTTGACAGCACAGAGTCAATACCTTCTTGTATCCATACCACAGGGAAGACAATATTTCTTATTCCAAGAATAAACTTCATGTAGATTGAGAGATCTCCGCCTCCATTACTCTTCCCTGCTCCACTTTAACGAACTACTCAGTGTCTCACTTTGAAATGCTTACATTACAAAGTATATTGAGGCAAATATCATTCAAATGGGCAGGACCGCAGGTTGACACAGCTGCAAGTCATTTATTGTAGTAAAACAGAATCATATAAATGTAGGAAAAAACCATTATACATTTATTTTCTCCAGTTGTAACAGATCAGTCAAGACATGTTTGGTGTCATAAATAGTTTTACTATGTATCATTTAGATAAAAGTACAGACAGTGCTGCTTCTACTACTGCAGGGGTTGGCAACCTTTAACACTCAAAGAGCCACTTGGACCCGTTTTCCACAAAAGAAAAAACACCAGGAGCCGCAAATCCTTTTTGACATCTAAAACAAAAGATAACACTGCCTATATTGTTTTTTACGTTTATGTCCAAAAACTAGACTAGTGTGTTGCTTGTGAAATGTTATTAATTAAAAAAAAAAACATTTTGAACATTTAGAAGCACAAAAATTTAACCACATTGTATTTTAATGTTACAAGATCACAATAATCTCCAAATTTCAAACTACTATAAAAAAATAACAATTAATAAAAATAACACCTAGAATGGCTGACAGCATCAATTGACGTAGTTTCATCAGGCTCAGAATCAGAATCGCATCTATTGACCTATTGGAGAAGCAACCATGTTCTGCAAGAGCCATATGGGTGTGGTGTAGGCACATGTACACACATCATTTTACATTTGTTGTTGTTTTATACTGTTGTGCTTGAGATACACCATCGACTGGAATCAAATTCCTTGAATGTGTCGCTCACATACTTGATGATTTTGATTCTGATTCTGATATGGCGACTGGCTCTGTATGATGGACTCTGGGTCCATTGCCGTTATAGGTATAGACAATTAGCCGCCATTTTAGTGTTAAATTATTGTTTATTTTCCAGAGCCTCGGCTATGTGACATAATCTTACACATTTTTATAGATAACAGAATGTCATACTGGACCCGAAACCACACTGCAACCTAGCAGGTTTGTTTAATTTAAGTATGATTCACATAGTTTGCACAATGCTAATTAAAGAAGCTTTGATGACTTGCTTAGTATACAGTCTATAGAATTTTTAGCTTTAAGCTAGATGTCCATTAATGCCGTCAGTCTTCTGAGACATTGTAGTCACTCAGTACTTCTGAAACACAATTCAGAGGATAAAGGGAGAACAGTAGGACTAACCACAGATTTGCAATCAAATTTGGTTAAATTTGGCTTTAAAATCTCCTGAATTAAAGCCTTGAATTTAAGTTTAAGGGCTTTCACACCGTGCCTTCAATGTAATTTTAAGGTAAAATTAAGAGGTCAGTTTCACAATTTGGCCACTTCATTTAAACTGTGTATTTTCAGAAGAAAATTAAAGTAGGGTCAGGCACATTTTAAGTACACAGTGTTTCATAGCGTAGCATGCTACTGCCATGACAGTGTCACTGTGGTGATGATGATCTAGTACCCAGTTTAAATGCAGTTTTTGCTTCAGTGCAAAACCAAGCAAGCAAACTTATACTGGCTGATGGGCTGCATTTGGGGAAGGGGGACTTTTTTGGTGCGAATTTGATATTTTTGACAGTCTACTTAATTCATTCAGAAGACAGATAGTTGGACAGCAGTGGAGTTCACTGGCATCCTGGTGTTTTCAGCTCCAGGATCTGGCCCACTTCAGTGTGGGTGACTGCGCACAGGCAGAAAGCTGCAGCTGGTTCTATCCTGATTTTAATAAGAGGTGACAGCTCTGCTGGAACTTTCCACAAACATTCACTCACACACATATGCACCTCCTTACCTGGTGTCACTGTGGCCAAAGGAAATGACAACATGGTTACTACATGCATCATCTAGCAGTGGACGCTATGCTCACTTAACTTCTGTACTATGTCAAATAACGGTCCAAAGCCATTCGTGGCTGGCACTCCAAGAAACCACAACTGTTCTTGCTCTATTTGGGTAGGCAGAATGGGTTATTTCTCCACAATCACACAAATGAATGCTTGTTACTGAATAGGCTGATGAACAGACTTGGCAGTTAGTGCTCTCCTCCAAGCATGTTGAGCTGTCTAATGGTGTTGCATTAGCATCAGTTTTAAAATGATGGTGATATTGATGGGTCCTTGTTCAAACATCACTGCATTTGGATGAAAAATAAACAAACTAAAAAATGTATGTTCTAGAAAAGATCATTCAGTTCTTTATAAAATGTATCATTCCATACTGTAGATCAGGGGTCCCCAAACTTTTTCCAATGAGGGCCACATAACTTTTCCCTTCCCTGATGGGGGGCCAGGGTCAGTTTGTAACAGAAAAAGTGTGACGACCGCAGGGGTGCCGAAATGTAAACATTTATTGTTTTCCAGAAAGCCACACATAACCAAATATTAATAACACTCTC
>JBBPDB010000040.1:22601221-22628953 GCA_037974465.1 Brachypetersius altus
CGCCCGGGGAGCAGTGTGTGGGGACGGTACCTTGCTCAGGGTACCTCAGCGGTGCCTAGTGGTCTTGGGAATCAAACACGGACCTTCTGATCACAGAGCGAATGCCTTAACCACTAGGCCACCAGCTGCCCCAACATTACAGCATTATTATGTTCCAGTCATTCTGGCACCAGCTCTGGATAAGACTGTTACATTTGACATAGACAAAAAGAGTTAGTCAGTCTACTTTTGTTCAATAAACCTCCAAATACTCAAACAACAAAAATATATATTTATTCATTATACATTTTAAAGACTAACCACTGGCTTAGCTAGCATGCTGTTTAAAGTTATCTTAATGTCTTTGTCTTAATAAAAATTAATATTTTGACAGTTCCTATAAATGGCACCTTTTATGCTACAAAGCACTTTGGTTAAGTTCATCAAAATGCTGGTTAACCGAAGGTTGCCTCTTTATTGAAGCCATATCAACATCCCTTTCAGCCAGAAACAAAAGGTGTTAGCTTTGCTTTATTGTTGCTGTTGTGGTTAATGGTAACTTTATAGCCATTATCAATCAATTCATCATGAATAATGACAAAAATGGACATGTAAAGTTTTGTTCTGACAGTGGCACTTTGGTTTTATCAGGATGAAATTTCATGTGTCTTTTATCTAGAGACTAAGCATAACTCAAGTCTATTTTACTGACTTAAATTCCCATCTCAGTAGCATAGTGCACATTTGACCATTATTCTGACTGAACAAATGTTTCCACCGTCTAAAATAAACTTTAATAGACTTGGATTACTAGGTGTATGTTCAGGTCTATTAGTACTATCACCACTCTCCTTTTGACATGTTTGTTGTGTTCTTTTAACAGTGGAAAGTCAATTACTAGAGTGTGAATTTTAAACATTCAGTCAGTAAACACTTGGAAGAGATGAGTATGATACAGAGAAGATTAGCATGTGCAAGGATGGGACATAAAATGTTTCTTAATTGGGGCAGCTTTTGGGCCTGGTGGTAAGGGAGTTGCCCCTGCAATCAGAAAGTTGTGGGTTTGAATCCCAGGACTGCTACTGGCATCACTGAGGTCCCCTTGATCAAGATACTGTCCCCAGACACTGCTCAGGCTGCACACTGCTTCACTTGGTGAATACTGTGTGCTGTGGTGTGTTCATGCGGTGGACACTTTACTTTAAATGTTAGCTCTAGTCTTCTGGAGAGATTTGTAATGTACTATTTTGGGTGCAGATCCTTATGCATGATAAATGAGCTATTTAACAGCCAGGAAAAAAAAATTAGAGAATGCATATTTTTTTTCTGGTTATTGCAATGTGTGGGAGTATGTCTGTGTAAAATTTGCATGTCAGTATTGTGACACTTGATTTACTGTTCCAAACAAAAACAATGCTTGGAGAAAATATAAATACATATATTATAACTTTATTATACCTTGGAAATGTTAACACTCTTACATTATTTTCCATTGCAACAATTAAAATAGTAATGTTAGGTGCATAGCGTGTGCATGTGTGAGCTCTGTTTCATCCCATCAGAAACTGAATCAGGAGTGAAGCTGCTGGAATACAGCACATAGAATAACTGCCATACTAACACTACTGCACTCACAACACATAGGGAGGCATTTCTTTTACACATCTCACACTGCAATAGTTCAGAAAAGAATATCAACCTGTGCATTTTACACACACACACACACACACACACACACACACACTGCTGCAAAGTGCACAAACAGTGAACGGAATAAAAGGGAAAATGATCTTTTATTTGTATATATTGTATATATGACGGAAGTCATATGAAGGGAGTTAATTTGAAGCAGAAAACCTTCTGCTGACCTTTTTTCCCCCTTTAGTCAGGGTATTAACACACTCATCCTTGTCACAAGGGATTACTTCTGTGGGTGTGCATCCGCAAAAACATCAGATATTATGCAGTTTCACAAACTCCCTTCACAAACAGAAAACCCCCTATGCCGCCTTTTGCTTTGATTCAAAGCAGAACTATGTTCTGTTTGGAGCAGAAAGATAAATCCATGATAACCTAAGAACCTTAGAATATCAATCAACAGCTGAATGTTGATAAGGGTATGAGTTGCATAACACTCGTTTGATGTTGAAGACAAAGCCGAAGCTGGCAGCATTTACAGTCAGCTATACACGTAAACACTTTACTTTCTAAGTAGTATTTGTCATAGGAGTAAGAGTGGTGTGACATTAGGGTGTAAAATTCTTTGTCATTCATGAGACATATCAGCATGGTTTAATTCCCAGTGGAAACAGCCCATTACGCTATGAAGAGTATGGATGTCCTGTTGAGATCAATAGTTGATTTATAAATGGAATAGTACCATGTACAGGGAACTGTTGAATTAAAATCCAAACAAATGGTATGTAAAACACTGATACACTCACGTGGGTGTCATTTGTTCATAACCAGCAATGTTCCAAACGACTTCACATGCTTGTCCAAAAGAACAGGGTAATGTCGTATTTTTCACTGGAAAGTGCAGCCAAATCCCTGAAAGTCTATTCAACCCCATCTTAGTGTGGCATTTTCACATACTACCTGATATTTAGGCTACCAGCATATTTTGAAGCCCACATAACCACTGCCCACATGCAATATTATTTTCACCTTAATAGCACCTCAGGAATGCCTGGTGTTGACTAAGTAGAGAACAGATGTCCTGAGAACAAAACAAGTTTATTCATGTTGTTCTCCAGCTGTATAACTTAAAAAAATCCTTTCTTTTCTCCACATGCCTTTTTTCCAGCTCACACATGTTTTGAGCATCAAGAAAGCGTAAATACACGAGTCAAAGAGAAAACTGTACATACAAATAAAAGGGCAAACATCTTTTTTTCTGATGAAATTTGTCCAATTTGCATTTTAGTTTAATTATGTTGGTATTTATTCTAACACACATGACCTTCTGTCCTGCTCCTGAAGTTCTAAACTATAACCGAGATAGAAAAGTAGTACTATAATAGTAAATAGACTATATGAAGAAAGTATTGGGATGCTAGACCATTACACCAACAGGGATATTGCATTCAAATGCATAGACTTTAACACAAAGTTGTTCCCCACTTTGCACCTATAACAGCTTCCACTAGAGTTTTGGAGTTTCTGTCGGAATTTGAGCCAATTCATTCTGTAGAGCATTTACGAGCCCGAACCTTAAAAAACAGGTGTGTCCCAATACTTCCATATAGTGTACAACATAGCATCATGACTCTATTAAGTAAAAGTGAACAGACAATCACAGATGGGAGCTTTTAGGGAACTAGGGCTTTTCTAAAGACCTAGAAGGTCCTGAAGGTTTCTCACTGATATATAACAGATTGATGAAATGTTAATTAACTGATACCACCTTTTGCCAGTGTAGGTTTAAACTTAGTGAGTTTCACCTGGTAGTTGCACATATACTTTTGTCTTCTTGTCTAGGCAGACCTGATGCTAATAGCATAAGATAACAGTCTGTCTGCTTAACTGAATAAACCCTCAGCAAGGTTAAATCCTTTAGAGTTTAGAAACTGTAAACAAAAGCCAGTATGGATTCATGTGAATTGGTTCAAGTCTTTGGGGGAAGAATGTTGATGAAGACCTTATTTGTTACCCATACTTGTCATCTTCCTCTAGAAAGGAGGCTAATTATGCTAATGTAGTGATAAGGTAGCAAAATGCTGTTGAGATAAAGACTGAACCAAAACAGCCCTGCACAACCAGTATACTACATTTATTAATCTTCTGTAACAGGGGGCTATTGGCGCGAGGCGGGGGCTCACTCTGGGCGGGGCGCCAGCCCACCACAGGACACCCCATTCCCTCACATACTCACACAGTTCGTCTGATGTGCATGTCTTTGGACTGTGGGAAAAACCGGAGACCCCAGAGGAAACCCACACCACCACAGGAGGACATGCAAACTCCATACACACGCGACCAGGACCCGGATTTAAGTCCCCAACCCTGGAGGTGTGAGGCAACAGCGCTAGCTTCTGCACCAGGTATACTACATGTTCATCAATGAAGAGGAACAAAGTTATGAACTTACATATCACTTAGATAACTCTACTTTACATGAGTATGTAGATTTTCACATGTGAGACAACACACCTGCCACAGACCAACCGCCACCAACCCCACAGGTGGAGAACATTCTATGGTTATTAAAATATTCATCATTAAATATAATTAAACAATGTTTGTGCAGACGGTGAAAAGAATTCTGGAACAAAATAATTACTGTTGGCTGTCTGCACATTCTCACAAACTCATTTAAGTCAAACAAACCAAACGGTGGAATAAATAAGTGAATTAAGAAGCATAAATTCTCAATGAAACACTGACCACATAGTCGGTGATGTATACTATATGGACAAAAATTATTGGGACACCTGAACATTACACCAACACCAACTTTAAATACATAGCCTTTAATATGGAGCTGGTCCCCCTTTAATAACAGCTTCCACGCTTCTTGGAAGGCACAAGATTGATTCTCATTCATTCTGTAGAGCCTTTTTGAGGTCAGGTACTGATGTTGGACGTGAAGGTCTGGCTCGCAATCATGCTAACGGCGTTGGATGAGGTTGAGGTCAGGGCCCTGTGTGGGCCAGTCAAGTTCTTCCACACTGAACCCATCTAATCATGCCCTTATGGATCTTGCTTTGTGCACTGAACAAAAGTCATGCAGGAATAGAAAAGGCTCTTCCCCAAACTGTGGCCGGGTTTGTCCAAAATGTCTTATTTTGTCCCCATACATTTGTCCATAACGTATATGGGGGTTTACAAGCTGGGTTTAGAGACTAAGAGAGTAAAATCGGTTAAAATGTATTTTTACAGCACTAGTGCAATCGACAGCTTTCCAGAAATCCATATAGACCCCAATAGGATGAGCAAGGGAGCAGGTTCAGGAAAAGTTCCAATAAAGTATGAGGAAGAAACGCAGAGAAAAACCAAGAATCAAAAGGGAAAACAACCAAAGATCACGAAGGACCACTGAAGGAAAACTCCTCCGGTATTAATAATTAAGGAGAAAAGCTCATTAAGAGTGTGAAGAAAAACCTGTAAAGAGGAACCCATCCCCCACACTGGATAGTGTATTTAGGATAAAAGCAAGATTTGGAAGTTATAGCAGTATATATGTGACTATAACATTGTGATAAGGACATCCCATCATACAGTGGAATCACTATTGATTTCAGAAGACGCACTGGACATAAAATGCATCTTTTGAAACAGGATCAAATATATAACCAAGAGCTCCCAAATAATCTGCAAAGCAGCCTCGTTTCATAACCCTCAGAGTGACATAAGGTCTGTGAGGTCACTCATCCTCTGTCCACTCTCCTCCACCCCTCCCCCTGATTCCCTCCATTTCTTTCTCTCCCTCCCATCAGTCTGTGCCCCCTTTTTGTTTGTCTCTGGCCTTTCTCATCACTCCCCCAAGCAAGCCTGTTGTGTAATCATCTTTATTCACCCTAGATCCACCATGCTAATGGGGTGTTTAGGGGGAAAACTGAAGCTCTAGCTCTCATTAGAAATAGGCTTCAAAAGAGAATAAAAAAATTAGACATAGTCACTGGCATGCTTAGCATGTGGGTGTTTAACGCAAAGGCCATGGCTGTTAAGATGATGGACATGTGGGACGGAAAAAAACCCATGTGGAAAATGTTTGTCATTGTAATTCTGTCTCCCTCAACCAGATGAAAACTAATTCCTAACCAGTAATTATTAGACTGCAGGACCATTTTTGCTACCCAAGGAAATCGCAGCTGGGAACATATATTTTTTAAGCCTCTATAGATCCTTACCTTAAAAGTAACATTGAGCTAAATATCTTTTAAATTTGACAGAACACGGAGTTGAATGCAACCAACACTATTACATTTGACCCTATACCTAAACCTAAACCTAATGGCAGTTTTAACCACAAAGTTTGTCAGCAATTAAAAATCAAGTGTGATTCATAGCTAAATGTGAGTAAACAAGGTGGCGTTTCTTGCTGAATGGGTTCACACAACTGACAAAACACGCCCCAGAATTTGACAGCTGTCCACACTACAAAAAGTTGTTAACTTGGGTTCCAAATTACCTGTATCTGTGGGATGTGATGGACAATATAGTTCAATCCATAGAAGCCCCAGCTCATGATCTGCTGCTGTCTTATTGCTGTCTTGTGGGGTTCATGCCTCAGTGGGTTTTGGGGTCTATGAGGAGAACCTCCATTTGAATTATGACACAAGCACGTTAAACATTCAGTGGCAATCTAACCTGTCCTAAATTTTGCTTATCCTTTGACACAACTTTGAAGAGTTTTACAGTATGAATGACTTAGGAACCAGCATTTGGCTAAAATATCCATAGCATTTGAACATCTCCTGGCAAGTGAACGCATTTTAAATGTGTAATATTTCTTGTTTTGAAATTATATTTAAAGAATATTTCATTTTCAACTTGCTCTTTGACGTATTACTGCAGAAAAGTCAAGAAGAATCAAAGCAGAAGACAGGTTGGTTATTAAAACATAGTGCTGGGATTTATTTATTTTTTTGCTTGTTTCATGGAACAATTTTACTTCCTTCAACCATTATCTGTGAGATCACTGAACTTTCGATAAGTAATATTCTAACAGGAAAAGTACAAAAAGAATGAATGTATGACCTATATTTTACATGGTTTCGCTAGCTAAGATATAATGCTTTTACAGTGTGTGCCCTTCATCATTCAGGTGACAAGAGCATCGAAGAGGTCACTGTGAGGATTATGCAAATTGGAACAGATAAGACATGTTTCCAGTGAAAATATTCAAATATTTTATACAAACCTGCTCGCTGCAGGATTAGATGAAGATAAGCAAGAATTCAAACATGTACCCAACTCAGACAACTGTGTGATGGAAACCTAATTCTGGAGCTGCGTGTTTATACTGCAACCTACTGGAAGTTTGCTCTACTGGACCCACTCTACATAGTGCAAACCACAACAGGAGTAATTCAATATTGTAGTAAATCCATGATCACATTTCCTTATTGACATGACAAAGCCTTTTAAATAGGCCCTCAAAAAGAGCAGGCTTTATTTCAGCATCACTCAGGAGTAATGTGATCGTGTTAAAATGTTTAATTCACTGCCAATGACAGCTCTCCCACGTTGGTTAGAGAGACCACAGCAGACAAAGCAACAGGTAACCAGAGACAGTGATTAGAATGCGTGTCGTGGTTCAGGCCTGGACAAAGAACAGTTGGGTTTGAGGCACAGCACAGAATATACCTTATATGGACCAAAGTACGGGGAGACACCTGTTTTCAGGGTTTGGGCTAGGCCACATACTTCCAGTTCTGTGGCAATAAATATATTTTTCTGGATGTTTTCACGCAAGATGACCCTTTCATCTCGCCGCAGTGTACTTTTGTCCTGTGACCTTCCAAGTTGCATATCTTGGCAGGAAAAGCACTCAAACTCCACAGTTCAGTAAATATCCAGGAGACGAGTTGCATATCTCGGTGGAGAATTTAAATTTGAATACAGGTTTACCTTCACATTTTCTTTAAGGGAAATGCATTAAAATGACATCAGCGTGTTCTGGGAGCATATCTGGCGGCATATTTAGGGTTTTAGGCATTTTTTTACCAAAACACATCGACACGGTGTTTCACTATACGCAGGTGCTTTTGGAATGTTACCCCCGTGAAAAGCAGGGGAGAATGCTCCACAGAACTAATGGGCACAAATTCCCACAGAAGCTCCAAAATCTTGTGGAAAGTGAAGGGGGGCAAAGGCGGGACCAACTCTATATTAAAGTTTAGGTATTTGAATACAATGTCATTAAAGTCCCTGTTGGTGTAACGGTCAGGCGTCCCAATACTTTTGTCCCTATAGTGTACCATGGCACCTACAGCATCAAACCAAATGTTCAGTTATGAAATAGCCTATAATTTTAATACCCATATATATATATATCTATATGCATCTGTGAAATCATCACTGAAATCATATTTCTGAATATAATTTTTTTTATTCTCAGTTTACCATGACTGAAAATCAAGGATATTAATAGAAGGCTCATTAGCCTTTTTTGCAGCAACAGTACTTATCCGGCAAGGCTTAATGGTGGAACATTGTTGTGAAGATTTGATTGCATTCAGTCATGTTTGTTCTGCTTCACAAACTGCAGGTCATTGCTGTTCCATAATTATTTATTTATTTAATTGTTTGTTTTCTTGTCAAATTACATTTACATAAATCTAAAGGAGCCAATAAGGTATTTAATCCATATGGCGTCGGAATTTTGGAAAAAAAAATGTCTTAGAGTGCCCTCTGGTGGGAACATTATAATATTACAAGTGGCCTTGAGTTGCAGAAGCCTCTCCATACTGTCAGTTCTTACATCAACCGAAGTGACATTTCCATTTTCTCCTCCACTGGATAAAATATGCCTGGAACGATGATATAACATCATTATTGTGTACATGGCAGGATGGTTACACAACATGAACGTGACACTGGAGCAAACAGAAAAAGGAACCCCTCAGCACAATTTCAACCTTCTTCTCTTTCCGCTCCTCTTGAGAGAGCAGAGGACTAGAGTAAGATTGGCAGCAAAATTAGACCTGTTTATTTCCCAAAGATCCAAAACGTATCCCATTTTCCTTCAAGAATAAAGTCCTTAAACTGACTCTATAAGCTGTAAGGGTTTGTACTAGTGGTGGGTATAGATTAATTTGTTTAATATAGATTAATTTCAATGTAATCTTGAATTAATCTAGATTAATCTAGATTAAAATGGCTCATTTGAATTCTGCCAAAGGCATTCAGAATATGTGTGCTACCCAAATAATGACTAAAAGGAAGTCTTTGAGAACGAGTTTCTTAACTCCTACAATAAACTAATTCCGCATTGCACAAGTTGCAGACGACCTTAGTCTTGTCGAGGTTTCCATTAGGAAGCTTCTTAAAAATAAATTTTCAAACCCGGCGGCTTCATAGCTGCATCTATGTTAGCACGTCACGTTTAATGTGGACCAGCTCTATATTACAGTCTATATACAGTCTATTTATTTGAATGCAGTGTCTTCTTGTTGTAACTGTCAGGCATTACAATTCTTTTGTCCATGTAGTGTATGTGGTCCTCCTCTCAGTTCCCACTCTTATTATTCTATAGCTTACCCATCCATTCCAGACTAATTACTCAGTAGGAATTATTAGAGATGCACAGATCAGATATTCTCTATTCCCTAAAAAAGTAAAGGTCTCACCGATCCCTAACTAACTGTGAAGTTTCACATTTAAAGAGTGAGATATTTTTACATATTTAACATTTAGATTTAAGATCATTTAAGGCATATCCTTCATGTTGGTGAGGGCATATCACAGCACACAGTCCAGTCCCATGCTAAGTAACTAAGTAAACACGGGCGTGGCCAGTAAGCTAATCTTTTGTAAAAGTGTCTCCGTTTGTAAAAGTGCAACATTTAGATTTTTTAACACATTTAGCTCTAAATGTGTGAAAATTGTGTGAAAATTGTTATAGGGGACATCTTACTATATCATGTACTCTGTGCAATGTTTCTCCATTATTGTATCACAGTTATGATTTTTGTATTTGTGTGAAGGTATACAAAATGTATCCGCAAATTTTTTGAAAGCATTAATTTCTGTTTTCTGTTTAAAATAAGACTCGGCACCTACTGGATTTATATCGTATCGGCAGATATCCACATTTACAATATCGGTATCGGACATAAAAAAGTGGTATTGTGCCATGTCTAGTAGTTATTAAATTATAAGTCTTGATGATAGTAAATCCATGGTGATTGTCACAGGGGCCGGGTCTAGCCGGCTCCCATGATTTACCTCGGGGCATGGACCAGACTGGAAAGCAGGTATCCATAGCTGTGGCTGACTTTTATCAGAAATAAACAAACAAAAACAAACCTGGCTCAAGGGCCTCTACAGGAACATGAACGTGGCGAAAACAAGGTGAAATAGAGGTGATGGACTGACAGTGAGGTACATACCAAACAGAACTTAAATACAACCAGTGATCAAAGAACAAAACACAAACAGGAGAAAACCAAAACACGTGACAACTGAACTAAACAGACATGAACATCAAAATAAAAGTCCCAAGAAAAAACAAAAAGCACCCAACTGTGTGACCCAACTGTGACAGTGATAATACCAAGCAATCATCAAATTCAGGTATTTTTAAAGCATTCAATAGCAGAGACAGTGACAAAACCTCATAACTCAAATGGAAATAAATATTACACCACATTTAAAATTCAAATGCTAAGAGACTGGATGTTTTAGTCAAACGCTGGTTCCTAAGCCAAATGTTGGCCCTCTCTGATCCTGCTGTTCTACTTCTTTCCCATTCTTACTGTAAAGCTCTTCACAGTTTTGTAAAAGGGTGTCATCTCAGCAAGAAAGCAAAAATTAGGACCAGTTAGATAATTCAAGTAGAAATCTAAAGAAACTTTCAATGTAAGTTTAAATGATTATATAGAATATCTGTGTATACTACCACCTGTGTAATATTCAAATAAAATCAAATGCAAAATCAAATTCAAATTGTATTTGTCACATACACAATCATACATAGTGTGACATGCAGTGAAATGCTGTGCATTATTGTGTAGGCCCCCCTCGTGCCTTCAAAACACACTGAGGCATGGAGGCATGCCAAGAAGACCTCTGAAGGTGTGCTGTGGTATCTGGCAATAGGACAGCAGCAGATTATAACTTGTGAGGTGGGGCTTCCGTGGATCGAACCATATTGTCCAGCACATCCCACCGATATTTAACAGATTTTGATCTGGGTAAACTGGAAGCCAAGGTCACAACTTGAAGTTTCATGATTTCTTAACAATATCTGCAGTGGGACAGGGAGCATTATTACGGAATGGCCTGCAACAACGTTTAAGTAGGTGGTATGTGTTAAAGTTACATCCACATGAATGCCAGGGGCCAAGGTGTCTCAGCAGAACATTGCCCTGAGCAGTGGCCACCAACCCTCCTTCTGGAGATCTAACTTTCTGAGATTTTTAGTTTGAGCCACAATCTGCAACACGTACCCTGGCTAACAGTCTTCCAGTGGAGGTGGCAGTGGAGTGACAGGAGAATGGTGGCTAAGCTGTCATCACTGTTGGACAACATCTTCCACCCCATGCAGGAGACTCTGACAGCACTGAGCAGCTCCTTCAGTGGCAGGTTTCTGGACCCACGATGTGGGACAAAGAGCTTCCGCAGGTCTTTCCTGCTGTCAGACTCCACAACAAAGACTTTGCAGATGACCACACACACACAGACAGACGCACGCACACACACACACACACACACACACACACACACACACACACACACATCCGATACACAAAGGTAGTTTATATTATGTACAATTAACATGTGCAATTTTTGGGTGGAACTATTACTGCTGGGCAAAATGTGCAATTTATCTGGTGCATTTCTACTATTATTGTCTGTCACTCCGTTGTGTGTGTGTTTTACTTAGATTTACTTACAGTATATACATATACAAATACAGGTGTCCATATTTATATTTCTAGATTTAGACCGTACATTTGTACATTTTATGCTGTACTGATGACATGATTATTCTTTTCTATTGTTTTCTTAATTTTTGCTGTGCTTAACTTTAACTCTCCACAAGGGTCAGCATGGGAACCCGGTCTGTGACCAGTGAGCCCCGCACACAGCAAAGCGCAATGCACTGTGTGCTCTGACACCGTTCTGACATTGTCAATACTAATTTTTTTTAGCAGTTTGTACTACAGCGACTCTTGTGGGATCAGACTAGACAGCCTTGAGGATTGTTTGACCTTCCTAGCACAATGTTTGCTAGGTATTAGTCACTGCATGCTGTGAAGATCACCCAAGACCTGCTGTTTTGTAAATATTCTACATAGTTGCCTAGCTCTCACAATTTGGTCACTCAGATCTTTATGCTTGGTCATTTTTACCTCTTCCAAAACATCAGCTTCAAGAACTGACTTGCATATATCACTCCTTTACAGGTGCCACTGTAATGAGATAATAATATTCACTTCACCTGTCAGTGGTTTTATTGTTGTGACTGTTTTTGTTTTCTAACCACACATACTTCTTTTGCATGAAAACAAATTTGTTTGTGTGTGTATGTGAGTGTAAATAAAGACTACATCTGAAGACCCACAAACAAACAGTGATGCCCCTTGAAGGCCTTTGTGCAAAAAAAAAAAATCTTTCAAGGAAACAAAAAACATTGCCCAGTATACAGCAAATCCCAGAAAAACATGTACTGCAAAAACAACAAAACAACCGTACGCTTCATGCAGTGTAAAGTGCTGGGCAACCTTTAGTTACAGTTTCACCCAGAATTTATTAACACTCAGCAGTGTGAATCCACTTAGGGATTAGGGGAGTTAGCACACTTTCCTCCCAGCTGAATTCCACAAATTCCTTGTCATTAAAAAGTCCACAGCAGATGTTGCTGCCATGCACATTTTCTCTTCCTGCTTTGTCATCTGTCCATCCAGCCGGCCACCCTTCCCTAGGCTCATTTAAGTTTGTAACGCGACAACTCTTGCTTGCAGTTCCCTTTTGCCTGGTGCTAAATAATTCAAGCTAGTCAGGCATCAAATTGACAAGGTACATATATTTGAAGTGTAAACTTCCATATAATGGAAATCCAAATGTAATTTTTTTTAAAGTATGTGTTTGATGTAGTTTATTAATATTGATCATGTTTCATTCTTCCCATTCCTTATATGGAAATTCTGCTGAAGAAACATTCAAGGTTTCATTAAGTGATTTTATGATGTCACAAAAACCTTTGGAAATGGCCATCTTTCCACTTACATAACTTAGCATTTTAGAGAAAAGATTTAATGTGTACTTTAGTCCAGAGTGATTTTTGATAGATACAGGGCAACCACTCAGAGCAGTGGTCACTTACATATACCATTCTTAAAGGAATAGTAGCAAAAGGTCGCATTTTGTCACATTATTTTTGACAAATTATCCTAAATTCATGTTCCTGCTGCATCTAATCCTGCTACTTCTTTTAATTGACCTCTGTCTTTTCTTATCATTAGTCTGGGAAAAGTCATACAGGATGCACCTGTTAGGGGACATTTACCAGTAGTCCCATGAGTTATCTAAATGCACATTGACAAACCAAGTACTGATATGCATGTTTAAGTTCTATACTAGGGATCTGTACTTAAAAAAGGACTGAAAATAAATTTAAAAATTAGATGTAAATGCTTGCATTATATTACACAAAATGAAATCTTCCCATGGGGTAAGGAAAATGTAGGATTCCTAGAAATAAGCAAAAATAAAAAAAATCAATAAATATAAAAAATTTAAATATATAGATGTAATGTAAAAAGTTGCTAAAGTGAATCTATAAAATTATAGATTAATTGCAGAATCTATAAAAAATTTAAAAAATCAATATTTTCATAAAACCATAAAGACACACAATTAAAACAATGTTAAATGTTGTAGTGTTGTACCTATACCTTCTTTTAGAATGTAGCATCACTACATGGTTACACTTTTCGACCACACCCTCTACACACACCCAATGCCCTCTAAAAAAAACCCCGAATTATCTACTGTCAGCCACTAGGTGGCAGAGGCAGCAAGCTAAAAAGTTCAATCTAAAGCCTAAACCACCCTTTAATGTGGAATTATAGGCTCTCTCTATTAAGTATTTAGAGCTGTCCCATAATCTCTCTTAATAAGGAAGGAATGGATTTAAGCACATTTTATATATGGCGGTAAAGTATGTATGTCTGTATAAATGCTACACAGAAGTAGTGGTTTGTGGTTCTTAAGTGCTTGTAATTACATGCTGTATTTCCAAGCTACAGCAGTTACAAAAAAAATCCAAAGACTGGATACAAAAAACAAAAAAGAATTTCAAAGGCGTTATCAATCTCTAGAAATACAGTAAAGTACAAAGTAGTATGTTTTTGATATTAATAAGACCCTTCACAGATGAGCCTGTCCCTGGTTTCTCTCATATCTTTATCATTTTTTCTGTTTGTCTGTCTGTCTGCCTGTCTGTCTGTCTATCTATCTATCTAAGTTGAGTGGGAGTAGGAGTGGAAGTAAACTCAAAATGTCGTATGTCGACACTGTTGTAACCCAAGGACCCCCTGTATAGAGACTTTAATGATATTGCATTTAAATGATAAAGGTTCTTCCCCAAACTGTGTCCACAAAGTTGGAAGCATGGTGTTGTTCAAAATGTCTTGGTCTGCCGAAGCATTAAGATTACCCTTCACTGGAAGTAAGGGGTCTAGCCCAATCCCTGAAAAAACGGCATGTACCAATACTGTTATTCATATGGCGTTTAGTATATAAATAAATAAATAAATAAATACATAAATAAATAAATAATACATGCACTGTGGTATGGTTAATATACACTAAATGCTATGCACAAGCATCCCCCTGTAGAAGCATCGCAGTGGTCTGTTTGAAGTATGCACTGTTTCTTGTAGCCAGTGTGGATGCAGCTTGACTGATCCATTCTGCAGATTGAATCAGGTGGAGAGTCTTTAATGGCTGCACGCGGCTCTACTCCCAAGGGAAACGCCACAGCCTATCAAGCATGGAGGCGAGCACGGAAGAACGAGTGATTCACAGGAGTGTGGAGCATGCACAGGGCAGAAATGAAAATCCTGCACATGGATCTGGAACAGTGCCTCGTTCTGTTCATGTTTGGACACATAATGAGTGCTACAATGTGTAATAACTACAGGCGGTGGAAGCTAAGAGTTCCTTTGGGACTGAAGTAGCAATGTTTATTAAATAATAATAAAAAAGAAACACGGGCTTTGATAGCCATTGCATCACTAGGTTTCCACCAGTCAGCTTATCTAGCTATTAAAAAGTGCAGATAAGTTAATGCGTATGCTACTTAAAAAAATACTTCACTAAGCAACCCTCTTTGTTACTTGGATATACCCCTCCCCAAGGAATATGTTTCTTTTATCTGTCAATTATTTATATAGATTTTTCATTAAAGCAAATGTGTAACTACTATACAAGGGCCTGAATTGTAGGGCTACTTGATACAAACAAAATGATCGTGAATATGATGCCACATATTGTGACAATATACACTCTGATACATTATATGTCCAAAATTATCCAGACACATTAAAGATTTACTGACACAGGTGAGAGTAGACACTGCCCATACACAGCTCTATGCATAGAAAAGTATGGCCAGTAGCATGAGTCTAAGGTCACTATGCAGAGGGGTATAAATCTCCCAGGTGTTGCACTATGTAGCAGTGAAACATTTCTAGAGTGATGGAGGATCCAATATCTATAGGATGAGTTGGAGTGATGTTTGTGATCCAGAACCAGTCATACATAAGTACCTCACTAATGCTGCGATCACATCCTCACAGCAATGTCCCGACATCTTGAGTATATACTTTCCAGAGTATAGGACATTCTTGGAGCAAATCAGGCACTCCCTGTTAGCTACACACTATATTGACAAATGCATGACCACTACACCAACAGGGACTTTAATGACATTGTGTTCAAATTCATAGACTTTAATATGAAGTTGGGCCCCCCTTTGCACTCTTCATAGAAGCCCTTCCACAATATTTTGGAGTTTCTGTGGGATTTTGTGCCCATTCGTTCTGTAGAGCCAGGCACTGATGTTGGACGAGAAGCCCTGGCTCGCAATATCCATTTCAGTTCATCCCAAATGTGTTGGATGGGGTTGAGGCTCCCCAAACTGTGTCCATAAAGTTGGAAGCACGGTATTGTCCAAAATGTCTTGGTATGCTGAAGCATTAAGATCACCCTTCACTGGAAGTAAGGGACCACCAGAATTCAATAATTAAGAAGAATATGGCATTCACATACATGGTTAATGATTACCTCAAATTATTTTATTGATATTGATTACGTGAATGTTAATGCAAAGATGTTTGCACTGTCCAAGCAAAGTAAGTTTAGGTGGCTCATTTATGCCGAGGCCAGTGTCACAGCAATGCTTAACAGCTGATATATTGTGCAGTCTACTATTCAACAGTCAGCCAGTGATTTCATTCAAGTCAGTGATTTCATATAACAGTATCTCAGACTCCATTGTAAAGATTTCAGATAGAGCTATTAGCAAAGCAATCAGCTGCAAAAATAATGACGGCTAAATGAGTCTGAAAGCCCACAGCACCAGCATATTAATGTTTTGAGGATCTATTACAGAATTTCATCACAAGCGTACACAGCTCATGTACTCCCTAGTGTACACGACCAGGAATATAATTTATCCTTTCCCCTATGTGTACAAGTGGAAAAAACGCCAAAAAAATACGTTTATTAAATAGAGTTCCTCCACAGATACTGATATGAGAGCACTATGAGAGATTACACTATGAGAGTACTTTAGTTAGTGATTCAGTTTAATGCATGATGATGCTTTGTCTCAGCGGCGGCATTAATTGCTTTGAGAGATAATGATCTTAGTTGGCGTAAATGTGCTAATCTAACCGAGGAAAATGTACTAGAAGGGGTCGTAATGGTCGCAACAGGGCCATCAAACTCTCAGAGAATCAAACAGGCAGAGACTTAAAGGAGTAGTTTGGTGATACATCCAATCAAACCAAATCTGCTTCCCCCAGTGTAGTCAGACAAGACGTATTTACTGCTTCTTTAATTTAGCAAAAATTAAAGATAAGATAATATAAGATAAGATAAACCTTTATTAGTCCCACAAGTGGGAAATTTGCTTTGTCATGGCAGAAAGTATACAGTACAAAGTTAGGCGCTGCAAAAATTAAGAAAACAATAGAATAGAATAGTATAAAACACAATAAAATAGACTAAAAATAAAAATAAAATACTATACTAACAGTGCAACATAATATGTACACTAGAGATATAGAATATGGACATCTGTGTTGTAAAATACTTACATAAATGTATTTGTAAAGGTCCACATAAACTGAACTTAAATACCTAGACAGACTCTGACAGAAACCAATTGCAAAGCACAATCACTTAAACTAAACACAAGACAGCTGACACAGTGTCCCAAGACACTAACATACATTCATACATTCAAAATAAAAATCCCCATAACAAAACCCAAAACAGTGACCTCTACTGGCCACTGGCCGAGACATTACATTATTCTAACATTCAGCTCTGTTTTTGCTGGCAGAAACAAGCCCACTGCTGATTTGCTCATTTGCTTTAATACATGACATAAAACAATTTTCACAGGTGCCTAAGACTTTTGCACAGTACTGTATATTGTATACAGAATGGATAAATAAGTAAATATAAGCACACTGTAGATACACACACATACATGTATACTGTGGAGTGACAGGCATTGACAATAAGAGTATAAATGTACCAGAAGAATTGTGCATTTTAAAGTTAATGTTAAGGTTTAAGGTTACAGGAACGCAGGCAAGACTGATGCCGCTCCACCTGGCATATTTTTGTTTAGTATTTTGTTTAGTAAGTTTTATAATTGAATGTAAATATTCATCAAATCAATCCATAGTATTGTATAATCTATACATTTGACTATTATTTTTGCAATTTTTTCTTGCGGCAAACACCATCTCACTTCGCTAGTATGGCAAAAAACAGAGCAGACTGCCTGCAAATCCACCAGTGGTGAGGCACCCAGGATTCAACTGGCACAAAGGATGCTCGCAAGAGTGCTCCGGCAACCGGTGCTGTGAAGAAACCTCACCGCTACAGGCCCAGCACCGTGCCTCTGAGAGAGATCCGCCGTTATCAAAAATCTGTGGAGCTGCTGAGCCACAAGCTGCCCATTCTGGCACCTGGTGCATGAGATCGCTCAGGATTTCAAGACTACTTCCAGAGCTCTGCTGCCATGGCCCAGCAGAAAACCAGCGAGGCTAATTTGGTGGATCTGTTTGAGGACATGAACCTGTGTGCCTATCCAGTGGTCCTAGGATGAAAGGTGGAGAAACACCCTGATGGTCATCAGTCCATCACAGATTATTATGGATATTCTTCAAATGGTTAAAATGCTACAACAAACATGTCCTTTTTGTAGCTTATTATTCTGAAATTTTACACCACTTTAAACAAAGGTCATATTTTGTGACATAATGACAAATTTTAAATATTTTTATTGAGTAACATGGTAAAAATAGAACTGAATAATGTATAGACAAATCTACATACTGCTAAATGTTTTCACATCTCTCATTCATGCTTACAAAACACTAATGCTTACACATACAACCAGACACTGCTGGAAATATATTCAGTATTTTAGTACCAGCTGTTCTTCGGCTTGATCTGTGCCCCATGCATGGCTAGAAACCAATTAACTGGTCGTAACTTTTATGTAATTCCTTTGTTGCCTCAAAAATAAACAGCGTCTGGTTGCACCAGACTGAACCTGACTATACAGTGGAATGTGAAAGAAGGTTGCTGCATTTTTATTTTCACTTGAAATATAAGCCATTCATCATTTAGTGTGTCATACTGTTTGTACACTGTGAACACCAGTATAAAAGACATATTTGACTAAATTCATATCAAGCATTTTAGATCATATACCACTTACTTTGTTTGTACTTGTGAGCATTTTGCCTAAAATGTGATTATTCAAGGATGCAGACTACACACTTGTAGTGTTATATTATTGTTTCACAGAACTATTTTATATAACAAGAAGAAGAAGAAGAAGAAGAAGAACAATAACAACAACAGCAATAATAATAATAATAATAATATAATAATAATAATAATAATAATAATAACAACAACAAAAATAGTAACAACAACACCACCTTTTCCTGTAAATAACTTCTATTTTAAATAATTCTGCAACTAGGCATTGCAAATAATTCACATTTTAAATGATTTTTGTGCCAAATTTGTATGAATAACATCCAAACGTTTTAAAAACAATTTAAAAAATCAGATAATAATTAATTTTTGGTCCCACTCATTCCAGTAATTATGGCAGGTGACACTGGGCTATTTTTGCTTATTTTTCTTTGGTTCCTAGAAAAGTCAAATGAAGGGGAGGCCTGGGAGTGAAGGTGGTAAAAGCGCCTCTGACTGGTGGAGGTGAAGATGGAGTGGTCTCTAAAAGCAGCCGCTCCCTGCGGGAGGGCCTGTGCTAAGATCCACACTCAGTGATCTATCTCTTAGTACAACAACAACGACCTCTCGCTACTCTTGCCTGATCAATTATTTATCATTTAGGGCAGAGGGGCTCACTCTTACACCAATCCAGTGGCAGTCAATGAGAGATTCAAGCACGGATTTCTCCTAAAAATGACCTAATGATTGTTAAACTATAGGCTGATCAACTGTGGACACATTCTCACCCAACATTTCTTCTGAAATCAAGGGTATTAATAAAGAGTTTCCCCCTTTGCTGCAGTTAGCAGTACTCCTCTGGGAAGGCTTTAGACTGGATATTGGAGCATTGCTGTGAGGCCTTGATTGCTCTCAGCTGTAAGAGCATTAGTTAGACCAGGCATTGATTTTGGATGATTAGTTATGAATGGCAAATGTCACTTCAACTCACTGTCAATGTCACTTCAACTTATCAAAAGCATTAAATAAAGCTCCATTATTCCAAAGAACACAGATTCATTGCTTCACCAACTAATGCAGTGAGACTTTGTGCACTAGTGAAGATCCAGAGAAGATCCTGGTTTGAACAGGTGGCTTAGACAATGAAAGAATGAATACATGAATGATTAACCTCTCAGCCGGCCAATAGCATATATTTAGCACTCAGTTATGATTAACGGTTTAGCTGTTCAGGCATTTATGACACCAATGACATATGCACAAGTACAAATCTTTTGAACGTTTAAAATTTTTATTCCTATATAAAACATTTATTCCTTTATGCACTTTGATTTTTGGATCTTTCTGACGTCCTAAAGGTTGTTCGCCCTATCTGTCTACACCAAAATAATACCCTATGATAATTGAATTAAGGCTCAATGGAAATACTGGTTCCCTGATTATATCAGCTATTACTAACTAGTTTTTGAGTTAAAATATAGCTGATACACCTGGCATTGAAGGGATTCACACCCATGACCTTACGGCAATAGGATTAAATCTTGTGTGTGAATGAATGAACTTTATGATCGCAGTATAGGCAGAACAGGTAAATCTGAGCACAAAATCTGAGCAGAGAATAACCAAAATCTGTGAATCAGAAACATGAATGAAAATAAATGATGTAAATGAATACAAACCTTATCTATAGCACAAGAATGACATGTTCAAAGATACACACATTTTCTTTATAAGAAATCTAATAACCTTAAATAATAGCTCAGCTGGTTTGCTTTACAGTCCACGTAGGTACCAAGTCTAACATTGTAGAAATCCACTCTAATAAGGATTAAATAATGTATACCTGCCTTAAATTATATATAGATCAGAAATTTCTGAAAGCTAAATTGTGTTTTATTCAAAGTAAAAGACAAAACATGTCATTCAGTGTCTTCTTCCGAATGTTTGAGTTTTGCTTTCTTTTTTTTTTAAATTTACTTTACTATGTTAACCAGTACCTGTTCAAAACATCACTTAAAAAATCCACATCTGCCCGAGGACAGCTGTTTGGCTTTAAAAAAAAACCACCCCATGCCTCTCACTCTCGTGTGATCCAGAAATATGGGTTTAAATGCTCAAAGGCCAACATATGTCATGTCAAAAGCTCTCTGGCAACATGCTGGCATATTAACAGGATCGGCTCAGCCTGGCCAACGGTCGCCTCTGGAGGTGAAGCAGATCCTGGAAATCAGAACTGACGCGTGGATGGATGGAAAAATGGATGCTTTTAAGTATCTGAGAATTCTAGATGCATGAATTCAACATATGATTCAAATATGACCTGAATACTAGCTGCATGTTTTCCAAAAGGTTCAAGCTGAGCATGTGCACAGCTCAGTTCTGTAGTTTGAGTTAACCCATTCACAGCTTCTCTGTCCATTTCAGTAAGACTTTATCTGGGTAGGATGCATTCTACTACAAATCTGCTGACACACTCTGTGTTACATTATCCAGAAAAGTTTTCTCCCGGCAGTGAAATCTCCCCTGGTTTTCTGCTTTTCCCAGTCATTGTTAGGGCTAGCGGGGCACGTAATTAGCAATTACGAATGAGACAGATAAGTGAGTGTGATGATGGTTTCATTTCTCCGTCTGAAAGTCAACCCTGGAATTTAATTATTAATACATGAGCTTTAATTGAGCTTCTGTCTGAGTACATGCTCCAAGTAATTAAAATGTGACTGAGATACGCTTTAAAACTTAATCAGAGAATCAGTGCTCTATTTAAAATGTTTGATGAATAAAAAAAAACGAAGGAGGGTCGATGGCGATGGGTATTAAATTTGATAAAGAAATGCTGCAGCCATCAGCGAACCCTAGGTATCCAATATCTGCATCGAAGCCATCCATCACGTCCCCTCTGCAAACATTTTATCTCCCTCAGTGCCGCAGATCCTTTTAGTGGATGATTTAAACGGAATTTTATTAAACACTAGATCAGAAGTCCTGAGTCCGGTCCTCGAGAGCCCATAGCCAGGCCACGTTTTTAACGGCTACAGCTTTTGAACATGCAGCCCCCACCCGGCAGGCGACTGGATGCATCGTTGGAGGAGGAGATAGGGTCAGTCATTGAATTATGAATAGAAAAGCTCAATATTGGTTGTATTGTTAAGTCCTTTAAAAATCACCCTGTTAAAAGACAGGAATGTACTTGGACATATGAATTCAGGTGGCCCTCTACTTTCATTGAAGGACAATCTTTTCCATTCCAGCATGACTGTACCACAAAGCAAGGTTCATAAAGGCATGATCTGATTAGTTCGGTGTGGAATAACTTGACTGGCCTACACAGACCCCTGACCTCAACCCCATCCAACACATTTGGGATGAACTGGAATGGAGATTGTGAGCCAGGCCTTTTCATCCAACATCAGAATGCTCTACAGAATGAATGGGCACAAATTCCTCACAGGAACTCCAAAATCTTATGGAAGGGCTTCCAAGAAGGGAGGAAGCTGTTATAGCTGCAAACAAGGACCAGCTCCATATTAAAGTCTATGCATTACTCACTAAATAAAAAAAAAAAACTGTAGGCCATACATTCTAACCCTGGTCTTTTAGTGTCCCAACACACCTGATTACATCTGCTTGGCCAGGTTTTAAGGTTTTCTTGGGTTAAAGGGGGTATTTTTGAACAGGATAAAGCTAAAATATACTGGGGAGGGCAGCTTCAGGATTACGAATGTCTGCTAAAGGGAGTATGAGTGGTCTTGAATATACAATACTATTCTAGAAAACAGATTCCTATATTACAAAAATAGGAACAGTACATATAGACAAATATGAAAAAGAAATATACTCTAATCACAATCCAATACATTATTACACTATTATGGGAAACCGTAATTGTCCCCTAATCACTGCTCCTTTCATTGCAAATCAGGAGCTCTGTTTAAAAAACTATTATGAGAGACAGACATGGTTCCTTGATGACTACTACCTACTTTAGAAAACCACGAACACTATATGGAACATTATTTCAGAT
This sequence comes from Brachypetersius altus, assembly GCA_037974465.1. Lineage (NCBI taxonomy): Eukaryota > Metazoa > Chordata > Actinopteri > Characiformes > Alestidae > Brachypetersius > Brachypetersius altus. The sequence goes on from JBBPDB010000040.1 coordinate 22,623,849, forward strand.
AGTACATCAGTCTCCTAATCATTTTTCCTATTTCCTTCGTGCTATTTACTTGCTATTTCCCATGTCCTGAAATATATGGAGCACTGTTATAGGCAATAGAATTATCTGCCACAAACTATTTATGTCATTTTTGATTCCAAATCCATTTGTAAAACATTGGCCAGCCTGTCACTTTGATGACAGTTTATATGTTCCTCTCCATTTATGTACAGGAATTGTTGTTGAGATGTCCACTGATGGGATGGTGAAGAAAGGTGTGCAGAAAGAAGGCATGGACGAGCTTAGAGTGCCTGTAAATTAGACTCTCAGGCTCCTGAAGCACATCCTAAATAACACGGATCGGCTTATCTGAATTCCATTTCACACAAACGCTGCCAGCAACATAACATTAACACCTACCGATTTTCACTTCAAAATTATGCATCACTAAATTGCAGTGAAAGAGAGAATGCTCGCAAACTGCAGACTGAAAATACCGAGCAAATAATAGCAGTTCAAATGTTCATTGACATCATATCAAAACAGTAAAGCAGTTGTAATCTTTTCAAAGTACAAATGTTTTCTATTTTATTTCAGATGCAGTGCTCTCAGTTGCAAGGTCACGGTATAATTCCCTCCCATCTGCATCCTTTAAGGCAGGGGTGTCATGCATGTTCAAGTTCATGCCTCCTCAAATATTATTTTACATAGCGCTTGCGCTTTAAGTCTCATCAGTAGCGTCTCCTAATGTATTTTATGTATAAATACATTATGCATACTGTATATAATGTATTTTTAAGTAATTGGCCCATCTACATTCTGTCCACACGTTTTCTTTTCTAGCAGTTGTTGCTAGAATGGACTAGCTGCTCTAAACAGTGATAAAAGTCCCATTCTGGCTTGCGAGAATGTTTTGACATTGCATTATTAATTTCAAATGATATTTGGTTTGCCTGCATTTGAAGGGTCACATCATGGAGCTGTTTTATGGAGCAGGATGTTTTGCTCAGTCAGCAACCCAGACATGTACTTGGTTTAATGCTTTTTGCCACTTGATGGAGCTAATGTTAGCATGAGAGGAGGTTATTTTACCTAAAACTTGATGTTACAGAGTCTTGATGTTAGGGAACAAATTTGTTGGCTTTCAGGGATAAGTCTGTTAATGAACAATCTGAAAATCAAACTTCAGCTCTATATGCTCCTGAGATCTGGCCCATTCATTTCTATCCTTTATAGTGGGCATTTTGTTCATATGTATCTTTCTTAAGTATTTGGAGTTACCCCACCAAGCCCTATAGTATTCTGTAGAGGACATCCAGGGCTTTCCAGTGATTTGTCGTGTGATGGGTTTGCATGCTGGGAACAAGGCCTGCAATGGCAAAACATACATGAGGTGCACCAAATGCAAGATGGTCCTCTGCATAACCAAAAAGAAAACATGCTTCCAGGATTATCACACCTAAAATACCCTTAGGATGATCTATAACTTATAATTCACTGTTGAACTAAATACATGTATTGTTCTAAATTCTGTTCTTTTTCATACAGAAATCGTCCTGATGTCCTCTACTGTGGACATGAATATATTTAAAATAAAAAATATATTCAAAACAATTTTTAGACCCAAATAGATACGTAATCACAAACAAAAAAGAAACTGCATTCTTAAAACTATAAGATAATTTGGGCAAACAGTCTTACAGTTCCTTTCCCATATAAAGAGTCAGTACCATCAAAATTTCAAAGATCTTTCTCAACTGCTTTGGCTCATTTGCATTCACTTGGAAGGTTAGCACAACACCATGGATCACCTGCAAAAGCTCAAATCTCTCCCAAATCAGTTTCCCTGTGTGTCAAAACTAAATTCCTTTCTCGTACGAATAGTCAGTGCCCCCAAAATGCATCGTTCCTTTGGCATTGTGTAAGCACTGCAAGTCAAAATGCCTCGATGTTTTGTCACAATGGCAGAATACAACTATGTATAAAACTGCAAAAAAGAATTTTACAGTAAGAGCAGCCTCCAAAGTTTGACATCACACACACAGCACTCATACTGCCAAGGAAATTGTAACCATTTTTATTCGCACACCTAAAGTAACTTCCATACATTAGAGTACATAAAAAGAAAATGTATACAGTATTCTGTACATGTATGAAATATAAACACAAACAAAACAAGAAAAATTATATCCAGCCTACAGCCTACAATTTGTCCATGTTATTTTGAGAATGTTATTTTGAGAATGAGCCAAACCAATGGAGAAAAACTGTAATAATAAATGCAATAAACATTTTTCCTCAATTTAGCATTTTAACAATAGACTAGGGTTACTAACAACATAATGGTCAAAGAACTTTGCACAATGATAAGAATTACTTCGATGCATGCAGACATATGTATCGTGGCTCAGCCAATCAAACTTTATGGAACATGGCAGTATTGTTATGAATAGGGATGTGAAGTTGGGAAACTGTGCCCCCTAAGAGAGCTGAATATTTGACGCCCTTGGACTGGGGTGTTTGAGATGGAGGATATCAATATGCAAAGCAACAGACTGTTCTGACCCCCTGCTCGCCTGTGAATCTGTAAGCATTTATATTGATCAGTGGAGGAAATTAGAATTCAGTGCCAAGCAGACTGCAGGGGGTCTATGAGGCCTGCAGAAACTCCGCTCTAAGAACTCCCTCCAGCTGGGGATAGAGACGTTAGATGGTTGGTGTAAAGCTCCTGTCGCAGTAGACGAAGACAAAAGGGTGGGCTTTCATTGCCTCTTGCTGTCAGATGGGCTTTCATTGGCTCTTGCTGTCATTGCTCAGCAGCAAAAGAGTCAGTCTGGGGAATATCAGAGCTGGGAGCATTAACCCTAATGCCTGACCCACACTGCAGGATTTATAAAATCCTTACCAATTTTGGGATGATGAAAATGTCAGAGACCCCATAAGGATCGATGTCACCAATTTTTTTGTCCTTGACAACGTCATCAAAGTCTCCACATTCTAAGATTTGACCAGGAAATATATCAAACAGTTTTACAGCATGCTCATGAATCCTTACTGAAGAACCCATCTTTCCAAATATCTTGTCGACATGTAACTCGAATCAAAACCACTAGTTGTTTCTCTAGAACCTATTTTATTTGGTTTTGTATGTTATTTAAAACATGTATCAATTATTACTGAAATATATTGAGAAAATGCTGATTATGTGATAAGTTTGTCCATAACAAAGGATAATTTGGGAAGCTAAATAATTAGAGTATCAATGGGATCTTGGATTACATTTCTATTACAGTATATAAAAGTTTGAGTATGTAAACATGGCAAAAAAGATCCAACTTTTCATCAAACTCAAATTGATACTCCCACATTCCAGGCTGATGACTATAGGGGTCTGTATGACACTAGTTCGACAGTAAAAATTGCATTTTGTGGAATTGAAAAAATCGCTACACATGCTCCAGCTGAAGAGTGTAAGAGCTGATAAAAATAAATGTAAGACCAATGGATTACTGGCATAATCCTCGTCCTGACTGATTCTGTTTTAAGGCAGCGGGATGTGTAACCAAGCATTAGAGAAGAAACTATACGTGTGACTAACTCTTCTACTTCCAAACACTGTGATATGGGCTAAACGTTTAGAATCTGAATTTTCAACACATTTTTGAGGCACGGAGAGAGAGAGAGAGAGAGAGAGAGAGAGAGAGATAGAGAGAGAGAGAGAGAGAGAGAGAGGGAGGGAGGGAGAGAGAGAGAGAGAGAGAGAGAGAGGAATAAGCTGTTTGTCTGATCAAAGCTCTAGTGGACACCTCTCATCCAGACAGTCCAGGGAGAAAGGGGTTTTGCGAACAGGAATAGTAGACAGTGTTGGAAGAAGATTAGATACAAAACAGCAGAAAAAGCAGTAATTTGAGCCAGCTCTGAGGGATTTAGTCTGACCCATTACACCACACAGAGATAGTAATTGGCTTCCTGTTAAATTCTGGATACTATCCCATTAGGGTTTACTTTTTATCTAACTCCATCTTAAGATCATTCATCTTAATTGACTGAAGGCACTTGTTTCAGAAGTTCACAGCAAGATGTGATAAAAATGCCTTTTACAGTGATGGCCCTGATCTTTTTTCTTTCCTTTTTTTTTTCCATTCGAAGAGCTTATTTTTGACCGTTTTTACAGGAAAAATGGCCAAAACAAGTGACTGCCTGCGCTACAGGATTCATAAAATCTTAACCAAAATGTGGGACTCCCCCACATTTTACACACTCATTTTTACATCATGTTCACAGACCAATGCATGATGTAATCCCCCTTATGACTGGCTAAATAAACTACTGTATAGATTCACTTACTTTACTTTGTTTTTGACAATAAAGAGACATTGTAATACTTAAGCTGTCTACTCAGTGTTCTTGCAAGCAACCCTGCAACTCTAATGGTGCTCAAAAAAGAAAGAAAAGTAGTTTGTAGTTGGTGCAGTTTGCCAGCCACAGCAATTAAATCTAAATGAGATGTGATTAAAAACTAACAGTATAATTCCTTTTGATGACCCCCTTTGGCCCAAAATGTTTTAACCAACATGGAGGACATTATCAAGGCAAAACATCAAGATATTATCAAGGCTGAGACAAAAACAGAATGATTCAATCTGACTTTGGAAGCACTATAAGGTAAATGCAGCACTTTGCATTAAGAGCAAAAGAACAATGATTGGTGCCTCCAGATATAAATTTGCTTGGTGTCCCAGAAACACTACATCTGCCCCATCATTCAAGGCCACTCTGTTATCAGAACATCTTTCACTGGCAGGCATTATGGGGGGAACTCAGCTTCAGGACTGACCTGGTTATTCCACATTCCAACACAATCAGCCCCATGATTTCATATTTCCACACTAAATATTTAAAAACTACAGCACCAAAATCAGTCCAGTATTTCCATATTAGTCTTAAAAGTGTCCTGTATTATGGCCCTGATGTTAGAGGATGTACAATAACACAGGTCAACAAATAAAAACACACAACACACTTTTCTAAACTATTTTTTCATGCTGATTTCAGATCTGCTTTCAGTTATTTTCAGTCACATCAACTTTTTGAATTATGAGTAATATTAGATCTGCAATAGACTT
>JBBPDB010000040.1:22639334-22651891 GCA_037974465.1 Brachypetersius altus
GCATATACAACAGTAGATAATGAATCTTAAATGATGCAAGTACAAATCGCTCCAAATGAAGCTGGATTTCCTATCTGCACAAAAGGGTACAACGTTTGGACTAGGCCCCTTACTTCCAGTGAAGGGCAGTCTTAATGCTTCAGCACACCAACAGCACACCAATGAGGTCAGACACCAACAGATCAGTGTCTGACCTCATAAATGCTCTACAGAATGAATGGGCACAAATTACCACAGAACCCTCTAAACATTTTGGAAAGCCTTCCAAGAAGAGTGGAAGGTGTTATAACTGTAAAGGTGGGGACCAACTCTATATTAAAGTCTATGCATTTGAATGCATTATCATTAAAGTATCAGTTGGTGTAATGGTCAGGCATCCCAATACTTTTGTCCATATAGAGCACCATAAACACTTAAACTAACTGCTTCACAGCTCATATGGCTGCTGAGGTGAAGGCTTGGCCAGTTAGGAAATGTTGCCTGTATTTAGTGAGGAAGTTTAAGCCCACGTGATCTTTTTGATAAGTATCATCTCTTCTGGTATGTGCAACATTATTGTCACACAGCCTTGTTAAAGCACCCATAAGACCCTATAGCCTGTCCTGTGATTTCTAACATGCACCCAGACCAAGTACATGTCCACTTTCCAAAAAAATATCAAGCACTCAGAGAGATGCAGTGATAGCTACCAGGCAGTGTTTGACTGTCACAGGCAAAAACAGCTCGGAGTAGAATAAAACAACAAAAAAAGACAGAACAGATCATTGCTTGGGAAATCGTGGGAAAAAATAAATTATGCACTTGAATGAATCTCATTTCAAGCTTCTGGTTAGGTTGTCAGTGTGTGTGGGGGTATGTGAGGGTCTTGCCAAGAGAGCAGATGAATGACCCACGTAGGCTGCCACTAAAGCGCAGTCACAGAGCTGGAGAGGCGCACTCTCTTCCTTTTGCCAGTCAGATGCTTTTGGCTGTCCTACGGATGCCAAAGGCAGATTACGCCTGTCGAGAGAGATTATACTGCCATTGTCAGAAAGGTATGAAACGAGCTCTGTCATCTGTATCTGCAAATATTTGGCAGTCACTGAGGTGACAGTGGGTCCAGCCCAAAGCGCTAGACACCAAACTCAAAACGTCACAATCTTCATCACTGGCCTGATGCCAGTCTTAATGTAGTGTGACGGCGGGCCTATGGCCCCACCATAACAAACGCCAAGCATTCCTGGCCAAACCATGAACAAGTGCTGAAAGGACAGCTCAACAAGGAGGAAAGTCAAAGTGCACCAGTTCAGCACCTTTGTTGTGGACCATGTGGCAGAGGGGAAGCTCCACTTCATACAGCACGGCTGGACAAAAGTATTGGGACACAACAGTTTTTCAAGGTTTGGCCTGGGTCCCTTACTTTCAGTGAAGGGCAATCTTAATACTTCAGCATACCAAGACATTTTGGACAACACCATACTTCCAACTTTGTGGACACAGTTTGGCAAAGGCCCTTTTCTATTTCAGCATGACTGTACCCCAGTGCAAAAAGCAAGGTCCATAAAATCATGGCTGGAAGACTTTGACTGGCCCTGAACTCAACTCCATCCAACACATTTGCGATCAAACTAAACTGGGAGCCAGGTCTTTTAGTCCAATATCAGTGCCTGACCTCATAAATGCTCTACAGAATGTATGGGTGCAAAATCCCACAGAAACTCCAAAATCTTGTGGAAAGTCTTCGAAGTGTGGAAGCTGTTATAGCTGAAAATCTATGTATTTGTATGTCAAGTCCCTGTTGTTGTAATGGTCAGGCCCCCCAATGCTTTTTTGCATACAGTATAGTATACATGTAGACTGGGCTCACCATCAGTAAGGAGAGTGTGGAGTATAAAAGGAGGTCACCAAGAGCTTGACTGCAGATACTCTGACAATAGAGCTTCTTGTGCTCTGCCTGTTCCAGAAGACCACCCCAGCTAAGACACATCGCAAGCAGTGTAAGTAAGCCAGGAAGCGCAGCATCTGGGCTATGCAAAAGGGTAATCCAACCAGGCCAGCTGTTCCATCTGTCCTACTGGCAAACGTCCGCTCACTGGACAACAAACTAGACCCCATTCGACTTCACAGAGCTGCACATCCCAAAATGAAGGACTGCTACGTTTTCATCTTTTCATTTCATCTGACTGAATGACAATATCCCTGATGCAATTATTCAGCTAATGGGGCTAACTGCTATCTGTGTGGATAGAAATGCTAGCAGATCTGGAAAAGCTTGCCGAGGCAGACTGTGTGTCTACATCAACACAGAATGGTGTGGAAACACAGGTATGATTTCCAAACACTGTTCATGGCAGTGAAGTGCAGACCTTATCATTTGCCATGGGAGTTCAGTGCCATTGGTATGGTGGTGGTGTACATTCTCCCAATGCTAATGCTAAGGAGGCACTACGCAAGCTGTATGAGGCCTGCAATCTCACAACACTGAAGGATTTTTCCTAACTTAAAGACTGTTTTAGCCAAATTCCACCAACTTCCCAACCAGAGGAGCTAATATACTGGACTTGCCAGATCACCATACAGAGCATTCCTCTGTCCCCATCTTCAGTTAGCGACCAGGGTGAGATTTATCTTGTACAATCCTCATGGCCTATGCAGGAGGACTATGCAGGCCTCCAAGTGAAGGGAGAGGGAAGCCGACTATTCGCTGGGTAACCTCTATGACCCTGTTGAGCTCCTTCCTCTGTGCTACTGTGCTGCTGGAGAACCGAGCACCTCTGTGCTGGCAGTAGGCCAGGATGCTTTCTACTGTGCAGCAGTAGAAGGACACCAACAGTTTCTCATGGATGTTGTTCTTCCTGAGAATCCTCAACAAGTAGAGTCTATTTTGGGCCTTCTTCAATAGCTCAGCAGTGTGCGTTCCCTAGGCCAGGTCTTCCCTGATGTTGACTCCTAAGAAGGGGAAATCTCTCCACACAGTCCCCATTGATGATGAGTGGCTGGGTGCCTTTTTTTTTTTTTAAAGTTTTTTCTGAGTGCTGTTAGTCTGTCTATGTTGCACCTAGTTTCCAGGAGGACAACATTTTCTCTCACTGTGTACTATATGTATATGGCTGGGATAACAATAAAGTTTTATCAACTAACGTACTTACTTACCATGTCGCCATGGAGAGGAACAGACTTCCCAGAGATACTAATGTTTTTTCTGGTTATGCCCACGGTACAGTAATCATGCTAAATGCTATTTTTGTGTGATATGCAACAGTAAACAATCACATACTAGTCTGGGATTTATACACATCACATTTACATTTACGGCATTTATCAGACGCTTTTATCCAAAGCGACTTCCATTCCCTACCTACAGGGCACAGTCTCCCTGGAGCAACTTGGGGTTAAGGGTCTTGCTCAGGTACCCAGTGGTGGTTTGCTGAAGGCAGGATTCGAACCCATGACCTCTTGGTCTGGAAGCAAGTATCTTACCCACTGAGCTACCTCCACCCCTGGAAGGAAGCAGAACGGTCCTTAACAAGTCAAGTTGGAAGTTGGGTGCCCCAATTCCAGTCTTAAGTCATTAGGCTCAATGTTTTGAGTCTGTCTCAAGTCCCATTGAATACTATACATTTAGAGCAAGATTACAAGAGAAGAGAGGGAAGAGAGGAGCAGTCTTCCCAGAGATACTAATGGTTTATCTGATTATGCCCACAGATTCAAGTCATGATGATCTATCACACTCTATGAAGAAGCCTGCCACCCCGTTCTCGGACCGAAGATGCCCCTGCTTCTCGACCAGCCTCACCGCTCCCCATTCTCATTCTGCATCCAGTGACCTACCTCACAGTTATCAACATGCACTTTAAAACATGTACTGCCTTCTTACCTTGTGACGTGGTTCCCTGGGAGCCCAGTAGGACTTGGGCTTCAAGTCAACCTACCCTGTAATATGGTTTCCTGGGATACAGAGAGCTTCTCGACCATATAAAGTAGTTTGGAGCGTTTCTAGCGCATAAACATTAATGTGGAGTGCTGTAATTTCTAAACCGCATCACGTGGTTGTTCAAGTGTATAAACGTTTCCCGAGTTTCTGGTAGGTCCTCGTGCGTTTCACACCAACTCCTTTCTTTCCCTTGAATGAGTTTTCTGACTTATTGACATTGCTTTTTCAGAATGTCTCGGTTCTTAAACTTTATTGAGTGGCTGTGTGAGTTTTCTGTCATGCCTGGTTAAGATGCTTTCTGTTGTTAGCGCTTTTGTGCCAAGACCAGTTAGGGTTTTAATTAATGCTGGGCCGTTAACGGTGTTAACGGCTAAAAAAAATATCGCCGTGACCTCCCCCCGGGAGAGAAACCAAGAGAGGTTTAAAATGTGCGCGAGCCTGACAAGTCACTGAAATATCAAGGTGAAATTCATCATAGCTTGCGTAGTGTTGACACACCCCTCCCGCGGACAGAGGGAGCTTTGTCTATACTACGCAAGCTGATGAATTTCAGTGACTTGTCCGGCTCGCGCACGTTTTAAACTTGTCTCGGTCTCTCTCCCGGGGGCGGGGTTGTTAAAGCCGTTAACGCCAAGAATCCAATTAGATTAACGGCGTTAAAAAAATTAATCTATGCCCACCTCTAGTTTTAATATTCTTTTGTATAAAATGTATCTTGTGCTTTGGTACATGTTCTCTAACTCATTAGCACTTGTAGTGGCTGCGATCCGGTGTGGAGTTCTGGACCAAGGTTTTACTGTTTTGTTTTGTTTTATGGTTAGGTCCAGGCTGCTTTTATTTTGTAGTTCTGCTTTATTTTGCTGTTGCTGTTTTGTTTTGCCAAGTGATTTCACTATACTGTGTGGTGTGAACAGTCCCTAGGACCCTTTGATGGGAATGTAGATCGGCTGGTTTCTTTAGTCACTGTGTGTATGTGTGCACTTGGACCATGACGTGTATGCCCCCCCAATCGGTTGTTTTAATTGTTAATTGTTTAATGTGGGTTAATTTGTATTTTTAAAACCATGGTATATTTTAATATATTTAATAAAAGAATGATGTTTGGGATCAACGTCTCAGCATAGTAATTTTGGACCTGCATCCTTATGTTTTGAAATAGGGTTAACACCTCTGGGCGAAATTCCCAGAGTGGTGTAGTCAGATTGTATTGTTCACCTTTTCTAAAAAAAATCCCTTCCTAGGCTCCCTAAGCTCCCACACCTAGCAAAACATTTTTTGTGTCTACACCCCATGCACCCCCCAAGCGTCACACTCCTGAAACTGTCTTTTGTGTTTCACTTTTGACATTTCGTTCCCTACATTTGAGCACCTGCCCCTCTAAATTACAATACATAACCCTGCTTAATTGTTTTCTATTTTATTTTTCCGCTACTAATCAAACTGGACCATCCTGATTGTGTTTCAGTGGTAAAAACTAAAACCAGAGTTTAAGTGAGGCTAAGTGTAGAACCTCTAGCTATGTGGGTATGACATAATGTTTTGTGTAGCATAGTAGACTGCAAGAAAGATGCAAAATACACGCATCTGTTTTTTGTCCTCTTCTCTACACTCCACTGATCGCTCGCAAAATCTGAAAGCCACAGCTTTACCATTCCCCTTTGCTGGCCACAATTAAGACACAATTGTTTTTTTAATTGGTTTTCCAGATTGATCCTAATATTTTAGCGTAATCCTGGTAATTTTACAGGAACTGTACAAAATGCTACTTCAGTCCTTTTCAGTGTTTTAACTCAGGCTTGTTTCCACATTTATACATCCCCCTTTTATAATTTAATAATTTAGAAATAGAAGTGCATAAATATAAAGGGTTTATGTCTCATTTTTTGACTCCCATCACTTGGGATCCTAGCTGTAGAAGTTCTGGAGCTGAATATTCAGTGAGTACCATTAACATACAGACAGTAGCAGCTAATCATACAACTCTGCTAAGTATAAGGCATTTGAGACACTTTTTCTGGCTCCTAATGTCCTAATCACTGCATTCTGGCTTGATGCCAGCATTAATTTAATTTTCACTGACAGTTCTCACATAAGTCACAGAATAAGGCTGCAGCAACAACTCATGTGACTCTTGTGCACATAGCCATGCTAACTGCTACTTTTCTTCACTGCTTCCAAACCTGCCAGTATTAAAAATTCAGACTGTTGAACAAATCTAAGTGAGATAATCATGTCACTTTACTACACCGTCCCAAACCTCAATGCACTCTGTACAAAAATTATGCTAACTGCCAATGTTCATCACTGCTTCCCAGCCCATGTCATATCACATATCATATCATTTAAAACTATGTTGGTCCCTACAGATCAAGAGAGTCTTTTGAAAGTGACAACAAATCAATGAGTTGGTGGTCCTGAGTCCAGAAGCTCAATGACTTGAGTCTGTCTCAAGTCTTATTCTAAGTCTTAAGTCTTAAATTTTGAGTACTTCAGTATGCATCCTTAAGCATATTAAATGCAATTGCAATATACGGATATGTTGATAACTATACATGATAGTTCAGTTATACTGTTTATGCACTAATAGTTAAAGTAAATGACAAAGAAAAGAATTGAATTGTTTAAGATGACAGTTTAAATGTTCTTGTATGCATTTGTTTCAAGCCAGTCATCTTAGCTTGCTAGTGACCGATCATGCACTAAAACTAGTCAAACATACACTAAAACATCACAGAAAAGCAATCATACTAGCTGCTAACATACCATACAGAACACTGTACAGTAACCATGTAGACTTTCTAGAGCAAAGGACTGCAGTGACTTGCTGTGATCTATTGAGCTAATGATGCATTATGAAACTAAAGCCTATGATGGACATTTTTATCCAGGTTCTACTCTTTCACTATATATTAAACCAAATGATGGCATGATTAATTATTCCAGCACATTACTTGCCATCCCATTATCATTCTAAGAGTAATGCATCAGTCCAGTCTGATGGTCATCTCTTCACACTCATTGTTTCAAATGTGAGCGCTGTGCACTTTAATAAATTGCACCATTGATCCTGTACTCCTACAGAGGCGCTTATTATTTACTCTGTGCATTATGCGAGTAAATGACCATTATTCGCCAAGTTATACATAGTATATAGGGTGTATTAATAGTATAGTACATCTTAGTCATAATGGCCTAAGGAGCTCATAAAAAGAGCTAATTTCAAATATGGATGGACTGACTCACTTTCAATTACTCTCAAACAAATTATCTAGTGTCTCGTTGGGGCGCCCATTCATGCCACTATCTCAAGATTAGACTTAATGAACAAGACCATCACCATTTCAATTACATCCTGTTTTTCCATTTCATCTATTCAAGAACTGAGACAGGGCCATGTGTATTATTTTTGGGAAGCCAAGTATGAGTAATATCAATAATTCTATGGAAAGCCACAATATAATGTCACAATGAACCGATGCATGAATTCTACATACATCCTCGGTCTTCAACCAAACATTTTGCTCGAACAGACAGAGGTGCTGAAGCAGAATTCAAAGAGGATAGTGCCTCAAATAAAAGGCAGTCATTTGTCTTCCAGCAAATCAAATAATTCAGTAAAGCAGGCTTCACTACTTTCTTCCTTTGTGTCTGGTGTGGGCAAATCTGATCACAGCCACCCGCATGAAATTCCACAATGAAATTATATCAGATTCAAACAGCATCCCAGTCTGTACTGGCAATGACTTGTGAAAGCAACTATATATATATATTAACACAGTGCTATTGGTGCTTCATGAAATAGAGTTTTGGCAGTGCGGAGAGTCAATCTGGCTTTATTTTTGCACTGTAATGTCAAGGGAGAAAGGATTTGAGCATGTTTCTCTCACCTGCTGTCACTAATGCTGTGACATTTAGCATAAGACCAACAGTTTTGCATTACTCAAAATCAATATAAAAATCCATGGCTCAGATGCTGAAGAATGTAAACAAACCAAGACTTTTAACTATAAAAACGAAGTTTGCTCAACTTGTCACACATACCAGTCACGTGACGTGCACGAGGCACCAGAAGTGACGCACATCGCGGTATATAAACAAGAAGTAGGTAACACTCTGCACTCAGACGTTGGGTTAATGCTAACTCTCCTCTGGTTCTGTGAGTACTCCGGTTTTTATTTCTGTATTTATAAACCTTCTGAGTGTGTGTGAGAACGGTGTTTATTGCTGTCTGAGGTTTACTCTGAAGCAAATTGGACAAAATAATGTTATTAAAAATGAAACTAAAAGCCTGAATTGTATGTGCTATGTCAGAAACCACAGAAGCAAGTGTGTAAGGATTTAAGCGAAGTACTCTACAGTGCTCATTGGTGAGGAGGGGTGACCAGAGATCCAATTTACTAGGCCTCATGGCTCACCCTACAGTATATAGCACCCTATATAACAATATAGTATTGGGACACCTGACCATTACTCCAACAGACACTTTAATGACATTCAAATACATAGACTTTAATGTAGAGTTGGTCGCCCCTTTGCCGCTATAACAGCTTCCACTCTCCTTGGAAGACCTCAAGATGAAGAAGATGAGAATTTCCTCAAGACGAGAAGGCCTGGCTCACAATCTCCATTCCAGTTAGTCCCAAAGGCTGAGGTCATGGCTCTGTGCACACCAGTCAAGTTCTCCCACACCAAACTCATCCAGGCATGTCTTTATGGACCTTGCTTTATGCACTTGGGCACAGTTATGCTGGAATAGAAATGGTTCTTCCTCAAACTGTGTCTGCAAATGTGAAACGATGGCCATGTCCAAAATGTGTTGGTATGCTAAAGCATTAAGGCTGCCATTCACTCGAAGTCATGGGCCACCTGAATTAAAAAATGTAGAGGTAGAGGTTTTTCCCAATACTTGTGTCTATATACTAGTGTATATGTCAACATTAAATAAGTAAATGGCCAAGACTGAATGAAAGTACATTTCTGTGAAAAAAAAATAGCTGATGAATATACTGCTGTAAAATATTTACATTTTGTTCCATCAAAACAGCATATACTGACCCTACTCTATTTAGATGAAATATTTGGCATGACTGAATATAATTTCAACAACTGCATGCAGTAAAATGTTGCCCTGTCCCATTATAATCACAGGAAATTGCTTTCATCAATACAGAAATACATGACTACAGGTAATACATTTCTCATAAATGTCCAATATGAAGATCACGAGGTGGACATAGACATATGAACCTGTGTATTTAACAGCACAGAAAATCAATCTATATGTGTTTATGTCAACCACTGAGCAACTAGAGCAATGCTTAGGTAAAAGCTAGCCACTTGTAATTGACCAAAAATGCATATTAGAGCACAAAATGAAAGATACTTAGAAAATAGTGGCCCCTTATAGTCATGTGTGAACACACCACAACAAACAGTGGGAGCAGTGTGCAATTTTCTTTCTGTGTTTAACCCACTCACTGGGGGCTGCCATCAATGAGGGGGTGCCCGTGGAGCAGGCATTCTTCAAAGAAATCATAAAATGTGTGCCTATGTGAAGAAAGACAAAGATCGAATAAGCAATGTTGGTTGGTCATAATATTGGATGTGAGAGCTGACTTATCAATAGCTAATAGCTAATAACACGAATTGATTGTTCACACACTGCAGCATCACCTTTCAGAGCCTCTTCCCAGCTACAGCTATGAAACAATGGAACAAGCTGTCAAGTTGATTTGCACAGTTTTGTTAAGACGAGAGATCACACTGTTTTTTTGTAGCTTATGCTCTTTTTTTGCAGAGTACAGAAACACTCTTGGCTGGTCTATTAAGTCAACAAAAGAGGTGGCTCTCTGGTTTTTAAGAGGGAGTTTTCCTGACCCTTCACCAGACAAGAAAATAGGATGTTCTTTGCCCCAATAATTTAGACTACAGTGCACATTTTTAAAGTTGGTGAATATAAATTCCATTTCTTGTTAACCTCTTATGTCCAGTGGAGAACTGTAAAAAAATAGATCTTCAAATACCAAGCATACTTTGATCACCTACATTTGGATTAAGGTGAATAACTTTAAACAGAGATGTATTGTAGGGTAAATGCATGTACAGGCAATATTGCAATGGAATTTACTCTTTTTTTTTTTTTTAGAGTTTACTAGCTTACCTTTATTGTGTATTCCTTTGCCCTCACTGAACACGACGGCAGACAGTTCTGCATTCCTGGTCCACCCTCAGCTACTCATCCTTCCTCTGCCCAGTCCAACTGAAATGTGAAATTAGCCATAGCTTATCATTTTTGCTGTAGGCTTATCGTAAACATTTCATAAACTGCATCAGAAAAAATCAGTAAACCTGGTGATCACTGTAGCACCTAGTCCCTCATAACAGAAGCCTGTATTTTCTGCTTGAATTATGGTTCCAGAAGTGAATTGTACATGAAAATCCAGGATTACAGACACATTCATTCACAGGGAGTTGGTAAAAGTACAATTTAAGACAAAGCCCGTGAAATTATTGTTGTAGAACAAAAAACTTAGGTTCGCCAAAGTACTTAAACAGATGATCTTATCTAGAACAATTTCTAGTTTAATCTTATTGTAGGGGTAAGCAAATGTAGCATAAGGAGTCTTGTCCCAGAGCTAACAAGTGGACTATAGGTGAAGGCAGCAGTATTGTCCACTACAGATACATAGATACAGGGTCCCCCCCCTCACCACCACCAACAGTTCCTAAAATGTCTGTTACTGGTGTACTTTCACACTAAAATATATAATTACAATGAACTTTCTATTTAACAAAATTTTTATCAACTATTAAGTACTTTTAAACTAGTATGTTTTTCTTCATTTAAAAATAAACTGCCATTTCTGAAGAGCCGGATCATTTGAGACTTTCAGCAACCACAGTTAACATAAATTAATCCATATTAACTTTTTGGGAAGACTGCAAAGAGTCAGCAAAATGTCCCTCACATTGTTACCCCACAATAATCATTTGAAATAATGACACTATAGTGAAGGGAGATGCTTGGTTTTTCCAGTGGTCAAAACCAAGTGCAACACTGAATTTTACTCCTCTTACCACCATACTCCACCTTTTTTGCAAAAGGTGTGTTTATTACTATGGATTTTATGCTAATTTATACAACGTCTTTAAAAAAAATAAATAAACAAAACCTTGGAATAGGCAAACAGACTGCAGCAGGTGAGCTTTTGGCTAATCTAACATCACGCAGGATGCATCCTGAAGTGGAATGGAGAGCCTTGAAGCCGTGTGCTCCATCTGAGCCCTGTTTAAATGCTTTCTTCTCTCTCCATTACACAAGCACCTGGGTTAATGACCCATGCAGGCAAAGCGGGCAGAAGAATGCATTAGCTCCCCCACACACACCGGCTTAGGCACTTTGTCAATTCCTTCCGATTTTATGAGTGCAAACATTAGACTTCCTGATTATTTCCGGAGCTGTTTTATGATTCGCCTCTTTCCATCTACACCCCATGTTCCTCTGGAGGGCTGCATTAACCCTTCTAGGCAAGTGTGTAAATGTAGGCTGAACATTGGAGCTTCTTCTAGGAGAGTCCCGAGACACAGAAAAGAAATTGTATTACATAGATTACATCCAAGTACAACCATACAACCATGGTCAGTTATGTCCATTGGGTTTGGAAGTGATACTAGTAGATATTAGTCAATATTAATTATTTAATGCCAAAATTACTGAAACAACATTCTAGAAATGCATAAAAGCTCATGGATTTTTAAAAGTACAACATTTATTTCAACATTATGGAACTCCTACCATAAAAACGCACAAATTGATATTACTTCAACATGCATAGAGACATAAATAGCCAAGTTTGATTTTCTAGTCTTGAGTTTCTAGTGTATTTTCCCATTGAAATGTAGCCCGAAAAGGACCTTTGCATTCAGAGTGTTTTGGAATCAGCCAATACATAGTTTAAACTAGTACATTTCCTGTATTAAAAGTAAAATGACATTTCAAGAGCTGTAAGTGTGTCTATTTTGTCCTAGAGGCTTAGCCCCACTCTTATATTAGGGATCTAAAATCTTTTCTGAAAGAACAAAAACCCTCCAACTTATTTGTCTGATTTGTGAAGATAAATCTGGTTATTTATCCAACACAGGCACTTCATTGCAGTAATACAATAATTACACACCAGGAGTCCATCCATACAAAAGGATCACATTCATTGGAATTCTTGATGAATGTTGCCATCTTTTATAAAAAAGCTGACTGTGAAAAACCTGCCAAAGGTGGAAAACATGGAAAACAGGATTTTTAAAAAGAAGAACAGTTAAAGAATATATTTTTAGCGTATGTGTGCCCACCCAACTCCCCAAGTTAAATATTACTCAGTACCCCCAGTGTTGAGAAACAGCCCTTCATTAGACATTTGCCTGTGTTTGCAAAACTGTAACTTGAAAGGACTTTGTGTCAGTTGGATGGCCTAGTGGTTAAGGCATCTGCCCTGTGACCAGAAAGTCCGGGTTCGATCCCCAAGACCGCTAGGCCACTGAGGAACCCTGAGCAAGGTACCGTCCCACACACTACTCCCCGGGCGCCGTGTTCATGGCTGCCCCCTGCTTCACTTGGTGAATGGGTTAAATGCAGAGGAAGAATTTCGTG
>JBBPDB010000040.1:22652676-22694830 GCA_037974465.1 Brachypetersius altus
AGGAAGAATTTCGTGCTGTTCACACTGTGTGCAGTGGTGTGTTCACGTATGACCGAATGATCACTTTCACTTTCAGATTTGACAAACCAACCGCTATTACATCAAACCTGTTTATGTGTACAAACCTATCAAGTTTACAAATAACAGTTAATAGCAGGTTATTTAGTCTTCACTTTTGTGATGCATTACTAATGTGCTTATTTATGGTGGATGTTTTAAACTGAGCCCACAGTAATAAAAAGAAAACAAAGGAGATAAATGCATGAGAAGTGCATTCCTTCTGTTTCAGATCCTAAGTATCCAGGAGGAGATGATTACATGTTTCAGTAAAGGCTGCAAAGCTATGCTAAGCATAGTCTTAATTGTGAACCTTTGCTTCAGAACGAGGACCAATATATATATATTCCTTAAAAAAAAAAGGAACTAAAACTATTAAAACAATTTGAAACTAATCTTAAAAAGTATGGCCACTGCGTTCAAGAAATTCAAGTGCCATGTTTTAAGTACTGTTTTATGTTTATGTTTATGGCTCTTATCCAGAGTAACATACATCAGTGCTTAAGTAGTCTACATCAGTTCTTCATACCTGTAAAAGCTATATTAAAATTAACACCTGCTTTTAGCCAAGTTACTGCCTTAACAAAGCCTGTCAAAAGAAACTGGTAAGTCACCAAGGTGCTTCTTGAAGTGTTGGGTCTTCGCAGATCTGACTGCAAGAGAATGCTTTCATCTGAGAAGCTCTTTAAATGTGTACCATAACACAGAATGCAAACAAGAGCGCGTAAGTCACACTGACCTCCCTCACTGTGACAGTGTCCTGCGAATGCTGGAGAAGTATCATGTCCTCTGACCCACTAGAGTGTAGCCATAACGCAAGACAAGAGCGTGAGAGCAGATGGGACATTAGAAATGAATGTTGATAGTAGGGGGTTGCAGAACTTTGTAGGTCATTTCAAGACAGACTGAAACCAACTGCTGACCAATATCCACTGTTGTGTTAATTTGTTCTAGGCTTGGGTTTACAAAATGATTATTTCTCATGATTTTAACATGAAGAAATATTCAAGCTTTCTTAACTGACTTATCTGTGTTTCATCAATAGTTTGTATTGTTCCACTGCAAAAGCTTTGCAGAACATAAACAAACCCTTTCAAGATAACTTGCTGTGTTACATGTTTTCTGTGAAAATACACCAATCTTGTGTTATTTTGTAAAAATAGATTTCCCACTTTTAGGGCATTCATGTATGATTTTTGGGGAATACATGTATGATTTCTGGGTTAAGCATAAAGAATATGGTTTACCTGTTTTAGCACTGTTATTAGATCTTAGACCACTAGCTACCATTGAATTACTCAAATGTAATTGTATGATGTCTTGGCTCTTGGTTCCCAAAAGAACCCCTGAATTTCTGTTACTAATTTCTATTGTAGTTATCTGCTAGTTTCAATTATAATAAGGGTGATAAAACAAAACCAGAGAAAAAAAAAACAATTTTTTTTCCTAAAATGCAAAGAAAATCTAACAAGAATTTAAACTTATCAAGACAGTGAGAAAACAGAAATATTATTTTTCTTTGAAAGAAAACATCTACAGGACACACAGTAATGTAGCAGAAAAAATGATGTCTCTAGGCTGTCTAGTCATATTTTACTCAAGAAAGACAAGCAAAGATCCCATGCGCAAACCCTCACATGGTGTATCTGAAGTTGATCTGAAACCAGAAATATACCTAATGGGGAGTAAAAATAGGTTCTGCTGCACTGGTAGCATTTCATTTCACAACATTAAGTTGAAAATGGCATCTTCACTAACTTTTAATTGGTCGCAGAACATTGGGCCCCTGAATAAAATTTCCTTTTGAAATACCTTTTACTTTTACCACCCATATTAAATTTACATCACCTAAGACCATTCTGCAAATAATGCAGAAATATTCAGTACATGATTATGTTCTTTATAAGGCTTATTTTCAGTACCTGAAAGTGAAAGTGAAAATCTGGTCATAGGTGAACAGCACAAAATTCTTCTTCTGCATTTAACCCATTCACCAAGTGAAGCAGGGGGCAGCTATGAACACAGCGCCCGAGGAACAGTGTGTGGGGACGGTACCTTGCTCAGGGTACCTCAGAGGTGCCTAGAGGGGTCTTGGGAATCGAACCTGGGCTTTCTGATCAAAGGGCGAATGCCTTAACAACTAGGCCACCAGCTGCCCCTGGTGGAAAACCTATATGGAAAGTCATGCTTCATGAATGAGCGACGGATAAATAATGGCACCACCAATTGTTCCTTAACATGAATGACCTTTATGAATAAATGAATATAGAGAATCTTCACAATACAAAGGTTCAGTACCAATAAATGTTTTTCTTTGAACTGTATACAAGCTTGGATGCCAAGAACCATTCAGAAACCTTGTTCTAGGATTTTTGGTCTACAAGGCAATAATATCAATCTCCGAAGCTTTTTTTCATGATTTTTACTACTCCTTCTACAATTGGCAGTTGTAGTATCCCATCTGGTTTATGCTTTATTCATTTATTTTGAATCAGTCTAAATAAATAAATAAGTGCATACAAGCACTGAAGTTATTTATACTTCTCCTTGTATGGTTTACTCCCAATCTGCCATTATTTGACATATTGATATTGGTCTGATCTACTGGTTCTCAGTGTTCATCATCTGCTAAATACTGGAAGAACTAAAAACAGAACAATGGAGATTTTCTCCTGAATTAGTAAAAATATTCACTGTGGACAAATTTAAAATATATCCATCAAGATGCAAATAAGCTTTTATGTCTAACTCTATTCCCAAAATGTTGATTGAATTGAAATCATTTTGAAAACCTATTTGTTGTTTCCAACATGGATTTTGCTTGGACATCCCCTATTATACTGTTCAGCCAGAAACCTCATTTGTAGAGCAGTCAATTTATCTCAATTTGTTGTGAATGAATTTTCAACAGGGTGCTCTGGCCTGATGGCTCTAATTGCTGTACTCTGTCCCATTATGGAGCTAAAGCATGACACTGCCACCACTGGCACCATTAATCACATGGAATCAGAGGATCTCTTTGTGCTAAACGAATGCCAGCACTCGAGTTGCTTTCAGCAGTACTTTTGGCTCCATATGGTGCTCTGAAGGACTGAGCAAATTCACAATACACACAGCACTCTAGCTTGGCCCTTGTAAAGACCTCCATGATGGGTGACAGTGAAGCACAATTTGTAAAATGTCAGGAAATGACACTGCAGTGGATACAAATTCACAGAACACAATGAAGTTACAAGACAACGGCTCAGCTTCACAGACACGGGCAAAGCCTAATGCAGTGCCATTTCTCAACATTGTAGGCCCTAAGAGACATTCGGTTTGGAGTATGGTGGGGGCAGGAGGCAGAGAGAGGATTTCCACAATATTGTCCAATTGTTCTATAGTTTAATCAAAAAAAAAAAAAAGAAACACCATCGACAGCTGTTGCAAAACATCTTCAATTTACTCTTCAATCTAATCCTTTAAAAAATTGTTAGTATTAGAAATGCAAATGCAATGAATGCAGGTTTTCTTGCAGATGTGATTTTCTTTACTTTTCTTCATTTAAATTAAAGTGGATTAAGATGAAAACCTCAGAACTGCACATTTTCAAATTACAGATGTGTTCAATTCAACACCATGTGTAACCAACACAGCAGTCACACTTGGCTTTTTGGTACTAGCCTCGTAGGTAAAACACTCGCCCGTGACTCTGATGGCCACAAAGTCATAGGTTCAAACCCCCACTTACTTCCATGAACAAAACATTTAACCCTCATTTGCTCCAGGGGGTCTGTCCCTATAATTCATGATTGTAAGTCGCTCTGGATAACAACGTCTGCCAAATTACACCTCACCTGTAATGTTAATATTATATTTTATATTTATATTATATATGTATAAAAACTGAAATAAATGTATGGAATTTGAGAAATTAAAAATATAATAAATTGTTTAAAGAAGTGAGATATCCATACCAAATTTTATACCAGAATCTTTTAAATCCTTAGTACTGGTATAAAACAAACAAAGAAAAAATAAAAAATCCACAGAAATGCATGGGCTTTCCTGTTGTGCCTGGGGCATCTTTATAAAAAAAATTCATCCCATTCCTCTGCTCACAGCAACATTTGGTGTGGTTTGTCTCCTCAAAAATTAATAACTTCCCAGTCGAGGTAAGAAACCTGTAGCGCATCCTAAAACAGACTGGAGACCATGCTGCATTGTAAAAAATGTTGGATTCTCAGGAAAGCCAAATTTGAAGAGTACTCCTACAGCAAACTAGAGTGTGAACCTTTTTATACAACTGGTTATGGTCGTGGTCACAAATCCCAGTCTTAAAAATCGAATTAGTATGATTGTGTTTCCTTTGGTTCTGTACAAATCACTAGTCTCTCATTTATTCCCATAAACAAATGTAACGGAGCACATGCTAGCTCACAATACAGAGAAGTTAGATGTGAACTGCACTTAAATCTTAAAGCAGTTGTTGCATCAATAGAATGGAGTCTCAACAGCCATGAATATCTCCAAAGAGTCTATTATGAAGATTTGGCAACAGCATGCTACTGGTGACAAACTAGCCTTTAGCCTTTTATCCCATTTTATGACTCAGTGAAGTGTGTGATTGTGTAAAAGGGTTGTTTAATTGAGTGGTGTCACTTTTCTTAAACTTTTTGTTCAATGAATTTATTGAATAATCAATGCAGTCCTGTTTTCAATGCAGTCCTGTTGGCACATCCGCTTAGCACAGATAATCTCTTTTCTTTTTTTCACAGGGTGTAACTAAGCTAGCTTTAATTTAAGTAGATTTAAATATAGCTTTACAGGTATGAAGAACAGACGTGCACTGCTTGTACATTGCTCTGGATAAGAGCGTCTGCTAAATAAACGTAAATGTGAATGTCATGGCTATTTTAGAAGTAATCAGTGTATCCATTTTAAAATTGGATGCACTGGTCTTTCAAGAGCCTGGCCACTAAGTGTCTCATCACCAACTGTGGATATCAATCACCACATGTCATATAAAGACTGGTAGTACAGTGTACTTGTACTCTCCAAGGCAGTTAGTGCTAGCACAAGGCAGTTAGTGCTAGCAAGGTCATTAGGCGAAGGAAGAAAAGGAACATTTGTGAACTCATGCAGAGACAGTATGTGCTACACACGACATCAGAAGTGACACCGTCAGCCATTGGAATCTTTTGATAGTAAATGCATCTGGCCACATCATCACAGGATCGCAGTGGCTTAATATAAAGGAATGTGACATTCAGGAATTCCAGAGCAAAGCTAGACCGGGCCCTGCAGCCAAAGCAAAGATTTAAAATGAATGGAGTTGACAGGAGCCCATTATCCGATCTCTTAATCTGGCATCTGTGTTGCACAGTGTCAGAGAGCATTTAGCCCGGCAGCAAGGCAAGGATTTCAAATTACTGAACTTACTTAAATGCCATGGCATAAAGTCAATGGCCGGGCCACTTAGACGAGCACTTAGTCTTGTCAAATTGTGGCAAGACAGAAAGAAAAAAATGCAGTGAGGAGAAAAAAAATAACAGGTGCAACCTCAGGTTTTGTAAGTATGGGTTGCTTTCAGGAACACTTCTATTGCAGAATACGTGAGATTATAGGGGTTGACACGTTTCTGTGTTTCAGGCATGTTTCAGATGGTTATGTCTTCATTTTTGTCTTAACTTTTATCACTCTTTTATCATTCATTAATACTTACTACATGTCCACTAAGCCAGTCCTTATAAGTACTTGTATTGCATAATGGGCCTATAAACATAAACTGGCTTTCTCTAAATAAAACATTTGCTTTTGCTGATGCTGCTGTAAACACATGCTTACAAACAAAGCTGCTCATTGCACAACACCCCACACAGCACATATATGGAAAATAACCACTAGATTTTCAATTCACCCTTTTTGTGATGTCACAAAATGCAACATATACTTGTTTAGTTCTGTCCAATCACAATGGAGTTATAATAGGCGTCTGATTTTTGTAAGAGAAACAATACAGAGAAGCCAGTGTGTATAGAGACCATTACCATACCTCAGTTTTTACATAAAAATAGAGTGTTTAATTTTCAGGGATTATGTAAAAATGAATTAGGCATTTTTTGCACATACATCTATGCAAATGTTATAACTGTGCCTTGGGGGGTAAAAAATAAATATAAGAAAAATGTAAGATATGAGCCCTTAAAAATAACATAGCACTATGGGCTTGCTCTGGGATTGTTTTGCTATCCAGAGAAGGATGGGTTCCCCCCTTTAGCTATTTCTTCCTCTTGCTCTGAAAGAGATTTTCCTTCATCATTGTTGCTTCTGGCTTCTTCACCAGGCACATGGGCTAGGATTTCTGTAAAGCTGCTTTTTGATGATGTCTGGAAAAACACTAGACAAATCACTTGAGTAGAATTGACTTGGCTTTCTTACGCATTGTCATACAGAAACAGTCTGAGGACATTTCAACTTAATATTAAGCAAGTGTTATCTTTACTCAGCAAATAAATCAAATATATACTTTCTGCATGAGTCCATTCCGAATACTTACACTGAAACTGAACCTGGCTCCATTCCGCAAAGGACCTTTAATGAGAAGATCTAATTTATGACAGTTTTAGACATGATTCTGTAACTGTCAGTATAAATACTTCTCTATACGCCTGTCACTTTGCGAAGTACTGCCAGTAGATTATCCTGCATACTGAACGTACCTATTGTTGGATGTTCTGCTTTTTAATTCTTTTGCTAGTTTTTGATTGATTCGTATATTGCATTAGCTACTTATCTGTTTGTCTCTGTCCATTTTGGCTTTGATTCGGTTTGTGCACATGATGATTTTAATCAGTTTTTTTTTTTTTATGGGACTGCCTTATGATATTGGCCTCTTGCTCATTTCTGTTTTTGCCATTTTTCTCTGATGAAATAAAAGTATTTCCTCTTCGCTGTCACATCTGTGCCACCTCTGCTACGCCTCCAGCTGGGGATTCCCTTTCACCCGTTCACCATGTTAACTGGCCGCTGCAATGAGTATATCCAGCAGACTAAGCGGTTTAACTCACTACACTACCAACACACATGCTACAGTTATCCAAAGGCACAGATACAAGTCTTGCTAGAAACCCTATTCCCATGATTTGTCCCGCTAGCAAAGTGTACCAGACCCACTTCATAGTAAGGTGATTGGGCTCACACTATGCCTGCCACAGGGCACCCTGGAGTCCCAAAAACTGTCTATTAACTGTTAATATTCGTGGCCGAACCGGTCTATATCATGGTATGTCCTGGCATGTGAGGTATGTGCATTTCCTGTCAGCCCTCATGAGCTCATGAGTACCCGATCTGTTTCCTCAGTGTTTCCAGGTGCCCTGTGCTATGTCACTGGTCCATAGTCCATATGTTCATGTTATTCTGTTAAAGGTCCCAGCTGGTCCAGATGCCGGCGTGCGGTCACCAACATGATTGCCATCATGATACTGACAAAATACCAGCACTCTCTTGTATTCCAGACATGTATGCAAGCTCCACACAGCAGGCAAGACAAGAGCGGTGATCTCGTCTGTGGAACTGTATCCGTAACAGTCTGCTAGAGGTTTGACTTGTCTGTATGTATGTCCTGTTTCCTAGAGTAACGAGCAAGGCTGAATTCACCCATAGAGGCTCTTCCTACCTCAACTCTTCTTGTAGCTCCCATCCAGACCATGCCAGCAAGACTGAGGATCCGTGCTGTGCTGAACAGATCCCTTCTATGTCATTCGGGAGAGTAATCTTGTGTTCTGTTCCGCCAAGCTCTGCACACTAAAGTGGCTGTTTGCTTCTCATTAAAAACTGTTTGAGTTCTGCTCAACTGCACTTGTGTCCTCCCTCCCCAAGCTGACTTGACTTTTGTACTCTGCTATTGGAACCATTTCATTGCTGACACTATGACCACAAAAAGTCACAGGTGAAAAATTTTATTCTGAAAAACGTATCAACAGAACAGCATTGAGTGTTCTCTTGGAATGTTTTATCAGACTTTAGAGGAAGATTTTGACCATTCCTCAATCAAGAATCTCTCCAGATCTGGGTCTTCTCTTATGCACTTTCTCCTTAAGCCCAATCCACATGTTTTAGTTCAGTTTAGGTCAGAAGACTGGGATGTCCAGGGCAACAGGCTTATTTTATATTCATTTAAATTCTCCTGGTACTTCTTTCATAGTACTATTCATTCAAACAATATTGCCAGGACCTCAGCAAAAAGATTCTGCACCATATATAAAGCTTATAAGGTAGATTTCTCAGCGGTGTGACCAACTGGAACTTTCTATAAAGAAGACCTTGGCTCTAAAGTGTTCGACAACACCACCTGGTGACTTTCACACAAATATATGCTGGGTTTAGAGGTACCTATAGCACCTAGATTTAAATAAGAGGGTTCTCCTGTAAGGATGACAGAGGCGTGGTATTTCAATATAAAAAACTATTTCTTTTCTTACTCAGTTAAAAGCACAAATACTGCAAATCCACAGAAAATCGTGAGGTGCTCTTTACCAGCACAAATACAGAGCAATACTACAAAGCTGAGGTACCGAAAATTCATAAAAAGGTGGCACAGACCAAAAGAAAGGGCAACACAGATGCACATTGATTACATAAAAAGTTGCAACAAAAAAGGACAAATAAAAGGAGCAAAGCAAAAAGATAAATATATCTCTGCGCCCTACTGACTCAGTAGGACACAGCAACGGAGCCCCTGGCACTGGACACTGCAAACCAATGGCTTTACATGACTCTCAAACAGCAACAATGTGATGCCCTAGTACAAACTTCCAGCCCAGGCCTTCAATGGTCAACCAGCATGCCACCCAGAAGCATCTGCTGAAACCATGGGACACTTTTTATACGCCATTTCCTGAGAGCAAGTATACCAAGGTTACAGGAGCCCAGACAGACAAAGGTCCCACCTGGCCTACCTGCTGAGCCTGTTTTATACCAAGAAGTAAAGCATGGTAACCACTTACCTGCTAATTGGAGGCATGTCCAAGAAGGAGGAAACTATGGTGGCTGCGAAAGGACATATTACCTGAGACACCAAACCCAACAGCGCTTCCACTGGTTACACCTGGCACCTGGCAAATTCCAAGTGGCTTTGCTTGTGGCTAAATAATAGGAAGAAAGAAAAGATGGCACACCTTCCAAGCAGCTGCTAAGAGAGTGATGTCTAATGGGGATTCTGAAAAAAGTAATGACCTCAAGAAGTTTCCACTGTCTGTAATTCTGAAACTGGGGTCTTTGGAGATTTTCTTTTTAACTTCTCTGACCATCCTACTCACCGTGACTGCTAACAGCATTGTATCCTCTTCCAGCCTGGATCGATTAGAAGTATTAAATAATAGATTTGCCCCAATTATTCATATGGAGAACTTAAGTCAAACAGCTATTTCCTGGTATCTTGTCCCTGATTAGAGCAAGTGAACATACATTTGCATTTTTGCATTAGCATCTCTCTCTCTTTCTCTCTCTCTCTCTCTCTCTCTCTCTCTCTTTAACACACACACACACACACTAATTTTTTAATACAAATTTTATTTCTGTCAAACTGTTTAATCTTTAACATAATGAGTGAATTAAGCAAAAGAAATAGGAACAAATGTTTTACTGTGATGGGCTCTAAAGTACCTAAAGATACAAGGAGCCTAGATAAAGGTGTGTCAAGCACACAGCTATCAGCATCACTAGTATACTGATCATTGGCCTGATCATGTGGAATCAGATTCAGGCACTGGGTGGAAAATGACTGGAGAATTGTTCCTCAAGACAGTATTAAAAATAAAAGTCTGGCTGTTTGGAAGCACAATATGAAGAAATGTGGGGTGGCCTTAGGGTTTTTGCACAGTACTACACACACACACACACACACACACACACACACACACACACACACACACACACACACACTAACCTCACAAAATAGCCTCTCCAAGGCTGGTTGCAGCTAATAATTGTAATGATTTGGAAATAGGAATGGAAAAGGATGTAAACATAAACCAGGATTTATTAACAGAAAATGGAAAACAAGATGGCAGACAGGAAATTAATGAAAACAGAACAGAGATGAACAATAATAGACCAGGGCTGAACAGAGATAGACATGGTAAACTAAAAAAAGAACAGGACCGAACAGCACAAGACTGGGCTGACTGAAGCACAACAAACAGGACAGTATTAAACTATACAGACTAGCTAGTGTAGGGTTTAACAACAGAACAGACCAGACCAGGAAACAGAACAATGAACACAACAGTCATCCAGGGCAAGACCAGAGCAGACAGCAGTGGTAACACATAGAGGCAAAACAGAGAAGTGACAAGCACAGACTGCAACACAGGGGTATATACTAACTACACAATGGGAATTATCTGGGTATGGGAGGATATGGCTAGTGTAGAGCTAAGACCAAAATAACAACTGCAACAATTATACAGTTATGCAGTGTATTGGAAAGAAAGACATTTTTGGAATGTGTTGCGAGCATCAGTTTTTAAATTTGTTTATATTTACCAAACAGAATGAAGTTTGTCAGTCAGAAATCTATTTTTGTCCTTTTGCCTGTTATATAAAGGTTCAAGTGAGTTTTTATTTGATTTTTAGAAAATGCCCCGACTTTTTTTTGGAAATGATGTTTGATAGGTTTTGTATGACTAATGTCATTCAAATGCTTCCCAAAGTATTGGACCGAACCTTAGCCTCATGTGCAGCTGCCCCAAAGCCTCTCATTCTACTACTAATACTTTGGAGTTTACAAGCTTTGTGTGTGCAGCTGAGCACCTGTGTATCTGAATTTGTGAATCTGAAGGGTTATCTGGATACATTTGGATGTATCTTTAACATGTGAGCCTTCTATGAAGAGAAACATGTTAGCTGAAAATATGTTGTCTAATAAGATATATTTGTGTGATCTCCTCTTGCCCATTCTGCTAATTCCTGTCTTGCATTTTACCACAGGGAATTTGTCAAAAAGGATGACCATCTAGAGTTATCACTGCCGATATGCATGGCTGATGGCTCTCTGTCTTGCACCACTGCTGTGAGCAGGCCTTCAGCATGAACTGAGTCTGCACTGCGTGCATGATTTCCTCCTGATCTACTGTTAATGAACATTGGGGTTTGCATCCTAATGATTCTTATGAATCTGCTAAGGTTCAAGGAGCAAAGCAGCAGAAAAATCAGAGCACAATTATAATTTAGGATTTGACACATACAGTGCCCTCCACAAGTATTGGGACCCCTGACAATTAATTTTTTATTGCACAAGAATATATATAATAGTATATATATTAGTATATTAGTATTTATACTAGTATATTCTTGCACTAAAAAATTTATTATTGTTTAAACAGAAAATATTTGAAAATAAAATTGGCAGTATCACAGTTATTGTTTTTGAGTTTACCAGAGATTTTGAGTTGATCAGAGTGTCTAGGAACTTTTAATTAGTAATCCAGGAATTCTTATGTTTCTGGGCTATAAATAAGGCAGTCTTCTCTTAGGCACTCTTCAAAATGGGATAGACAAGAGAACATGTGATTCGACTAAGGCTACCAAAAAAAAAAACAATATCCACAGTCAGGAAAACACTATATATATATATATATATATATATATATATATATGTATGTATATATATATAAAACATCTGGAGAAACAGTGTGTATAACCACTACTGACGACTAAACACAGCAGATGACAGTTGGGTAAGTGTTGTTCAAGGCAGCAGCGGTGAGGAGGTGTATGAGGGTCATCATGCTGACTCCGAATTCATCCAGGTGGGTAAGGGTCCATCAGCCAGTGGCTAGTCTGAGACCAAAGGCATACTGACATTCTGAGCAGTGACAGGCCATTGTTCATTGCTCCCACGGCTGCTCCAGAATGTATACCACTCTTTGAGACACTATGCATTTTCCCGCAAAGTTTTAGAAGTATTAAAAAAAGCAACAAATAAAACTAAAAACTAGCACTACACACATGGTGAAATGCACTCATTAGAATAAAGGAATAGAAAAAAGTTGTTTGGAGTTAGACTTGTTTTGAAGTTTATAGACCCTCCACATAACATAAAGCAGAGAACAACCTGCCACATGTGCTTCAGTGCATTATCTTCTGAAGCCACTGATTGTCTAGAACAAATCCAGTTGTGTTAAGTAAAGGGAGGAGTTGTCACGGTGGAAGGCAGAATATTGAGTGTACTGTGCCCACTGTGTAGCGTGGTGGAAGGACTCAGACATGATGGAACACGAGAGAGCAGGTAAGCCATGCGGTTGATCTCAGAACGCTCCCTAACAGAGTTAGAGTCCACACCAAGTTAAACTCGCGTTCTGAACACACACAGGAAAGTATATAAAGTCAGAGTCAGAGTACTCACGGTACCGTGGAATGGGTTGGTAGAGATGAGAGTAGGGTTAAGGCGACACGCGGGCATGAAGCATAACGACTTCAATGTCTGTGTGAAGATGATGCGATTCCTTCCTGTTTATATACTAGACGTGACGTCATCTCTTTGACCTTGAGAAGCCACGTGCTTCAGTGTGTGTGACAGGGGTAGCATGCTGAACAAAACTCGGAAGTAGATCATAAAGGCACACTAATGTAAAGGTTCTGAATATATTAAACTGTGCATACATAGAGCTAAGAACCTTGAGCTTTATAACCTTTAAACCCTTCTTGACCCTATTTTTAAGAATGTATTATGTATAGTATATTATGAGTTAAGAACTGCGACTACGGCAGCTGCTCTCGTGTTCTTCAAGATTAATTACTTCCTAATACGTTAACTTTTTGTTTACTTGGACAAACTCATAGCATCCCCTACTCAGCATAAATTCTGAGTAGGGATTAAGCCTCTTGGTTGGCCCATTAACCCATTCTGGTCATTTGCATTAGCTAATATTTGTACTAGCCAGTGACATGATCTGCAGCTATTGACAATTCCTGTCAGTGCAATCTGCCTGTAAATCTCTGAATTCTTTACTAGAAAGCTGACAGTGTTGTAAATACATAAACCCAGGTTCTATGTTCCAGGTTACCAGTATCTTGCCACAAGTTGAATTCAACCAACAAATAGTTGAAGTGGGATGACAAAGCTTTTAGACTTTACAAGGCAAGGAACCTCAAAACACACCCTAAAAGCAACTCTGTCTCTGCAAAGGACAAAAGGACAAAAAAGACTGAAAGTTCTGGAACTAGAAGGGGACCTAATGGTTAAAGTATGGGGCAACACTGCAGCCATTCAGAGGAGAAATGACAACAGCATAGGTTTACACTCCAGTGAAAGAGAGAAAAGAGTGGGAACAGATGGATACAGATCCTCTCATTTCCGCTTTTGTTGTCAGCATGCATGCGCTGATTTTTATCGCTGTATATTTACAAACAAAAACAATATTCTCATTCTCTTTCTCATTATTGATTGAAGGCATTCATTGTATCTCCAAAGCCACTGAGCCTGCTAGAATCAACACAACTCAAGGTCTAGTTTTCTAGTCTTTAGGATCATCTCAAGAGGAAATGACTGTGTTGCATAGCTAAAATGGATGTCTGAAGCCTGGCCTTTATAATCAATATTAGGATCCCAAAGTCAGAAAACAACTATTTAGAATTTACCCCACAACAGGTTAGGGGGTGTAATGATTTGAGCGAGAACAGTCTGAGTGAAGGTTGATATTGAATGAAATGCATAATTCGTAGAAAATGACAAACGGAGTGGAAGTCAGGAAACGGAAGAGGAATCCAAAAATGTTTCACATTCCCGGTTATCAGGTACAAATAGTAGCACGACAAAACCTGAAATTCAAACAGGGCAAAAGAAAACAGTCAAAACGAGAAGCGAAAGCATCAGAGCCATGGACAGAGGTTTAAATCAACGTATAAAACAAATCAGCAACATGACTACAAACAGCGAGAATACAAAACAAAACACTCTGTACACTCTGTACATCAAAACTCAGCCCTTAAATGGTCCTAAAACAGAAAGTCCTGTGACTCATTTTGGCTCTGGCTGCTAGCTCCCCTAGTAGCAAGAACAACAACAAAAAATGCTCTTTGCTCTTTGAACTTTTACAAATAACACTTTTCATTTCCTCCCTATTGTGTGTTTCTCTATCAGTAACTTTTGCCATAATGAGAACTGTCATTACTGCAAAGTCTCAACTTGTAGCCACAAAAGGTTTAACATTGCTAAGAATTGCAAGCACCTTTCAATGCAGTGAAACATTGATTCTGGTGGGCACTGACAATGTCTGATCTAGCTTAAACCTGAATAAACCTTACCGCATCTCTTTTAAACTAATTACAATGTAATCACTTGTACAAACTGTTATCCTAGTAAACTGTATTTAGTACCAGTACAGTTTCAGGTCTGGCATTTAGCCTGACAGTTTTCTTATAATATAGAGCTCTTTATTTGAAGCTGTGTTGAACCTGACAGCTTTATATTGAGAGCCTACCTTTGTATAACACAGACTACAGCTAGTAATGATACAAAAATGCTTTACTAAACCTTAGCCTGGACTCATACTTGCATAAATCTACTTGCGACAATCTCTGCTAAACAACACAGTGTGTAATCATACAGGCCAGCGGTTTGCAGAATGACACGTGAGCACTTCTGCTTACACGTCAATGGAGCCAAAGTGGAAGGAGTCAGTTGTGCAGTTTCTCAATGTGCAATTCTCTAATGACCTCACCTGGTCTCTCCACACCAAAGCAGCTGTCAGATC
Organism: Brachypetersius altus; assembly: GCA_037974465.1. Taxonomy (NCBI): domain Eukaryota; kingdom Metazoa; phylum Chordata; class Actinopteri; order Characiformes; family Alestidae; genus Brachypetersius; species Brachypetersius altus. The sequence goes on from JBBPDB010000040.1 coordinate 22,667,472, forward strand.
TTCCCATTAGCAACTTTACTTTCTGTGAAAGCTCAAGAAGTTTGGCAGGCCAACCCCTTACATTCATACCAGCTTTTTCAGATGGACTATAAAGAGCTTTCAGAGCATCACTGTCTGGACCCAAAGCTGCTCAATCTGTGACCATAAGGCCCTACAGATAGTAATGAGAACAAGCTAATCATGGGCTTTTTTATTTATTGTAAAATCCTGGTCTATAGGACATATATCAGCCTGAGGAAGGCTCATAAAATCAAAATACAGACACTGTAAACAGGCTGCAGTAATCCTGCACATAGACTGTTTACCAGACTGCCATCTGGTAGGTGGTAGCACAGCATTCAGTCAATATAAGCAGGCCATAAGACACTTTGTATCAACCAATAATCTGTTACTGAGGCTGTATGTTCCCAAATCACTGTTGTTAAGTTAACTTTTATATTACTGCTTTGGCTAAAACCTTATACACTGTACTTTTCATAGTTGTCTGTGACTTTAATTATCACATGTCTCTTTATGTTAAATTCTGCTACCCAGTTATGGGAAGCAAAGAAACATCCAAAGAGCACACACACAGGGCTAGTCATTGGTGCTAAGTAGGGCTTTTTAACACAACATTAAATAGGACAAACCAGTTGTAAACCGGTTGTATCTGTGGCTTCCTCAGGCCTTATATCTTAGATGTATCTGTGGCTTCCAACAGAAGTGTTTCTCTCGCAGCTTTCAAGCCAAAATTCTTCTCCTCTGCTTGAAGAGGCATGTTTTTAATGTATTTCAGCTCCTCCCCTAGTTCAGTGTAGCTGTCCCTTGTCAGGAAAGATTCATAAACATATCTTGGGGCTCTGACGGCAGCTCCACCACCACAGTCCCCACAGCCATTCCTATACAGTTAGAAAAATGATCTTCTGTAGCCCACCCAAACTTATCAACACACCAGGAGTTACTTCAGGTGACAGATACTCAGACAGTTTTTCCTGCTGCTGAATATCATGGTCCAATCAACATCAGCCATGTTCACCTTCAGATGAATTCAGTCTCTTTAAAAATCATACAGCTATGTCAGTTAAGACAGCATTGCTAAAGTAAGCCATCCACTTTCGATACCAGTGATGGAATGTTTTACAAATTTCTGCAAATGACATGAAAACAGAAAAAATAGAATAAGACATAAATGAACTCACATGGCTTTGTTTCATTAGTTCTGACTGGCTTTTGGAAGTGGAAATATTTAATTATGGGTATTTGGTGTTCATCTTAACAATGAAAACGTTTTATTTATTTATTGTGAATTATCGCCTAGCCGTCCACATGCAGTACTTTGGGAAACACTGCCATAGAGTATAGCAGGGTCAAAAGTGAGGTACATTCTGCTAATCTATAGGTTACCCTAAGATTCTGGGTTGCTCTCATGTGGAAAGATGCAACAGCAACATAAATCTGACCACACATAATCACACAGAACTACATAGTTAGCATTGTGCTGTGTAGTGCAATTATTGCTACATCATTTCAATGTACATACTGTATATGTGTTTGACATGCAACTTCTGACTTTGAGGTAGCTGTAAGCTTCCATTACTTGTAAGCTATGCTAGAAAACCAAAGAACTTACACCATACACCAAACATGTCTTGACTTTAGCTGAGGGAAGGAGAAAATTGTCCATATTAACAAAGAGTTAAGATAATTACGATAACTTGCATGACATAACCGTCCTCTTTCACTCATTACTAGTAGTGGTGATCTATCAGATGTGTTCTTTAAGAAAGAAATGCTAGTCTATGGACGCATGCCAGCAAAAATCCATCTACATTAGAGGGCTAGAGATATTCCTTTTCATTTGTACCTTGGTGAGAAGTTGAATTGCATCGCTGAGCATGCATCAAATGGCGCAGGGTGGAAAAATTGCAGCAAAATCGCCAGAGAATATGAAGATATAATTCATGGGGTGGTGAGTCAGGTGGAGAAGCAATGTGTCTGTCACTGGATGCCTGGCAAAGTGGGCTTCGGAGACACCAAATGTCATTTTGGCCGGTACGAAATGAGCAAGAAAATATCAATAATGCTGGCTGCCATGCTTTAGTTCTGTAACTAATCAGCGGATTCATGAGTATTCTTTAAGATGCCACTACAGTCACCTGATTGAGCTGACATGTCACAGGAGACACAGGAGCAAAAGGAAAACAATTCAAAACGTGCATTTTGTCCTCATTATTCTTTTTAATCTCATATTAGAAGGCCATGTAGAGCTTTGCATTCCAACATCTTGTTCCAATACATCACCGCCTGTTCACTAAACTTGTTGGAAAAGCAGAGCATGAATAACAAAGCAGCCCGCGCTGATTAATACCTGATAGTGGATGTATACACGTAGCTCCTGCATCTCTCTGTACTCTCTGCTCTGGTCTGTGCTTTTGTAATTAGGTGCATGGCTACACTGCTCATATCTTTTGAGTTTGGAGATACACGTCGCATTAAAATTCCACACTGATGCATTAGTCAAACATGATGGATGGATACTGCATGTCGTAATTTATTTCCGTGACTCTGCTGGACCAACATTCCTAAAGAGGCAGTATTAATCTGGCCCCCGTCGCTCTGACCATCATTACTGTTCCACGATCAGAAAGAAACCTTGCTCAGAGTAGTGATATTGTTGGGCTTAAAGACAGGACCGAACAAACTACATTTAATCAGACAAAAACTCTCAAGCTAAAAGTCACATTTATACAATTACTCCTAACCACAAATGTAACTCTTTAGTGAGGTTTTGTCTGGTACCCCATCCTTGGCATGTGGCTTACAGCATGTAGCACATACAGTCTCTTAGGGGGCTATCACACATACCTTGCTTGGTCGGGCCCTTCAGTCCTAACCAAAATAGCAGGTCTAAAAGTGCCTTGGACTATGAACCAAGATCAAATAACCAAACGAATGATATTTATATTAGGGCTAGGAAGGTAGCTTGTTATTAACACATTATTGACTTAATGCCAAAAAATATTTTATAAAAGAATGTCGATGCTTTTTTGTGATCGAACACTTTGCATCAATCCAACAGGAACACTTGCTGTTCTTATTTTTATATTTATTTCTTAGACAGAATGCACCATGGGGGGGGGGGGGGGCTTGTGTGAAACAGAATTTCGCCACCCTGTTTGCTGTGTATATTGTGGTATTGACAATGAATCTTGAATCTTGAACCAGATTTATAAATCAGATTTATAAATCATCACTTGTTGTTATAATGTTATGTTTGTGGCTCTGGGCTCTGGATTGTGACTCTGGACTCTGGATTGTGGATGAAACATGAATGCCCAGGCAGTGACAAATATCTTTGGTTTTATATACAGTATGATTTGATTGCATTAATGTTTAAGTTTAATAAGAAATTTTTGAACTGCAGCTGTCTAACTATTAAAAGGAACACTGCTGTTAAAAATGTGTTTAAAGTGTTTGCAAACGAAATGTTATTGCACTTCTGTTCAAATTGTATATACGTCAAAAATCAAAGTGCACAAAAACATGCGATTAATCGCGATTAACAATTTTAATTGTTGCCCAGCATTGATATCATTAAAATCATATAAATACATTTATAAACCCACAGCCATATGTATATTTACATGTGGGTATACAAAGCATAGAAATAAGTCCATGTGTGTGTATGTGCATGTGTGTCTATAATATTATCTATTTCATGTGCAAGACTTTCTGTTCACCTTAGAGCACATAATATACCCAAATTAATTGCTTCTGTTATGGTGGAACTGTCACACACAAGTATAAAAAGGCAGTGAAATATCTCACACTGCATAAATTTGAGCTTGAAGCACCCAATCCTTCTCTCAGTTAGAGCATGCAAAGCAAGCAGAGTACACCTGCTAGATGATACTTTCAGCTAATTTATTATTCACAGTATAAATAGTGCCACTCTGTTTAATCCACTGGATAAAATATGATGAGAGTCAATCCGACTAGTTTCATGTGAAATGGTTTTTACTGACAGTTACTGACTTGGTCTTATTTTCTGTAATAACCTACGACATGTTTTCTGATTTTCATGTAATAACGTTGAAGACGATGTCAAAGAAACTATAATATAATGTCTCAGCCATCAGACAAGGCCATTTCATGGAACATCTATGTGAGAGGTAGCTCATAGAATCATTAAACCATGGTCCATGTACAACTGATGCTACATGAAGTGGCAGGATGACCTTTAGGTTAAGCCTGTGAATAAGGCTTCCATTAGTGGAAAACATTTTCTGTTGACTTTATGTTTCAATGTTTTAGTACCCCAAGACATTTGAATCAAAGCGATGTAAATTAAATATAATCCCACACATATTTAACTAATTTGGACTAAGTGTTTGGGGAAGTTTTGGGGCAGCTGGTGGTCTAGTGATTGTGGCATTTGCCCTGCAATCATGAAGTCATGGGTTCAATTCCCAAGACTGCTAAGCACCTCTGAGGTACGAGCAAGGTACCGTCCCCACACACGGCTCCCTGGGCACGGTTCCTGGCTGCCCACTGCTTCACTTGGTGAATGGGTTAAGAGGAAGAATTTCGTGATGTTCACACTTTGTGCTGTGGTGAACAGTAACCCCCAACTTTCCCACGGATCAGCAGTCACAGTTTGAGTCCATCGCAGATTTTTGACCTGCCTCCTCTAAGTACAGCTGACTGTGACGTCTGGGCCTCACATGCCATGTGGAGGACACCTGAACGGAATGAACTTCCGCAGTTTTTCGCTACATGCGGTTGCTCTTGGATCGCGAAGAGTGGGGGGTTACTGTATTCATGTATGACATAATGCTCACTTTCCATTTTATATAATTCACAGGGATATAAAAATTAGTAGAAGCAGTGTTCAAATCCATCGCCGCTGGAAATATTCAAGAGCATTCCACTGCAGTAAGGAAAAGTGTGTTGACTTGCACAAATCAGCGAAAGAATGCAAGAAAACAGCTGCTTGACCTTAAAATGCCTATTTGAGGTGCGATCACTAAGAAGTGTAAGAGATTCAAAATGATGATGAACCAGCCTGGAGTAGAACACAAGGCTATTTTACCAGTGCACATCTTCCTCCCATTTACAATCTAAACCTCTTCCAAGGACATCACAACTCTCCAACCAGTCCAATGAAACCTCCAATGAAAAAATTCCCTTTTATGTTGAATGTTTACGTTAAATGTTGTCTTTATTCAGCAATTACCCTTTTTTTAAAAACATTTTTCTTCAGTTAAAATGTTCATATGGAATTTATATATTTCCTTTATTTGCTGAATGAACTTTAAGGGGAATTTTCATCAGATAAAAAAGAACGCCAATAATTCTTGGACAACGCCGTTTATTTTCCCCGTCAACCCCACTGTCCTTGTGGTCGGACTGACTCCCCGTCAGTCCGGGCGACACAGGTGTGGACCGCGGGACGCTGTCCTTGTCCCGCAGCCCTGGTCCCTCACCGTGCGACCCCACCACGCCCCTCACCGATGGATAGCCAGCCCCCTCCAGGAGGCTGGACAGGCCCCTCCGCGGGCCCCTCACTGGCAGGCAGGCCAGCAGGCAGGCAGGCAGGCCCCTCCGGGAGACTGGACAGGGCCCTCCGGCTCTAAGTTTATCCCCTCCAGCCACCCCGCCCACCCGCCCCTAAGCTACCACGCCCCTCAGCTACCACGCCCCTCCAAAAAATACATGGGTATTTTTTCCTGTTTTTGAGGCCTCTCTAGCTGCTCCGCCTGCTGGATTATGACTATAAACCCCCCCAGAAACCCCACTAACCAGGCCACTTCTGGGGACACAGGACAGACTGGGGCTTTTAGGCTAGCGGCGCCTGGGACGCTATGAGTGGGGCCTACAGGGCTAACAGGAGCGGGGCCTACAGGGCTGGCAGGAGCGGGGCTCAAAATAGCAGCGCCTACAGGACTAACAAGAGTGAGGCCTACAGGGCTGGCAGGAGCAGAGCCTACTAAAGCTACACAACCTGGAGCTACACAACCTGGAGCTACACTGACAAGCCTCACAAACCAGGGCCTTACTGACTAGGGCTGAGTCAGCAGCAGCTAAGCTAACAGGGCCTGTGCTAACAGGGGCTAAAACGCTTGCAGCAGAGCTATCTGGAGCTGAGCTAGCCAGGCTAACTGGGGAGCTCAGGCTAACTGGGGAGCTCAGGCTAACTGGGGACTTACTGTGGTTGTTTAGCGAGGGAGGGTGGCCAGCTGGAGTGGTAGAGGCTTGGAGGCGTCCCACGAGCTCACCGATAGTGATGGTGAGCTGCTTCAGCTGCTGTTGTTGGACTTGGAGCTGTTCGTGGAACCGGAGTGTCTGTTCAGCCTCCTCCCAGGCGTCTCCGTGACGCACTGCACACTTTTGTAGACGTTGAGGAGGCCACGGGAGCTCTGCATTGCCTCCTCCTTCGCCTCTTGGCCGCTAGAGAAAGGGGGATGGCCTCGTGGAGGCCCTCCGCGGCGGCAGGGGAAGCGAGAAGAGGTGGGACAACCACGCCGTGATGGGAGGTGGCCGTCGTTGTTGTGGCCCAGCCCTCGTGGGCTGGGTCGGAGGTGCTCGGGACCTTCCTCGGAGAAGCTTCAGGAGGCGGATCGGGGGCGAGCCGGAACAGCGGTGAACCTGAAGAGTCCTCGGCTTCTCTGGCCAGCGCAGGACCGGGCGGACGACAGACCCCACGTGGACCACCACGTCTCCGCCGCGCCATGGGTCTCACACCCGCGGCCAAGCCGGAGACGTGAAAGTCCACGAGACGCTCCGCCTCCGTGAGCGGGGACCCATCGGCCCGCCCAGACCACAGAGAGCTCTGGACCTCCTCTTCGCTCTCCGACTCTCCGCTGCTCCGCAACCCGCTACCCGGACACCTGTCGACTCCTCCGCGAGTCCGGTCCCGCTGACCTCTACCCAGCCAAGGCCCTCCACCAGGGCCACGTTCAACTCTCCACGCACCAACGCCTCACTGGTAGTTGGTGTGTTCATCTGTCGGAGTGGGGGCTGCAGAGCCCACACTCTGAACTCTCTCGGAGTACGCAGGAACCGACAGGCAGGCAGGTCTCCATGCTTAAGATGTGTTTATTTAAAGAAAACAAGAAAAAAACAGAAACGGGTGGCCACCAGGAATCAGGATCATAAAAACCAGATACAGGCAGGGATGTTGAGGTGATGGACACACGAGGAGAAACTGACTAACACAACTTTATATACACGACACAATCACAGGACAAAACACAAGGCAGGTGAAAACAAGAGACACGTGACACAAGAACAGAACGTCAAAATAAAAGGCCAGAAAATAAACTGAAATCATGGATGAACAGAAAAGCAGCGGCAATAACGAGGGCCGCTGGCCAGACCATGACACATGTTTAATACACATATTCACGACAACAAAATGCAGCTCAAGCTGTATGAATAACAATGTTTATCTTCATTAAAAGGGCTTCTAAATAAAGCTTACTTACTTATTTCATACAAGAAGAGAATGTAGCAGAAGCTTAGATTAATACATTCATTACTGAAAAAATAGTAAATGGCCTTTGCTGCATTTACTGATCTTTGCGAAAGCTTTGACATCCCATTCCCAGAGTCCCCAGCATAACCGTAACCCTCTGCCCATTATACAACATACATTAAGTACTGGGACAAACCTCTTATTTACTGAATTCAGGTGGTCCCTTTCTCACAGTGAAGGAAATCTTAACGCTTCACCATACCAACACAGTTTGGACGAGACCATGGTGGCAGTCGAGGCCCTAGAACTACACTGGCCTCCATAATTATTGGCACCCCTGGTTAAGATGTGTTAAAATAAAAGTATAAAATAAAGTTTAAAATAAAGTATATTTTTAGTGCAGAAGCATACTCTCACACTGAACATTGTAGAAAAATGTAACCTTCAACTTCAAGTGAATTTTTAGGGGATAAAAAACTCCCTGACTAAGAAATAATTATTTTTCATACATTCATCTGTTCCACAATTTTTGGCATCCCTAACAATTCTTAGGAAAAGAATGTAAAAGTATTTCTGTCATTTCTACAGTAGTTTCCAAAGTTGATCAGCGTATCTAGGAAAAGAAGAGGTTCAAGTGCATTTATTCAGTGGGAAAATAATTATTTTACATCAAATCATGTGTGCCACAATTATTAGCACCCCTGATGGAAGTATACAGAAAGAGGGATCTTCGACCATCCCTCTTTGCACAATCTCTCTAAATCATCCAGCGACCTGCTCCTCTCCTCTGCACTCTCCTCTTCAGCTCACTCCACAGGTTTTCAATGGGGTTGAGGTCTGGGGACTGAGATGGCCATGGGAGGAGCTTGATTCTGTGTCTGGTGAACCATTTCTGTGTAGATTTGGCCACATGTTTAGGATCATTATCCTGCTGAAAAACCCAGTGACGAATCATCTTCAGCTTTCAGGCAGAGGCCCCCAGATTTTGCTTTAAAATGTCCTGGTATTTCAATGCATTAATGACAAGGTTCCAAGGGCCTCTGGAAGAGAAACACATGTTACCCCAGGGAAACATGAAGTGATGAATTACTAATTAAATATTCCTAGATACCCTGATCAACTTTGTAAACTACTAAGTTTGTATAAAGTTTGTTTTCTTTCACATTTTTCTTTTTTTTTCCTTTTATTTTTCCCTTTTTGTCTCGTGCACATAACTGGCTGGGTAGGATAGGAAGGATGTAATTGAGTACCTGTGTTTGTCTCTCCTTCCCTTCTTCTGAGGGAGGTAAAAACATATGGATGTGCAGTGCTACTTTCACTAGAGTGCTGTGCATACAAGAAAATCTATGTGCTGTGATTGTAGGGTGGCATGCTCCATGCTTTGCTGTGAACACTGTGGGCTGGGGGAGGGATTTGAACCCGGGAGAAACATATGTGTGTGGAGAACCTTATATTTTAATTTAATGTGTATAAAACGCAGTTGTTGTCTGAGAGTGGTCCTTCCCCATTGTCTGTCGCCCAAGAGATCCTCAGGGTTAAAAGAAAAAAAAAGCAAACTTAAAACCAAAATAAATAACATTCTTTGGGTTATTCATGTTTCAATTAATGTATTTCTGCTATTCATTCAAAATTGTGCAATGACATTTTGGTGCATGTGTAGCAAAAGCATTCAAATATAGCCAGTGCAATCGCGTGTCAATAATAATAATAATAATACATTCATATTTGTCTTATTCGTTTTGGGAGACTATTAATATAGCTTCCCTACTCTGCAATATCCACAGTCCACACTGATGCAGCTCCTCATTTGGCTGACAGTGATGGATGTTAAGGTCAGTGTTGGTGACAGATGAAGAGGGAAGAGTTTCCCTTTGTCCCACTTTTACATTTTCCATGGATAATTCTTTCTCATATTCTCATATATTCCCATATATTAATTTACCCTTCAAAAGAAAACTTTTAGGGATGTCACATGATTTAAAAAATGAATCTAATTAATTACAAGCTTTCTGATTAATTCATTAAAATTAATCACACACATTTTTGTTGTAAAAGTATCCCAAGGTAGTAGAGATTTATGCTTATGGCACAAATCCCAAGACTGTGGAACTGCACATGCACAGAAGGGCACGGCAGCACATTTAAATGGGCAACATGTTTCAACAGAAAACCGGACCAGGTTAAAGTCACATGGTGCAATTAATCAACGTACATTTTTTTTCATATTTTTTTTTTCTGTGAATAATTGATCGAAACGTGTTAATTCGACACCCAAGTAATTTCGGCACATTTGGCAGCGAATGCCTGAAGCGCTAAAGAGTTAAGGTTAAAGTTAAGGTTTGGGGTAGGGATAGGGCTATGGTTATGGTTAAGGTTAGGTTAATGTAAGGATTAGGGATAAGGTTTGGTTTAGAGTTAAGGGTAGGTGTAAGAATAAAGTTAGGGGTTGTATTAGGGTTGGGGTTAGAATTAATTTAGCGTTTTTCCACAAATGCTGTTTATTAAAAAAAGAGAAAAAAGGATGTGACTACACAATGTATCTTTACATCCTTGTAAAATGTTCTTGCTGGCTTTTCCAAATACTACTTCTTCTGTTTGGATCCTCTCCTGCTCAGTGCCTCTAGTGGTTCCTGCCATCAAGCAGACAAAGTGCTATTTCCCATAATTCACAGGACTTGTACACATGGATGGTATGCCATACTTACAGAATCATGTACATCATGTATTCTGTCTTCTTGCAGAAGTTTCCTCAAATTGTAAGTCGCTTTGGAGAAAAGCATCTGCCCAGTGAATGTAATGTAATGGTATGTAATGTACAGTTACTGAACAGGAGGTTGTTCTGGCAGGACAACATTAATGTATAAAGTACTATATAGTGAATTGTACAGTTCTCTGGCTATTGGACAGAAAAATGCAAAATGACAGCAACTAACATGTACAGTGTATCTTTTCTGTTCAGTTCTCAGTACACCCATATGTCAGTAGATTGTACAGCACAGTATTCAACACTGAATTGCATTGCCAAGTTCCCAGCCGGTTCCCAGTCCCATGCCTGGTGACCTAATGCTCTGCCTTCTTTGCTGTTACCCTACTCTACACAGCTGACCTAGCTTGTTAATTAAGCGAATAAGCTGAATCAAGTGTGCCTTATGAAAGGATAACAATTTGAATAATGTGGGTCTCCAGGAATGATACTGGGAAGTCATAAGTGGTTTACATTAATGGTTCTCAAGCTTTTCAGCATTAATCATCACAGCATGTTGCCAAGGCCCACTGCTTTCACCACTATTTTTGGTGGCCATCTTGAAATTTACAGTAGCAACTTTAAAACGTCACAATTCCATCATACAAAGTTTTGCAGTTGGACTCATTTCAAAGCTAAGACTAAGACTAAAATACACATGTGCCTGCGAAATAAAATATACAAACTTATTTTCAAATAGCAACACAGGGTGGAATACTGGAAGAATTTTTCTTCTGACACTGAAAAGCCACAGCTACAGGTCTTGTCAACTTATGTTTACAATTTGTTCTATATGGCTTTTAGTTCAGGAGATTGTCTTGACCAGGACCACACCCCTAAATGCATTGAGGCAACTGCCATGTGATTGGTTGATTAGATAATTGCACTAATGAGAAATTGAACAGGTGTTTCTAATAATCCTTTAGGTGAGTGTGTGTGTATATATATATATATATATATATATATATATATATTTTTTTTCATCTTACTAGCCAACACATTAGAATTGGACATGTTGGAATTCAGTCTGCTGCGTAAAAGAAAACCTGCTTTCCAGCCATAGTCTCTCTTCTCACACAACAGCTTGTTACAAAATGAGTTCCCAGCTAGAAAGCGGCCCATGTACACACAGAGAGGCGTGTCTCGACTTCTTTTGACTGATGTGTTTTCTGTGTGAAAGAATAGTATGACACATACATAATAGATTGTTTTTTGCATTGTTCTTACCCATTTCAAGAGTTTCATAACTTTCAACAAATTCTCCTTTATACAATTTGCACCTTATTTTAGCAGTTATGGGATGGCAAGTTCTTATGGAGGGTTAGAAAGCTTCACTTGGCTGCACATGGGCATAGTCTTAACAAGCCAGTTTTTATTGCATTGATGTCAAGCTTTGCTCATTTTAAATTGTATTATAGAGATATTATTAACAGCATTTAACAGTATATATATTCATACATGCAGATTAGTTTGTCATTTATAAACACATGCAGATATTGTTCTCACAGGACATCTCACTAGAAAATTCAGGTGAGCATGAAAATAATGTTTTTGAATTTTGGAAAGAAATTAACACATTTTGAGGGAATTTAATTGATCCACACTTAACAAAATGCACTTTTAAATTAGATCAGAGTCAACAAATGCAATACATTCATTTTTAATGAAAATCATTTTTAATGGATTGGCAGCCCTAGTATGCACATTCAAATAGCACAATGAGATAAAAACAATAACTTGACTTCTAGAGTTTATTGTATTCATAACTACAGCAGGCCTCTGTGCTGTTGCAGTAATAATACAGGCGATGCACAGCGTTTTCCGCTCTATCAACAATGCTTCTGCAGTGACCCCCTCCATGCACACTTATGTCAGTGCTTTTCCAGTCTGAGAAAGCAATCTTTTGAAGTTCAGTGTTTTCTCCCTCTCGCCGCTCTCTTGCCATGGCTCAGAGCAATGAACGTGTGCTGATTATTTCACAGAGAGTTCCCATCATGATCTCTCGCTTTCTTCTTTGCCCAACGTCTTCGCCCTTCTTACTTGTGCTTCTATATAAGGTTGAAAGAAGAAGTAAGCTATTGTGAATGCTTCCCTCCAAAGAGCCTTGACATGTTCTCTACTTGTCTTAACACTTTGAAAAATAAAAAAGTGAAGAACTGAAACAGGAATTCAATCAACTTAAAAAAAAATCCCGCACTACTGAATAACTCCTGCACTACTGTATAACCACAAATCAGAAAAAAATGAGACGACATAAAATGTCTTTTATTTCACTGCATACAGTATGAATCCATGTTTCATGTTTTGTCTGGTCAACTTCATTTCATTTGTTAATTTACAATCGTTCCTGCAATTGAGTTCAGACTGTTGAAATGGGTCCAATTTAGGGATTATAATGAAAAAGGAAAAAAAATAATATCCATCAGGTAACTAACCATGATTTGGTTCAAAAGCATTATCTTTAAGGACACTTTAAGGAGCATAAATGGACAGAGAATCTCCAGTTTTTGAAACTATTGAAATTGGAAGGGATTTGCATAAATCTCCCTTTACAGTGCATTATATTAAATGATTCATTAAGGGCAATTTATCTGAACACCCATGATCTCCAGCCCCTAAGACAACACTGCATCAATAACTGTTAGATCAATTTTACTTTTGCAAAGATTTGTCCAGCTGTACAACATGAAATTTCATTCACAAATGTAACTTTGAAGTTTAAAAGAAACCTAATGTTAATCATGTCCAAAAACAGTAGACTCTGTACCCTGAGGCATCTGGGATATGGGGTTGTGTCATTTATAGTGACTATTTTCCAGGGAAGTCCGCATTCTGTACACGTTACCAAGGCATGACTGTAGAATAAGAGGACACGGTACTGTTTTGTTGCACACCTTAAGACGTGTTTGCAGAAAGAATGGGACAAAACAACACTTGAAACACTACATCACTTGGTATACTCAGTGCTGAAACAAACATTAAGTGAGAAGAAAGGGCAACATTGAACAGTGATAAAAGCATTCCTATCACAACTTTTTGAAATGGGTTGCAGGCTGGAAATGCAGGAATGTGTGTGTATTAACAAATTAAATAAATTTGACCTGAATAAACATGCAATGAAATAGTAAATGTCAAAGTACATTTAGGATAACTGCATTTATTATTTGCATTTCCCATGCCGTCCTAATATTTTCTGATTTGGGAAAAGTCAATTAGAGGATATTGACATGAAATTCACTATTCTACACTAACCTAAAGACATAGTCATAATATTGATGATCAGAATAGGCCTTTAATGCCTCTAAAAGCTACTTATCTCAAAGACACCATAGCCAGCATGTCCATGAGGGCCCCATATGTGATTTTTTTTTGTTTCTTGGGTTCCAGTTGGGCAAGGGCTTAGCATGGGTAAATTTGTGAGCTGTTGCTAGGGCCCCTATGGGCTTACCCGTGCAGTCCCTGAGATTTAACTGGGTCAACCCAACTGGGCTACTCCACTGATTTTTTTAATTGCTTTATCTTTGGTCCCACTTGGGCATCCTCTAATCACATCCAGGTTTTAGGGGGGCAAACTCTACTTCTGCTTGAGCTAGGTCATAAAATTTACTGGGGTCTCACACGGGTTTACCCTTAATTTAACTGGGTTTTATGTAGGCAAAATCAAGCGAGTTCTCCATGGGCTGGTACTTGATATGAACTGCGTTTTAAATGAGCAAACCCAGGTGGGTTCATTAGGGGCTATTATTATTAAAATGATAAATAATAAAAGAGTCTACATTTACACAGATACAGTCATTCCTTTATTTAGATTATTTTACAGAAGGTCTTACAGATTTTAAAGATGATCCAATCTAGCATAGTATTAACTTGAACTAATTTGGCTAGCATGGAATAGGAAGGGTTTGAAGCGTTTAGGTGGAGCGATATTCAGTATGTTTCAGTAAATTCTGTCGTAGTCTTTGAGAATTAAGTAATTGAGCCAAGCTGCTCTGGTAAGATGCAACTCGAAATGTTCCACTGCACTTTTCCACAGTTTGTATGCTATAGAGATATTATTCAAGGGAATGTAATTTAATCACTGACATTGGGGGAGTCATGACTGTGGTAGCGAAAGGATGACTTGTATCACAATGTCCTAAAAAACATTATATGTTAATGTGTTTTCTTAAGACAATGAAAAAGCAAAGCCAGCTGAGGTGTGGATTTTTCAGTAGTTGTTGATTTGAACTCATTGTATCATGAAAGAAAATCTATGGAGAGCTTCCTATGGAGAGTAATTGTACACATCCATGTAGACTAAAGCAATAAATTATTCAGAGACTGTTGTGCTTATGTGTTTACAGAGACATGGCTCAGCGACAGCATTCCAGAGACGGTTACAGCTATTAGCAACATGCTAATGTACCGAGGCGACCATTATGCTAATATTAGCCACAAAGCAAGAGGAAGGGGGCTTTGTGTTTACATTAACACAGACTGGTGCGTGAATGCTGTGCTGATCTCAAACTACTGCTCCCCGCTGCTGGCGCTTATGTCTGTCAGATGTAGGCCATTTTATTTACCGAGAGAATTCACCACCATGCTCATAGTCACGGTGTACATGCCATCCAGCACTAATACTAACAATGTGCTGCCAGAACTGTACACAGCCATCAGCCAGCTCCTGAACTCATATCCTGATGGGTTGTTCATAATTGCTGGTGATATGAACCATGAAAACCTCAAGTCAGTTCTCCCCATATTCCCTACTTTCTAATGAGGGGAGCAAACACGCTGGACTGTGTGTACACAAACATGTCCGGTGTACTGAGCCCTGGCCCCTCCTCGGAATCTCCAATCACATGTCCATCGTGTGCATTCCAGCCTACAGACCACTTGTCAGATGTACCAGGACAGTTCAGGACAGTTTTGAGCACACTGACTGGGACAGATTCAGGGAGGCTGAAACCTACAGCTGCTCTACCAACCTGGAGGAGTATACAACGGTTAAAACATCACCACACACAACCAGAAGCCATGGATGAGTGAAGAGGTGGGCATGCTGCTGAGTGCCCGAGACACAGCCTTCAAAATAGGTAACAAGGCTGCCCTGAGAACAGCAAGGGCCAATCTGTCCAGGGCCATCAGAGCAGCGAAGTGTGCCCACTCCCAGAAAATATACAGCCACTTCAAATACACTGGGTTTGTGCGGCGCATGTGGCAGGGCATCAAGGCCATCATCAACTACAGGGCATCTCCACCTGCCTGTGATGGTAAGGCCTCCCTTCCAGATGCACTGAACAACTTCTACGCGTGGTTTGAAGCCCAAAATAACAAGGCAGTGAGGAAGTCCACCCCACTTCCCAACAACCAGGTGCTCTGTCTGACTCAGAGTCAACCCACGGATAGCTGCTGGACCAGACAACATTCCTGGTTGTGTGCTTAGAGGATGTACAGAACAGCTGGCAGATGTTCTGAGAAACATCTTCAGCACCACTGTCATCCCAACATGCTTCAAAACCACCAGCATCATCCCAGTGCCAAAGAAGTCATCAGTGTCCTGCCTCATCATCCCATCACACTCACACCCATCATGATGTGCTTCAAGAGGCTTGTCATTAGGCACATCTGCCTCCCATACTGGTCCCCCTGCAGTTTACATACCATACCAACCGCTCAACAGATGATATCACCACTACACTTCACCTGGCCCTCACCCACCTGGATAAACACTTAGGTTAGAATGCTGTTCATAGACTTCATTTCAGCATTCAACACGTTCATTCCTCAGCATCTGATTGGGAAGCTGAGACTGTTGGGCTTAAACACCTCTGCAACTGGGTCCTGGACTTCCTGTCTGGGAGACCTCAGTCAATTAGGATCTTCAGCACCACCACGCTGAACACAAGGGCCCCCAGGGTTGTGTGCTCAGCCCTCTACTGTTCACACTGCTGACCCACTACTGTGCAGCAATATACAGCTCGAACCACTTAAGTTCGCCAATGACACGACGGTAACATTCTCTGTCATGTTGCTGCTACAAACTTCACAATTATATTTATTACTGTTCTAAAACTGTATACCAAGTGATCATATTTATTGATGTTCTGAATTTTTTTGCACATGTAAACTTTGTTATGCATCTTTGCACATCTCTGCTGCTAGAATACAGTACCGGTCAAAATACTGTATTCATCCTCAATGTAGCCATAGTTACTTGCACTGAACTTGTCTCGTTTAGTTGTATTGTGGCTCTTGTGTTCTGTCCTGTTTGCAATTGTGTTTTTATTCTGTGCTGTTCTGTCCTTGTGTTGCAAAATGGTCCTGGAGGAAAGTTTTTTTTGTTTTTTTACTATGTACTGTGTGTGCACGTTAGAAACACCTACTTGATTTGACTTATTCCAACGCTTCATGGGCTTTTCTGCAGCTGCAGTTTTGGTCATATTTTGCAAGTGAACAATTTTATAGATTTTTTTTTCTTGCTGCAGCAATATAAAATACGTCTTAATGCACTGCCCACAGATCAAGCACTGAAAGATCAAAGCTAAAGTTGAACAGCTATTGGCTGTTTCTGAAGCTGTGGTCGTTCTTGAGGATGGCAGATCACCTTGATCTGATGAAGAGTGCCTAAAATCACTCCATCATTCATTTCAGTTGGACAATGGCAGGAAATTAGAACTGAAATACAAACAAGCTTGACTTCAAGGACAAGTGAGAGAAATATCATGTGCATGTTTTGGGAAAAATCTTTTATAGGAAGCTATTCGCAGGCTGGGAAAAAAAAAAGAAAGAAAGCAGATATGACACCTGATCTTCAAACTGATTCAGAGGCTGAGTGGGGACCATGGAATATAAAATAAGTTGTGAGCTTTTTCTTTTAATTATTTACTTTTATCTCTGTATTGTTAAATAATGGTTAGTTTTGGGCATACTTCTGAATCTGAGGTTGAAGCATATGGCAAACCAACTCCTCCACCACTGATGACTGCTCTCCGCAGCAAAGACATGAATCACGTCCTTCTGTGTCTGCAGTAACACCACAGCAAAATCCATAGCCAACACCTAAGCATCCATCATAGATCTCAATATACTTGAAGACTTTAGGACTTTAGAAGAATGTTACAAACTTCTTAGAAAGCAGAAAAAAAATATATATATATATATATTAGAGGTGGGTATAGATTATTTTTTTTAATCTAGATTAAAATGCCCCCCCAATTTGCAACGCTTATCAACAATGTCTATTTTAGAGGGCCTACATTCTTTGATCCTCTGCCTACAAGGGCCCCTGACCCTATAGGGCCTCTGATGGAAACACTGTTTTTCTGTTGAGGATAACATGGATTACATTACACAGTCTAATGATTGCATGTTTAATGAACTGGCTTGTCAGTACAACTATGTTGGTCACAATGGAAAGATGCAGTTTCATGGACTGTGACCGGTCCATGGACTCCACACAGAAAGACCCTGCACCCAGTTTGGGAGTTGAACCTAGGACCTTCTTGCTATATGGCAACAATGCTAACCCCTGTGCCCCCTCCACGCCATTACAGTTCTATTTCTTAGAATTATTCTGTTTTGAGCAAAGAAACAACTCAGTAATGGACATTTACACAGTGGTCTAAATGACAGTCTAAATGAGAGTCTCTGAGACTATTGCAGTGAACCCAACAATGAAAGCAGTATTGTACTTCTTTTGTATAATGGTAGTAAGCACAGTACAGCACAAAAAGCAGCTGTCCCACATTTCAAAGCTATTTTACTATAATCAGTGCAGACACAAATGTGCACCATTGGCTTTGGGGTTGAATGGATCACCAGATTGACATTATGAAAACAATCCAACGTTGTCAAGCTAACAGGAATTGTAGGGCTGAAAATAGACATATTGTTGAGAATATCAATAATCCTCCCATCTTCACCTCTGAAGCAATAACTGGGCACAACTGAATTTGAGGCTTTGTACTGATTTCAAGGGGAGCATGAAAGATTCTGAATGAAACGCTGAGATTCCAGGATGAAAAAGGTAATCTAAAGTGCAAGACACTTGGAGATTGGAAGCTTAGTTTGAGGTACTTAGAGGTCTGAATTATTACTGGCAATAAGAACAAAATAATTGTATTAAAACCAAGAGTTTTAATTTTAAACCCTAATCTATATCTTCTGCATCTGTACAGTGTGTTATTTAGCTCAGACAGTAATTTTAATGTACAACATATAAAGAACACAAAGAAATAAACTCTTAGCTGATTCAAAATATTACATCACTAAGGACCAATAGGCAGATGCTTCAGGATCTTAACTTAGCAGGGGGAATCAAGGGCTTTTGAGTAGCACAAGTAAGCTAAAAATGGACAGTTGCCACTGTTGGCCAAGTGGACGCTGTGCTGATGACAGATCGAAAACAGTCAATAAGGCTGAAGGCACATACCAGCCTTCAGCCTTAGTGTTGGAGGCATGATGTTACTGGAGTCCTAGCGAGTTGAATTGAATATGACTAACTTAACAAGTACATTGGAAAAATGAGTGTGTGATACATATGTAGCAAGTGGAAGGGTCTGGAGTAGTGTTATAACAAAGCTTCAAAATGAACCCAAGTCTACAGGTAAACTCTATATTTGAGATCCCTGGGTTCTTTCCTTAATTTTCTTCTTCACTGGTGGCCTAGTGGTTAGGGATCTGATCAGAAGGTTGCAAGTTTGAATCCCAGGATACCACTGAGGTACCCTAAAGTAAGATATCCCCACACACTGCTCCCTGGGTGCTTTGTCGCTGGCTGCAGCTGGTTCATTCAGGTGATTGGGTTAAATGCAGAGAACAATTTCACACTGATCACATGTGACAAATGGCCCCTTTACATACATTTTTATTAAAAGAAATTGCCAGTAAGGGGCGGTTGTGTGAAAGCAGCCCGAAAAGGTTATCTCCTCCGATTTCATTCCAGACACTCCGACATTGTTAGAGACATGCATCACACCTGGATGAGAGCTCACAACCGTGTGGACCTCAGGGAGACATTTCTAGGGTGAAGACAGAGCAACTGTCTGTGTGAGTGACATGCTGGCTAGGATGGATGCTGCCGGCTCCTGGAGCGTGCATTAATCACTGGGACAGCCTGGCTGAGGGCTCCACACTGGGCAGGGGCTTGCGCTAGTCCAAACCAGCAGGTTTGTGACAGCGTAACAAGACAGAGCTGTGATCAATGTGTTTGGTGCTGTGGTAGGTCCACAGCAGTCACTCGGCACACTTGCTCTTACAGCACAGTGAACAAATCACAGGCAGACCACGGCTTCATCCTCCGGGATACTGACTGTGATGCTAGGTGCGTTAGTATGAAGGATGAGGCAGAGGCAGTGGTTTAGTGGCCTCTTTCTATTTGAACAAATAAACTACATATCTTTATGCATAAGCATAGAAAGTAATTCATGTTCTTGTAAATCATGTTCAAGACATTAAAGCAATACTGCTGCAAAAATAAAACCGTTCTCGTTCAACTCGCATCTGGTGTCCTTATAAACAGCACTGCATTTAATTTGTCAAGATGTGAAATGTATTTCAATTGTTTCAATATATATATATATATTATAGGAAAGCCAGGCTAGGCTATCAAAGCTGTGCATTCCTGTGTTCAAGTCAGCCTCCAAAAAACATTTTGGCTGAGGGTAGGAACTATAATACGTGATTTTATAATGGCCAAACTCTTTATTTAACTCTTAAATTACAGCGTGGCAACACAAGGAAAAAAACTGTGTAAGGCAGTTCTGTTCCAAGGATTTTAGATCCAGTCCTGTATATTGTATATTTTATACAGAGCCGCTATAGTGATAACACAGTAACCACATAGTGTGTGACAGAGAAAGGAATGAGTGAAATGAGGAATGTTTTCAGAAATTATTTCTCAAGCCCATGGGTATTCAATAAAATGTTTGTATTTGTCACAGAGTCTTATTGGTTTTTCCTCAGAAAACCATATATATGTGTATATATATATGTGTGTTCTATATACGAAAGTGCTTGTGTACACAATGCAATTTCTGCCTCTAATGGCTTACGCTGACTCGTGTTCCTTGGTTTAACCAATTATTATAGTCCCTTCATAAAAAGGATGCAAACGTTGCCGCCAGGGGTATCTAATCACAAGACCATAACAAGATGAGAGACACGGCAGCAGAGAAGAGAGACATGATGTGTGGAAATACTTCACTCTAGACTAATGGTTCTCAACCTTTTCAGCATTAAGGCCCACCTATCCATCACAGCATCTTGCCATGTTGCCTGTTAGCTTTCACCCCTATTTTGGTGACCATCCTGGAATGTACCGTGCCAACTATAAAACCGTCATACGGTCATACAACGTTATTATTGTTTGTGGTTGGACTTTTCAAAGCTAAAACTCAAGTTTCATGTGCCAGAGAAGTAAAATATGTAAACTTACTTTCAAATAGCAACACCGGATTTTATATTATGCTTGTGTCAGACCTATTTGAATTCAGCAATCCTTATCATCCCTGTCGGAAGAATTTTTCTGAAAACCCACAGCCGATGAATTGTTGAATGTTCAGAATTTGAGCTCAAAAGAATTTTAAAAATTAACATTCTGTACAGCTTTTAGTAACATTTCTTGCAAGCAGAGACAGCATTTTGTTTGGAGAAATACTTATTTTTACCATACCAGAATTATAAATCAATAACGGCTTCTCTCCCTCTGTACAAAAGGCTCTGATCAACCGACCAGCACTGTCGACTCCACCCCTCGGTTCATCATTCGCTTCAAACAATAAGAACCCCGGGCCAGGCGCACCAAAAACTTGACAAAAGTCATTCAAAACAACTCGCTTTGTTTCATCATTAAAAAAAACCTTGCTTGACTGATCTGGGAGCGTTTTCCGGGCGAGAGGGATCATTCAAAACCTTGTAATAATACATAAATTATGTTTTAATTATACAACAGTCATGGTGTAAAAAAGATTTTTTGAGACCAACTGTGGAATCAATTGTGAACCAATGGCCTGTCTTCGTTTTATACTCACAGCCCAATCATAAGCCTTTTTGGCTTATCAGTAGTCCACGGCCCAGTGGTTTAGAAACCTGGCTCTAGACCACACAAATAGCTGCCGTGGCCTCGGCTGTTCCCACTTTCTGTTGTAGACTTAAATATACCAGAAAATTTAAGGCATCAGCCATTGTTTTGTTTAACTGTCATGTAAACAGGTAATGTCACAGAGAACTTTACTAAAAGTTGCTCAATGTTGGATACCTGTGTTCCTCCACTGCGTATGATGATGTCATCAAATGATGGATTGGTCGACTTGGAAAAAGTCTATATATATATATATATATATATCTTAATCAAACAATCAGCACACAATGTCTTATTTTTTGAAAACCACCAACCGATCATAACTACTAGCCTGAAGCCTGCTGCAGCCGCAGTCATCAAGAAATGCCTGCATACACTTCGGCAAACCGTTAAAGCTTCTTTTTTTCTGTCAATAAAAGTGGCCATTTCCTCCAACGTCGTCATTACAGAAACAAATAGGCACCTCTTCTAAACAGACCACCATTACTTAGGGGCAAGGGCTTGATGTCTTGATGTTGAGCTATATGTATAGAAAGTGATTGCAGATTAGAGAGTGCCTAATGGTCTCCAGGAACAGTCACTCATCTACTCATGTTTTTTGTCTGTTTGTTTCTTGTATCCCCATCTAAAATAGGTCGAAGAGCACATGTCAGAGTATCAAACACTGCCTGTGGTGGTGGTACAGCTGTTGCCATCATATATTATGAATGAGAAGCCATTGTCGATGAGCACAACATTTGCCTCTTCTGAGAATGTCTCGGTGGAATTCTTTCTTTTTTTTTTAGCCACCAAATGACTGCTATTAACATGAATATACCTTAACGATGATGATTGCCTTCCAATGATATGATGGTTTAATTAATTCACTCAGGCTATCAGCATTTCCATGCACACAAATAATCGAGCCAGCAACACATCATTAAAGATTAATTATCTCAATCTCCTTTTAATTCTGTTTGCCGCCCACAGATCACATACTGTAAAACATAGTTCTTACTTCAGTGACTTTTCTTGTTTTACTCTTTTGATTTTCTCCATCATTACTCATAGAGTGCCTTACCTCTCTACAGAATAAATCTACGAATGAATAGGTACAAATTCCCATAGAAACACTCCAAAGTCTTGTGGAAAGCCTTCCTAGAGGAGTGGAGGCTGTTATAGCTGCAAAACAACTCCATATTAAAGTCTGTTTATTTGAATGCAATGTCAAAAGTCCCTGTTAGTGTAACAAACAGGCGTCCCAATACTTTTGGTCATATAGTGTCCATCTCCCAATGGAGAGCTGTAAAGTGTATGTGTCATTTTAGACCATACCAGTTCCCTGGGTCCCTGAGTTAATGGACTGAAGTGATGTTCAAAATGTTCTTTCCAGTCCCAGAGTGGATTAGCACTAAAGTAAAGTTTCAGACTGTTTTTTTTTAACCATGAACATTTCATTATATTTTTGAACAGCTGTGCCCTTTCCTTGTCTATAGGATACTCCCATTTATTTCTGTTGCAGTCTCAGAGTTTTCATCCCAGGCCTGTCAACTTCAACCTATAATAACACGTTTGGAATCCTTTGTTGTTGCACTAAGAAGGAGCTGGCAAGTTACAATGGTTCTTATCTGGGGCTTTTTAAACAAGAGCGTGGAGTAAAAAAATATATATTTACACCTGTCTTGTGGGTCTTCCTGCCCTTGCGGTGACATACAGGGTACAACATACAGTTACATGTAATGTGTAATACTGAACAATCAATAGAACACCATTGTATATAAAAAAAGACAAATATTGCAATTTTATATTCATAGTTCATCATTTATCCTAAGCAGTGTCAAAGGAGGCGCTGACAAAATTACATTCAAGCGGTTTTGTTATAGTTTTAAAAATCACTTAATGTTTTTGTGAAATATGAGAGGGTTAATACTGAAACCAATTTCACTGAAAGAGTTGTCCAGCTGTCACGGGACGGGCCGCGAAGCCCAGACCCGGAGCTACCTGGAAGTGCACAGGAATGGGCAGACAGGCACAGATCCATGCTAACGTGAATTTTATTTAAACCGAAACAGTAACGGGCACGATGGCCACCAGAGACAGGAACAGAACACTATAACTCAGGCGAACTCAAGTGATGGACTCATAGTGAGTGTAACAGAAAACAAGACTTAAATGCAAAGGAAAATCAGGAACTGAACACAGAACAGGTGAAACACAACACGTGACAAAAACAGACCCCAGAACAAATATCAAAATAAAAGCTCCACAAAACATGACCAGAAAAGACCAGAAACAACAAAAAAGCAGTGGCTCTAACCGGCCACTGACCAGACCGTGACAAGCTCCTGATTTAATTTAATGAAGGGCTGACTGATGGAAACTAAAAGTAATACTGTAAACTACTAGAAAAACATTGATACATTGCACATAAAATCACTTTTTACATAGTAATGTTTTTTTTGTTTTTACTCTTTCTAATTTATTTAGTATATATTTAGTAATATTAATGTGATAAATCACTTAAACAGTTTTTAAACTCTTCCTTTCACAGAGGCCTAAGACTTTTGCACATTACTGCAGCTTTAGAGACCCTCCCACATGGCATTTTTTAACGTAACATTTTGTATGTAATTTTAGAATGTCAGGTCAATGAACTGCAGTTATCAGGAACACCCTTCATTTTTTTCTCATAGAAAAAAATGGCTTACTGTATTAGCTGGGCCCACACTGCTTGAAGGAAATGAAATTTTCTTTCAGATCTGTGCTGAAAACCTACTAATGTTTTTTGAGGTCAGCAATAAGGAGGCTGGAGAGAGATGAGAAATGTGACCCTCTACAGCTGCGTGGCAGCTGCGATGGTCACATCTCTGTACTTATAAACAGCAGAGACTTCAAAAGTTCATAAAGTGGGTGGCACAGATTCTTCATTCAGATTGTTTTGTTCTGTTTGACTTTTTTTTTTAAAAAATCACTTCTAGACCCAGTGTTTAAAGGGGTCCAGATGAATCGCCACTGACACTGCAGTTTAGTCCAAGTCTAGGCCTAATCCATGGCCAAGAAACTGGCCCTGTAAGTTTTAATTGAACATTGGGGATTTGGATGTGTTCAGCAAAACTCACTAAATGAGCCACCATACTGATACTGGATCCCAGCATTGGATAAATATCTGAAGAGCTGAAAAGAACTGAGTTCACTCTTGTGTCCAGCGAAACTTCAAGTCACTGTTGGAGTTAGTTCAACACCGAGGATTTAGCTAAGCTAGCAACATCTTTAAAGATTTAGCTAAGCTAGCAACATCTACAACAACAATAAACTAACAAAAGCATGCTAGGGCAAATTTACGTTAGCCACTATGCTTATTACAGACATTTGTGGGGATGAACATGTAATGAATGAAACTCTTGGAGGATTCACACTCTTGAGACTGAATCACATCTCTTCTGTCCATTTAACACTGGGGATTTATCCGCTTGGCTACTAAAAGCTCAGAAAACTGAACAAGCCTGCTAATAATGGACTCCAGACATCCCAGATGACCATATAATTAACAGGGTTCATTTTAAACCTCTATAGACTCTGTAGATGTTACTCCAGCACTAGAGATTTTACTATATTAGTGTTATCTAGGTGCTCAGAAAAATGCTTGTGAAAAAGTTCTGAATGGGCCACCCTGCTGATAGCGGCACCATGCCCAGCGTTGAACGAATGCCTAGAGAACTTAATTGACTTCTACATGGTTTATTTTTGTTCGGTTTATAAATACTCAAGGTGTTAATTAAGCACTGAGGACTTTAGGGGCGCTAGTACCATCTTCATGGTTAAGACAATCATTCATTAATTCATTATATGAGCTGCATATCCTAATCAGGATCTCAGGGGGTGCAAGAGCCTAATCCTACAGGCTCTTGGGACACAATGGACAGGTCCATCACACGGCAGGCAGACAGTTACTCACATTTATGCACAGAGGCAATTTAACATCTCCTGTTCATGTCATGTATGTCTTTGGGCCATGGGAGGACTCTAGAAATGCAGGGAAAACACACAGAAACTCTACAGGCAAACTACAAACCCAAGGGACCAAGGCTGTCCCAGCAGGGAATTTCTCTCGCTGTGAGGCAGTTAAGATAATACCACTGAAAAAAAAATCGTTGAACCAAGAGCAACATTCAGATGGCCTGATCCTAGGGCAACATCTGGTATCTGCTTGCGGCCCAAATACCTCTCAACCACAAGTTTAATCAGTAGATTTAATTTAAAGTTTCCAGCAACTGCAGCTGCCCTGTTGGTCCATCAAACAACTGGCATTTGCTTGTGGCCCAAATATTATTCGACCTCCAGTTCAACCAGTAGATCAGAAACTGCTGCTGCTGATCGGATCCGTGCCAGCATTGCTCTCAGTGCCGAACAAAAACATACAGATATGAACTCTCATTTTTTTAGCACTCAAATTGTGTTTAGCACCGTATTTACAGCCAATTAAAGCATGGTAGAGAAAACTGAGTCACTGCGCTGAAGGTGTGTTCAACAAACACCTACAGAGTTCATTCGTACATGGGTGAGCTTATATAGATGCTTTAGGTGTCGATTCAACACTGAGGGTTTAGCTGTACTAGCATTATCTCCACAGTGAAGAAGGTACTGTTTGCTATATTGAATGAATTGAATTTGCTGTCCTGATTGTGAGCAGCGTTGAATGAACACCTACAGGAAGTAACCAATTTTTATCTGATCAGTAATCTAATAAGTTGAATGTCACGACTGACCAGAACTGACTGACCGGACGACCAAGGCACAACCTTGTTTTGCTCTGAAAATGTTCCCGAAGCAAGTTGAGGCTCGCACCAAACGAACCCGCGTTCTCACTCGCACACACAGGGATAGATAGGGTTTTGCTCCGAAGAGCCAGAGTACTCACAGTACAGGAATTGATGAGGTTTCAGGGACACTTGGGACTGAAGCATGCAACTTCAATGTCTGTGCGAGTCACTAACACCTGCTTCCACCTTTTATACCTGACGTGCAGCTCAGTGGGTATAAGGTGGCGGTAGCTCAGTGGGTAGGATACTTGCCTCGAGATCAAGAGGTCGTGGGTTCGAATCCTACATTCAGTATACCACCACTGGGTCCCTGAGCAAGACCCTTAACCCCGAGTTGCTCCAGGGAGAGACTGCCCCCTGTAGGTAGGGAATGAAAGTCGCTTTGGAGAAAAGCGTCTGATAAATGCTGTAAATGTAAATTTCCGGTGCCCTTTGACTGCACGTGACCTGGTGTGCATGAAGAAAGAACCAGTGGTCCCTCAAAAATATTTCGTTAATTTCAAACATAAAAAGTGTGATGTATATTGCCCATATCGCCCCGCCCTACTTGGTTTTAAAATCTAATTGGCTGAAATAAATTGGTTCAAAGTTACTGTAAAAGACTCTTTTTATATACTAAATGAAAACAGGCTAAACGATAGCAGCCATGCTAACCCTCCCCCATAGGTCTCCAGTGTAAGGCTTTGAACTGTTCACTTTAAAACCGCAAAATCACAAATTTTCCATGTTTTCATTAAACCTTTTATAGGTAATTGAAAAAAAATGTGTGGCACTATTGGCTTGATGTTCACACAATGCAGAAAATGGTGTACTAATAGGTACTAGTGGAAATTAGAATTAGGCTTGCTGTGGCAATTTGGTGAACAAGAATAATTAGTATAGCACAAGATTTTTTCTTGCATATCACACCATATGATATTTTCATTATTATGTATCAAAAACTATAAAAAGTTAATGAAATTGCTACAACATACCTTGACCAGTGACTAAAAGTGTGTGTCCCCTACCACAGGGCTGTGTGCTGAGCCCCTTCCTCTACTCCCTCTTCACCCGCGACTGCAGACGCGTGTATGGATCCAACTCCATTATCAAGTTTGCAGACGACACCACGGTGATCGGTCTCATCACCAACAACGATGAGACTGTCTACAGGGAGGAGGTACAGCATCTGGCTGCTTGGTGCACGGACAACAATCTGCTCCTTAACACCACCAAGACCAATGAGCTCATTGTGGACTTCAGGAAGGAGAGAAGAGGCTCACACAATCCCATCCACATCAACGGGAGGGCTGTGGAGCC
>JBBPDB010000040.1:22694930-22707615 GCA_037974465.1 Brachypetersius altus
CTCTGCATTTAACCCATTCACCAAGTGAAGCAGGGGGCAGCTACGAACACAGCACCCGGGGAGCAGTGTGTGGGGACAGTACCTTGCTCACGGTACCTCAGCAGTGCCTAGCAGTCTTTGGGAATCGAACCCGGACTTTCTGGTTGCAGGGCGAATGCCCTAACCACTAGGCTACCAGCTGCCACTGTAATTCACACGGGCGCACACAAATGTATTTTTCTGTAGAAAATGAGCAATTGCAAAATTCTGATAGGTCCCTTAGTAACTGTTACTATGTCTGTCAAACATTCAGCTCACGCTACTTGTAATAATCTGTAGCTCTTGTGTTAACATACTGAAAGGTCAGGAGCACATGTAGAAGGAAAACATAGAAGCACACAATCAGAGTAGATTTAAAATTAATTTCTGATACAAAAATGAACTGCTTTTATAAGATGTTCTGTGCAGGCATACACATCTGACAAAATATTCATGTAAGCTAATTTAGTGGAAAAAAGAATCAGGAAACTAATTTGCACCAGAGAAATAGTTTAGCCACTGGGTGCTTTCCTCGCGTAATAATCATCAAACATCAAAGTTAATGCTGGAGATATTTGTTGTAAAATAAGATGCTGTGGATGGCTTGTTTTGTACTCAAGATCTTTGGGCAAACTCTGAGGAAACAATCTAACTAATCACATGCATATGAGTGCATCAATATTTATCTTTACAAAAAATAAGTGCTGCTCTGTCGATTTCTTTTCAAACAGCTAACTTGACAGCTGATCTTACTGAATCCTTCAGAGGATAAAGATTGCATGTCTGAATTATATGTTGCTCATAAATACTTTCCCACCTTTTCAAAGGCAGATCACTTGGACTAATTTATGGCCACCAGTGTCCGCAGCATAGCCAGACCTTTTCGAATAGGGGACCTAGCGAGTTCCAATCATATTATCAGGATAGCACTTGGCAGATTATGATGAAACCTACAAAACATCTTCCAGATATTATGGAGGCCTATTTAATAATGCCAAACGATTACAAGCTACACTATTAAAACGTACTGGGACACACCTCTTAATTACTGAATTCAGGTGTTTCAATCACACCCATTGCCTCAGGCAATGCCTCAATCAAGCATATCAAGAAAGTTTTGATGTCATGCTTCCAAATTTGTGGACACGGTTTTGGGAAATAACCTTTTCTATTCCAACATGACTGTGCCACAGTGCACAATGCAAGCTCCATATAGACATGAATGGATGAGTTCAGTGTGGAAGAACTTGACTGGCCCACACAGAGCCCTGACCTCAACCCCATCCAATACCTTTGGGGTGAACTGGAACAGCTTGGACCTCATTAATGCTCTACAGAAATTCCTACAAAAATAATAAAAAATTATTTCAAGAAGAGTGGAAGCTACAGCTGCAAATGGGGATCAACTGCATATTAAAGTATTTGAATGCAAAGTCCATGTTGGTGTAATGGTCAGGTGTCCATATAGTATAGCTCCACATCCGATCACCCTTCTCACTGCAGGTCTGTTCTGTGTTGCTGTGTCGAATGTAGAGCATGCAGCTCATTTTAAATGAAATGTACCCTGTAAAAGTATGAAAAGTATCCCTGTTAGCGTAGAGCAAGTGTAGTTTATTCACTTGGGTAATTAAGCTAATGTTAGCATGGTGGCAAATTCATTATGATATTCTTATTCCTACCCCCACAGCAAGAGGGAAAAAAAAAGAAAGCATTGGGGCTTGGAGCATGGAAATGTCATCCGTAGTTCTTCTGACACTTATGTAGGAGGAATGTCTCATCAAATTCAGCACAATTGCCTGTTATGACTGACAGTTCTTAAAGATATATTGCAAAGTCAAACTCTTGCCTGTAATGGCTGACAGTACTTAAAGCTGTGCTCCAAATGGCCGTATTGATCTTATAAATAAGAAATGTCATTGGTTTTAAAGTGAAAGAAGATCTGTTGGAAGGTGCCAAGCAAATGTGATGCACTGGAGTAGAAAATTATGACTGTTAGAGTTAAGCCTTTAGTTCAATGTAAAAATGTTATTGAAAAAAAGAACAAAAAAACACAGCACGGCTATAAAGATCATTTCTACAGAAAATTCTAGGGTTTCCTAGTAGTATGATAGGGCTAAGCTATCAGCGGTGAATAACATTTTAGCCATTCTAGATTTTATGAACATTTTACACTTAATTCTAATAACCCGTGATGAGTCAGGGGTTGCATGGTGACACAGTGTCCCTAACTGCTGTGAAACGTTCCCCTTGACCCTGGCAAGGATAAGCAGATAATGAATGAGTGATTGGCAATGGCTATTAGAGTTTAAAAAAGAAGTCTCTGGTATTTCATGCATGTATTGACAGTCATTGACAAAACTAGAGCCTTCAGGATGTCCTTTTGTCCCAAAAACTGGCCCTACCCTTTGTGAATCAAAATGTGATTAGTCAAACCCATCAGTTCCTAAATGTGCTAGTGGTTAACCACTAGGCCGTCGTAGAAAAATCTAAGCATCTATTTACATAGAACTCATCCAACTATGTCTTTATGGACCTTCCTTTGTGTACTGGTGCACAGTCATGGTGGAATAGAAAAGGGTCTTTTTCAGTGTTGGAAGCATGGTGTTGTCTAAAATGTCCTGATATGCTGAAGTATTAAGAATGCCCTTCAGTGGAAGTAAGGGGTCTAGCCCAAACCATATCATGTACATAATTTATTTTCAGTTCCAAGCAATTATTAGGCCTTGTCTTGATGGCATTTAAAGCCCTGAGGGTTCCGCACTGAAACACTGTCACTTTTATGTTGGGATTTGCGTTGAACTGTAGCAGTTAAGTAGTTAAGCAGCTTAGATAATTCTTGTGATAGTATGCATGTCTGCCTATTTTGACTGTGTAGCGGTCATATTAGCTGGTGATATTGAATTCAGAAGGTGCCACCTCACTTTGCTCAAGATGGCTTTGGGTAAAAGCCCTGCTGTATGGAAATTGCCCATATCTCTTCTCCAGCCAGTGTCAGGGGCAATGGGATGTAGAGTGAAAATGTTAACGGATAATGAAACTGAAAGGAAAGAGTATTGTGCTACAGTGTGAGTTAAACACAGTGTGCTATCTTTTCCCTGAGTGTTGATTCTTATTCTCAGCTTTCTTTGAGGTTTGACTCAAAGAGCTGCTCCAAATTGGAATCATTTCTGCTGGAAACTGAAAACCCACAGCAATGCTCCAACCTCCGTATGATCTCTGCAGGCAGTAACCTCTGACCAGTATGCAACTGGCAGTTTGCTGAACAAAAAAAAAAAACATCTAATGAGCTGCCCCTCGTAAACAGGATCTGTAGACCTGGGTGATCACACACAGTGTCATGTTTAATAAAAGAGCATACTTTGCCACCAACTGTTAACATCACATAGTCTGCAGTGTGTGCGGTTTTACATCTTTGTGGGGAGCAAAAGCCCCCAGTCATGTTTTAGAAGTCCCAGACAAGCGAAATATTGAAACTGGTAAACGAATAAATGTGCCAAATAAGATGATTCAGAGTAACACCATAATCAAACCACGTTTGGTTCAGTAATAATCTTTAAATCAGTGATTCTTCAATTGTTTTTTTTTTCTCAAATGTTAAGGGAGGCTTGTGGGTTCCATGCCCCTACATATCGAGGTCATCAGAATACTGAGCCTGAGTTTCTTCCCATTTCAGTCTTGTGCAGCTGGTTTCTCCTGAATTGTGAATGTCCTCACCTGCATCTCATTTTTGTTTCTTACTTAAGCCCAGATTGACCCCAGCCATGTTGTCTGATTACATTCTCTAGTGTTCTCCTGCCCCTGTAGTAATGTGCCTTCCTTGTTCTCTGGGCTGATGAAGAACCAAGCCTCCGACGGAGCGCTGAAGCATGTGGATGGTTCCTTCCATCGGTTACACAGAGTAATACTTATCCTTATAGAGAACTGTGAGTTCTATTTAGAAAATAAAAGTATCAAAGGACCTCTGTGAAGCTGGAATCATGACACAAAATGTCTCCTTGGAAGATTAGTTATGGGTTTCCTAACTAGCTCCTCCAAGAACCAAACCTATAAGATTCCTCAGATCGAGGTTTTTAATAGCTTTCTGAAATCTAATCTCTAGATGTAAGGAAATACAAGAGTGACCAGACCAATCAATGACCAGATCCTAAACAATAGAAGTATTTGGTTTTCTCTTTCGCTTTGTTGATATAAAGAGGTAATGATATAACATAAGATTGTTCCAAAGCAACTAAAATTTTTGTTTTCTAAAAAAAAAATTGGTGGTGGAGAGGGGGAGGGGGGTGGGGCGGTCCCAGGTCAGAATTAGATTCAAATTATAACAATACTTTGGCAAATTTGGTTTTGTTTCTGTGACAGTTGATGCTATTGTTGTCCCCTGCCCAATCTTTTTCTTACTAAAAGAGTGCTAAAACAGTGTCTTTCCTAAGGACCACGTATGACATTTGTATTTCTTCAAGCACCAGTAAGAAACAAAATGCATTGCCATCTTTCAGCCTCTCTTAATATTTTGAATTAAACAAGTTGTACCTCCAGCACTTACACATTTAACTGATCTCTGTTATGTTTGGCCCTGGGCTGTTCCTTTTTCAAAGTAGGCCAAGCTGTAACATGCTTATAACTTCAACATGAATGGAGCGCTAAACGGTTGTAGTGAAACCATTTTGGGGCAGTTTGTGGCCTAGTGGTTAGGGAGTCCACCCTGTGATCAGAAAGTCATGGGTTTGAATCCCAAGACTGCTAGCAGCACCTCTGAGGTATCCTTGAGTAAGGAATCATCCCCACACACGGCTTCTTAGGGTGTCTTAGGATGCCCACTGCTTTACTTGGTGAATGGCTTAAATGTGGCGACTGTGTGCTGTGGTTTGTTTGTGTATGACAAAAATAGTCACTTTATACTTTAAATTAGTGGATAACTATAAACGTGTATGTGATTTTGTGACATCACAAGAAGCATCATTTTCCTATATAGGTAATATGAGGGGGAATTATGTGTTTGTCACAAGCAACTTTTGTTTAAAAAAGGAGTGAACATGGTTTTAATCACTTTTTTAATCAACGTGGCACTCCACATGGCAACATCCATACTTATTTACTTTCTTGCATCCAATATTATATTGAATGAAATTTAAATTTGTCTCCCGTTCACAAACACATGTATCAGTTTTTGCTATTCATGTGAGTTCATCTGCAAGACCATGGAAAGCAGGTATCAAAACCAAAACAGCTTTGTCAAATAATAATAAAAAGAAACTATTTAAGCCTCGTTCTGCATTATTTAGCATGACCACTGTGTTTACAAACCTATTAAAATGGCTGAGAGTAAATAAATAAGTAAAAGAACTTTAATTTCATGGTATTTTGCCACCCACTGTTGAGATTTTTCACATTAACCTCTCTCTGCATGTCTCTGTGTGAGCATTTGTATTCCATTTTTAAGGCTCATCCTGGCATCTGATCCCATCCCTTTGGTGGTGGGAGGCTGAGGTCACTGAGGAATTCAGAAAGCATTTGTTCTCACAAATTTGTACCTCCCATAGATATGTTCTAGTTATATTCCTCAAACCATTTCTGATCAATTTTGCAGTGTTATAGGATGCATCATCTAGCAATTTTATCTGCAACAATGGTTTGGACCCAAGGTTTCTCAGTAGAACATGGAGCAGAACATTACACTGCCTCCACCAGCTTGCATTCTTCATATAGTGCATCCTGGTGCCATCCCTGGTGCACATTCACCTGGCCATCCACATGGCGTAAAAGGAAAACATGAAGATCACCTTTGTTCATTGCTCCGTGGCCCAGTTCTGATGCTCATGGGGTCAACATGGGTAATCTGACTGATCTGTGGTGGCGTAGCACCATACGCAACAAGTTGTGATG
The DNA here is from genome assembly GCA_037974465.1 of Brachypetersius altus. Classification (NCBI taxonomy): domain Eukaryota; kingdom Metazoa; phylum Chordata; class Actinopteri; order Characiformes; family Alestidae; genus Brachypetersius; species Brachypetersius altus. Next base: position 22,700,829 of record JBBPDB010000040.1, read on the forward strand.
TGTTGTGTGTTCTGTAGTGTTGGGCACATACCTTTAAAAAGTAATTAGTTATAGTTACTAGTTACTTCTCACAAATAGTAACTGAGTTAGTAACTGGGTTACATCATTATAAAAGTAACTAATTACCAGGCAAAGTAACTATTGCGTTACTTAAAAAAATCTAATTTAAAATATGAAATGAATATAAAACATTGTTCACTAATCTACACTATTGTAATGTTGTTGTGGGACAACGTGAGGGACAACTATCAAATTCAACATTTTTGCCTTTCACCTCAGTGAACTGAACTGAAAAGTAGTGCTTAGACTTCCAGTTTGCAAAAGCTACCTTTGAACTTGTTGGACTTGCCATCGTTGTGACTCCTGGTGTGTGACTGACCGTGTGTGTGCTTGTGTGTGAGCACCTGCACCTACTCAATCTAAGCCAATCATCTCATTCTCAGTTACACCACGTTAACAGACACACAAATCATCATCATTGGTTATGTGTCCCGCCCCGAACACACACAAACACACCCCAGAGAAAGAGAGGTTGAGAGAGACGCTGCTCGCATGAAAACCGCTTCAGCGTTCTCAGTTACAGTAAAGCGCATTTTGTTGTCAGTAACTGTAACGGCGTAATTCGTTTGATTACTTGTTTCTGAAAAAAGTATCGCTGTTAGTAACGCCGTTTATTTGTAGCGCCATTATTCCCATCACTGGTTCTGATACCTTTGTTATTTCCAGCATTAAGTTTTAAGCCTTTGCTTCTTGATGTGCATCAACAAGTGTTTGGTGCCAATGACCCTGTTTTCTTTTTACTCGTTGTCCTTTCTTGAACCTCTTTTGGCAGACAACTGCATATCGGGAATACCTCATTAGACTAGCCATTGCAATGATTGTAAAAATTGTAAAAATTATTGGTGATTACCCGTACATTTTACTGTATATTTATTACTAAAAAAGATTAATTTATTGCTTACAGCAGCACAAAACACCTGTGCATGAGTACAGTCTATTCAGGGTTAATATAGCCCCGCAGGAGTTCAGTGTACAGTACGAATACAGGTTTACCTTTACATTTTCATTAAGGGTAATGTATTAAACTGAGTTTAAAAAGAAATGAAAGAGTTTTGGGAGCTGGTCTTCAATGCATGGCTTTTCACTCATAGTTGGATAGAAAAGAAGCTTGATATGGGCTTGAAGATGACTTAAACTGCATCTGGAGTTTAGTTGAGTCCAGTCTGAACAGTTGGAATGAACTTCGGCTTATTCTGTGCCTTTTGCTCAGAATGTCAGCAAAGCTTTTAGGCGTGGCAGTTGTTTTGGTATTTCTAAGGGTGTGTGTGTGTGTGTGTATAAATATATGTATATACACAGTTGTACTTGTAAATACTGGCACAACTGGCATGTCTAAAAGCTTTATTGATGTGTGTGTGTGTGTGTGTGTGTGTGTGTGTGTGTGTCTGTATGCAACACTGAACGCAGGAGCTAATTACTAATGTTATCAGGAAGGTTCCTAACTGAATTAACTGACTTGGATATATCTAAGCAGCAGGCATGATAAGAGCTAGTGGAATTGACTGAATGCTAAGGAAAGGTGCTTCAGTACCTTTCTTGCCTGTGTTGGCACAGGGCTAGCCTGAACCACTCCTTCCTTCTGAAACAGTTCCAGCAAAGAATAACATTTAAAGAGACCGACTGACTGCAGACATACCTGAATAACACACAAAGGAGAAAATAAAAAATGACCATCAGGAGAAGGTGATACATAAAAGGCATCAGATCTAGAATACAATGTCTTAAATAATGAATCAAGTAAATAATGCAAATAGGTACAAACATTATGCCTAATGTGAGTGTAGTCACATAAACGTATGAATTCTCATCTAGTGGTTAAAACACACCTACATATAGAATTTTCCTTGACCTAGATGGATACTGTGATGAGGTCAAGAAAAATTCTATATGTAAATGTCATTTTCACCATTTAAACACTACTCTGAATTATATTTTTAGAAGCACAATATAACAGGCAGTCGAGACCTGTCTAACCAACAGAGAGGAAAATGACATCTGTTTATTTGATGATTTGATGATCAGAATGCATTCCAATCCTTGTGAAGAGAAAGTTCAGCTGGCAAATGCTAAGAAGCTTATCCACTGAATCTCACTGATCATGCCTGTGAGGTGGTAGCCAGGCAAGCATTAAGCAGATTTCATAAGAGGATGGGCACCCTGCAGGGGACTCTAATCAGAAAGCTGTAAAACGAAGTTAATGAAGGTAGGAGCCGCTCTGCCGTGTCTCCAGGTATATTAGACCTTCCTCAGATGTCACGATCAGATTTACACACTAAGCCACGTCATGCCGAGGCTTTAGGGGCTGGAAAAACCATCCCACATTTCATTTAGACACTGCCCATTGTTTAGAACTGCACTTAAAAACCCTTCACCTCAGGTAATCATCCATTACTGTCGGATGTGGAAAGAATAGCTGGTGCCAGATTTGACTCCAAATATGCTTTGAACGGGCAACACTGGCTTTTATCGACTTAATGTATTAACTCTTTTACAGAAAATGGCATATAAAGGGAATGAACTAATGTAGGTGAGTTGGGTCACACAAAAATATCATTGGTGCTGTAAAATTGTACAGGTGCTGAATGTAAACTCAATTTGCTCATTCAGTAAACTATAAGGAAAAAATGTTCAAAAAAGAAAAATGTCTGTTATGTAAATGTACATACATATGTCCCCCTGTGCCGGCCTGAGAGTCCACGTCCTCAGGACTGGCATTAGGAGCTAGGCTTGGAACCGGTGAGAACTGAGACCTTAGTGCTGGTTTGGGTGTGGGTGCAGCCGTCTGTGGCCCTGGAAGCTTGCGCCTCTGAGGATGGTCGGTCCATCTGACATGACATGTTAGCAAGGGTAGTGAAGCACAGATGCAGGTTCCATAATTTTCCAGACTTTCCCAACTCAAAAAGGCACAAGGGCCAAAACACAAGGAATACATACAGCAGGCAACACATGAAAGATGGGTAGGGTGAGCGATAGTGTGAGGGTTCCGTGAAGGTGGACCGACACACGAACATGAACAAAAGACCCTTTAAATACACGCAGGACTTAAGACAAGAACCAGTGATACCCAGGACACCAGACAAACAAATGTCCAAAATGGTAGCTTTACACAAAAACATAAAAACATTCTTCTCTTCTGAGTTCATTGCATGATTTAAAGTCAAGTTCCTTTGGTTCATTCATTATTTACATTTACATTTACGGCATTTAGCTGACGCTCTTAGCCAGAGCGATGTACATCAGTGCTTAAGAAGTCCACAACTATTTCTTACCTGAAAAACAGCTTAAATCCAAGTCAACTATTTAACTAAGATACTGCCATAAACGTTATGGCCAAATAACGTGAATAAAACAGAAAAGAACATTGTATTCATAGTATTCTAACATTTTAAATGTAGTTTCTATAGGCTGTACACAAGTCTAGATTGAATGTTTGAGTTTGCATAGCTCGACATTTATAAACAGACAGTAGGCTACATATACACTGACCATCTCTAGTACCACTTATCATCTAAAATAATGGACTTCAAAATGGTGATTTTTTTTCTCTACCAGAAGAAAATGTCATATATGCACACACACACCAAGATACGCACACACATACATCCACAAAAGAAGCCCATTCTCCAGTTCTCCTTGAGAATAATTGCCTTTTTCCTGAGAGCATAAATGGTCTTATTTGCGAGCTGTATAGGTCGCAGCGGTCGCTTGTTTTGTTGTATGCGGGACCTGTCTGCTGCTGCAGAGCCATGATGAAGCGTCTTGCCTCGGGTTTAAGTGATAACAGTGGAGCTGCTAGGCCATAAAACCACATGCTCAGAGTTGCTAATCACAGTCATTCATCACCTGCCCCCCTCATTTCCATCGGTCCAGGGCTTCGTTCTCCCCCGGCCACGTTTAAAAGCACGACTGTACTGGCGCTCACAGAGCCAGGATGGCATTTAACAGTCAAGGACCAACAGCCTTTATATATGGTCGAAGAGCACATTGGCTTTCTGCTTTCATATGCAGGTGAGACTTAGCGGAGGGGGCTGCGAGGAAAGGCCAGGGAAATGGATGATGTGCGTTGGTAAATAAAACTACCTCTGAACTTCCTGTTTGAAGTGCAATTTTTTTTCCAGGCTTTGGGAACTTCCAAACCAAAAGTAAAGGGTAAAGTCATAACCCCATGAAGTGGGGGTTGCTTTAAAAACACTGTTTTAAAATGGCTAGCCTTTACTTTGTGTGAACTTCAGGATTAATGACTAAAGGACCAAAATATTTTGGTTTTCTGAAGTTACATGAACTTCCAAGAGCCACGGAAGCCCTAAACCATAATGTGCTATGTTGTTGTGCAGTGCAATGTTGATTCCCTCGTTTGTTTTCACTCATCAATATTCTTAAACTACAATACCCAGCATACATTTCTGAAATTTATCATATGGTCTTTTCAAAAGTTCTTCCCACCCTCAAGATTAAGAGGTTTTCCCAGAATGCATCTCAGGTGGATTGGTGATGCTAAATTGTCCCTAGGCAGTGAGAGGGGCGAGAATTTTTCAGACATCTGACGACAGCCGTCTCTTTGGCTTTAATGCTGCTGATCTAGCGCACACTGACAGCACACTTGGTTAAAGATTACAGGAACTCACGAAAGATGGATCTTGCACTTTGCGAAAATAATTTCTCCCCCAAAGAGAAATGTCATCAGAAGCAGATTCCTATACAATGCTATTAAACAGTTTTTGTTGATTTTATAGACTTATTTGTTGGTAGGTTTAAAATGAAGGTTTAAATGTATTCAGCATCTATGAGTGGTGTGAGCAACACCAAAGGAGCCCATGAGCCGAGAAAATAGAACTGAAATGAATTAAACCAAGAAAATGACTTATGAGTTTAACTGAGGAAAACGTAATTTAACTTCTTTAACCAATATAGTTGAGAAGATGTGAGCATCAATGTTTTGTGTTATGTTCAGTTAAGGATATTTTCAGCACAGGCCAATAACATTTCACTACAGATACAATATTATTGGTATATCTACAGGTATTGACGGGATTTTGTTCATTGTTGTTATGTGTCATTGCTGCCTTCAGCTCTGGAAAAAAGTGAAAGTGAGTGATTCCGAGGCAGTTCATGATGAATCTAAACCCAGAAGAAGGAAGAGCTGGGTAGAAATACAATGGGAGGGGTACCAAACTGAGAGCAGGTAAGGGACATGACAGGTGGGCAGACCAAGGCAGGAGCTAGAGAACAAATAAAGGCACATGGAAGGGAAACTCAACAAAATAAAAGCACATGGGAAGACTAGGCAACAGAGAAAGAGAACTAAGGGAGGCACACAGCCCCTTGAGCTATACAGCCAAGTCATGAATCATTTAAATTCTTTTAAATTCTTTTAGTTTTCTTTTAGGGACTCCCCGTAATGCAATACCACCAACACTGGGAGGGTGAAGGGTAGCATGTGCTCCCTCTGAGTCACATGAAGCATCACCAAGTCTACATACGGGCACTAAAGCAATATCATTGGAAAGTTTAACATGCTTGGAGTTTAATAACTGCTTGAAGAGAAACTCTAATTGCAAATTGTGCAGGCTATTGCTACTTTACCTATAATAGTAACTATGAGAGTAACTATATGTAATTCTGCTGCACCCACACTCTGCACATTAGCACCATCCATATCATCCCATCCATATTCTGAACATCTTCTGGAATATGTCCTTGCTAATACCTCCATTTTTACACTGGCTTTGACCCAGAGCATTATGGCTTTAGGACCTATTAATGAGGGAATTTATGATGTGCACTTTGAGGGAGCTGGTTTGCTGATGAATCAGCCAGTGTTCACTCTGAAAACTATTAGAGTAAATTAGTGCTCTACCCTGGTTTGATCAGCAGTAGGTGGTCATACCCAACCTTGCTGCCAGAACTTCTAGGTTTAGGTTTAGTGCTTTTTATAACGTAGAGGCTTGTTTCAGCAATACCCACTGGGAAAAGATCTTAGCAGTATCAGAAAATCTGAAGAAAAAGGACTGAACTTTATCTGACACAACATGACACAATATATGCTGGGTATAACTCTCAAAACTCTCTTCCTCATCACTTATATATTTGCACTCCAGGAAACTTGCAAAGTGCATTTAGATGTGTACTGTACTTCCATCCATTGTAAACTGTGTTGGGTTGTGTGCTGGGTGTAGGAATGTTAGGAGCATTCTCCATTTTTGAGACGTGGCAGATCATGACCATGTTCCACGCATGCAGAACATAACCATGTTCCACGTATGCTTCTTCCTATTATGAATAATAAATACAGACTATTCATTTTGGTCATTCACAGCAGTCCGTACTTTCAATTTTGGTGAACACGGATATCCAATTGTAACAAACACAGATATGGACCCAAATGCAAAATATAAAAATAGGTAGTTCAATGCAATGCAAAGTCCACAAAGACAAAAGGCAAAAATCCAACACTGTCGAAAAGAGTCCAAAAACCAGAAAATCTGACAAAACACAGTGCAGGATGCAAAGAATTACTCGGTAACTAGGTAGGGTTGGTATACTTGGCACAGGTAGATAATCCTGCAGGTCTATATGTAGTACCAGGTAGTGTTGTTTTTGGCGGCCCGTTTTCATTTTAGTTTTAGTCTAGTCTTTGCGTCAAGCTGACTTTTTAGTTTTTATTAGTCTTAGTCACGTCTATTCTCTTTTAGTCTAGTCTAGTTTCAGTCGACTAAAAGTCTGAGCA
>JBBPDB010000040.1:22713021-22725130 GCA_037974465.1 Brachypetersius altus
ATGTAGTTGAGTAGGAGAACCCTAAACTGTGCAGGACACTGGCCCTCCAGGACCGGAGTTTGACACCCCTGCTCTAAGCTATGGAATACTATACCAAACAATATTTGGGACTCAGCCAGTCACAGTCTCAGTGTTTAAGTCCAGGCTGAAAACATAATTGTTTAGTCAGGCTTTTTGTATTGAATTTCTCCTGTTAAATGGAAGGTGTAGAATAAAATGGGACACTGGTGTTGTCGCCCCACCACTCCTCACATTCGCTCAGGTTGACCTGGAGGTGCCAGTGTCTCAGGGTGCTCTCATACCCATCATACCTCTCGGTTCTGCCCTTTCTAGCTAGGCTGCTCCAGGTAGAGATGCCGGAGTTTTAACGTGCACTCCTCACAGATATAAATAATCCTCTGCAAATTTAAATAGAACTAACTCTCTCCTCTGTTTTGTCCAAGGGGAACTGCTGCACGTTTGCCAGACTGATCACTATGGGAAATTGTCATTGATCGGTCCCGGCTCCACTCAGGCTTAGGTTCCTTCCCCAAGCTGGGGCAACAGCTGCCTAAAGCTCTGGTGAAGATTCTTCCTCCTGGTCTGGATGTTCCTCTTCCAACAATATTTACCTCTCTAGACACTTTGTCAAACCAACTCTGTTAGGCGTAGAGGGCCTATCCGCCTATCTGCCTATAACCTTGTTCACTGAGGTATTCTCATTCCTTTCTCTCTGGGTCATCCTGAGGAGGATGGTGTTACGTCTGGTGTTCAGGAGTATGGAATGGTGAGGTTACAGGTGAGGTTATGAGAAAGAGCACCCAGCAGCAAACTGACCAGTAGTAAAATGAGCAATCTTCACACAAGAATAAGGTGTATTTACAAGTTTTATATATAATATTGTGGCGAGCTGGCGGGCAAGACTGACACTGTGAGCCTGTGAGGGGTGTTTTGGGAGTTCAGGGAAGGGTCATTGCTAGTTGGCGCCCAAACTGTGGGTTGTTAATTAGATAATTACTGGCACCTGTAATTCTGGCGGGAAAAGGGGTGTCAGAGGGAGGTGCTTAAGGGTTGAGAGTTAGTTGGAGTTTAGTCAGCAGAGAGCAAGGTTGTGTGGCTGCTGTAAGCTGAAGTTGAGAGAGAAATAAAGTCAAAAAGAAATGCAAGATTCCAAGCGTCTGGTGCCTTCCTCTGCTGCTCGTCACAATATGTATAAGGTGTTTACAATATATTTACAAGAACAACGACAAAAACAACAATAAAAATCCACTACATACAATAATACAACAATATTAAAGATCGAATATAAATATATACAAATATACACAAGAGTAGTACTTACAGATTTCGAAGTGGGGACAGACAACACCAAAGAAATGAAAATAACCAAAAAGAGTCCCTAAACCTACCTACACCCAAAATCTATCTTCAAAAAAAATGGTGTCTGCCTGAAAATCCACAACATGCTACACAAACAAAAGTACTACTTACGAAACAAAGAACGAACCAAAATCCACTTAAGTGTTAACATAAAACAAAGTTAACACTGAACACGAAAGGATTTTACAAAAGGTCAGAAAGGTAAGGTTAAACACGAAAATCTCAGGACACGAAAGTTTCGGCCTGTTCCAAGCCTTTTCAAAGACGGAAGGCGGGACATCCTGTGCTCGGCGTCCAATCCGGGACTCCAGTCACGATCGGCGGATCAGCTGCCAGTAGCGTCGAGACGAGCCAATCAGCTGCCGAGAGTACTAAAAACACCAGAAAGCACCAGAGAGATAGCAAGAGAGAGGAAGAGAGAGAGAAAAAAACAATACGTACACTGGCATGTAACTACGGGTTCCACTTTTGAGTCTTGGTTCCTCCCGAGGCTTCTTCCTCCAGCAGAGGGAGTTTTTCCTCGCCTCTGTCGCCTTTGGCTTACTCATTAGGGGCTCGGACCTGGACTCTGTAAAGCTCCTTTGTGACAACCTGGTTGTAAAAAGTGCTATATAAATAAAATTGAATTGTATTTGATTCATGAAGCCAACTCCGTATTTATGTTGCTCTTAATGTGCTGAATGTAAAATGGTTTTGCCATCACTGTTGAATTTTCCGCAATCACTAATGCCTAAGATATCCAGTCTATAATCATCAAAAGCCTGTAGGAGCTGCACAAGTTGTCCAGTTTGGTTCAAAGTCCTGACATTCCACATTTAATTGTTTGTGATGTGTTGGATTGTTTATGATATCAGGCATTGGACCCCATTGCTGGTTTGCTCCTTTGCCGTCATATGCTTTGGGACGTTGAAGATTGAAACTACCTTCATGACTATTTGATCAAAAGCATTTGAGTTTTTCCCTGTTGTTCCAATAGCGGTTGAAAAATTTACAGGGTTGGGTTGAGTTACAAAATAAGCAGCACAAATAAACAAATGACAGCCCAGGAGGTTCTGGAACTCATCTTTGATCATGACGGTGAAATAGAGGAGGATGTGTCTGAGGATGAAGACCATCTTGTGGTCAATTCTGAGTCTGATCATTCTGATTATGAGCCAGATGAGGAAGGTGCTACTCATATTTCTCCAAGCAAGGCATTTAAATCCAAAAGGGGAAAATACTGTGGTCTTCATCCCCAAATATGCGTCAGGCAAAACGGCTGCAGAAATCTTGAAAGGTCCACTAGGATAGTAGTGACTCATGTGACAGACATCAAGGCAGCTTTTGAGCTTGTCATTCCCAGCTCAAAACAGAAAATCATTCTTGAAGTGACAAATTTAGAAGGAAGGCATATTTTGGGGGGAAAGTGGAAAGAGCTTGATAAAATGGATTTACCAGCATTTTTTGTCATGTCCCATCACCGGCCGCTAGAAGCCGCTATTTGTGTGTGTGTGAGAGTGAGGTCATTAGGTACTGAGTCAGCCCTGGTGCGGGAATCTGCAGGTAAGCAGACACTGGGAGGCAAGGTATCTAATGACATGTCCAACTGTCACTAATGAGTGTTAATGTTTATAGCCCGGCTGGGAAAGAGTTTCACTCTGATCCTTGCTGTGTGATTTGCAAGAGATTCCGTATTCTCCTTCTGTGTGCCGGTGTAAGTGCACCTTTGAAACTGTATTGTTCTGCAGTGCTCTGAGTCAACCTCTGCAAAACCATTTTTTTCTGCTGTGCTGGTAAGGAAGCTGTATGTGCTGTATGTGCTGCTGTGGGCTTGTGAACTTAAACCAGAGGGACTGTCCTGCTCCAGAGGATCGGCTGAGGAACCTAATCTGGTGGAGTGACCGACAGAACGCGAGGAGAGGAATACCAATGAGCCGGGGAGTGCAAGTGTGCTGAGTAGCACTGAACTATCTGTATTTCCCCCTTCTCTATCTCTCTCTCTGTCTGTATCTGTGCAGGAGTGACACGGTGAGCCGTGGTCTCGCTTGGAGTGGGGCTTCCTACGCAGTGCCCATCTCAAGGAGGAGTGAGAGGCTCTAGATCTGTGTGTGTGTGAGCTATCCGGGTTTCCTCGGAGAGAAGGTCCTCTGTGGAATCCAAGGGCTAGTGTGTGACGTAGGAGTGGCGCGGAGTGAAGGTAATCCGGAGAAAGAAGATACTTCAACTTCTTCGTTTGTGTTTGTTTGCGAGAGCTTGAACTTTAATATCGAAATAAAGAAACCCTTTCTGGAAAAGCATGCTGCCTGCTACTGTGTCCTTCCCCTCAGCCCCTGTGACATCATGGAGAAAATACTGCATCACATCTAAAGACAACGTAGAAATGTGCCAGTGGGATGGTGGGTCTGATTCAGTTAATGGTGTTGCGGTCTCACTAGTGATCTATACTTTAAAAAAATAAAGAAGATTGAAAAGATTCTTTGAAGTGACACCATAGAAAAACACTTTTGGTTCTTTGTTTTCCTCTAAAGAATGTTTCAGAGCACACAGTGGGAAAGTTCTTCAGGGAACCAAATCTGGTTCTTCAGTGGCACCATTCCAGAGAATCCTTTCAGGCACAAGTGACAGGAGCACAGTCCCCTGCTTCAGCAGCAAAGAGAAGCACATACTAATGATATGCATGTTTGTACTTTTCTCCTGAAAGGAGGCGCACCTCAATACCTGCATAATTAAAGTAGAGAAAATGACACAGAGTGAATTTCAGAGAGAATATTATTTTATGATTTAGAGAGTTACAGCAGATATCATCACCGGAGATTTGTGCTCAGAATGGTGAGCCTAGTGATGTTAGATCTTTTTGTCTCTGCCTCTGCCTTGGTGTAGGAGAACAAGAGCGACAGGGAGAGAAATAGAGAGCGAGAGAAAGAGAGCTTAAAGCACATATCAGAATCTCCGGTGGTACACAGGGGAACTTTTCAGTGACATATTTAGAGCAATGAATGTGAGGATACTTCTGCGGAGAATAGTGTTGCAGAAGGCCTCACAGGCTTACGAGACACCACGCACTTGTAGGGTTGGGCGGGGAATTGGGGCATTGTAGGAGGAGGAGGTAGAGGGATTGTTTTAGAAACATTCCAACATGCTATATAGTGTAAATACTTCATCTTTGCATTAACATTACTTATTAATATTAATCAGTGCAGGTTCATGGCTGGCGCATGCTAGCAACTCGATGCTCAGGCCAAGACAAAACAGCATCTTTCATCTTCCTGAAAGACATCCTGCAGCGTGCATGCCAGACTACAAATAGGTCAAATATTTTCTGTTTCAGATTTTGAAAAACATTGTTTTGACACCTTCTTTCATAATTCAATGCTATGTTGCATATTGGAGATTCTTTAAGTTGCAAACAGACAAAAGTGACTGTACTTCCTTGTCTCCTGTAATGCACACCCCCACTCTCATAAATCAGTTTTACTTTAGAGCATTCAGCCTAACATCATTGCATTTTAGCCAACCTCTGTGAATAGTGTTCTGAGAATTGTTTTAATGATCTTGTTTTAATTGTTTTAAGAATCTTATGATTCTGCTGCTTCTAATGATCAGAAATAGTGTTATTATTGATTGCCAGAGATTGATGCCGCTCCGTCTAGCATGTTTTCGTTTGGTATTTTTCAAAGTTTTATGATTTAATGTAAATATTCATCAGATATGCATATTATTGTATAGTCTATATATTTTACTATTATTTTCACTATTTTTGATTGTGGCAAAACACCATCTCACTTCACTACTATGGCAAGACCAAAGCAGACCGCCCGCAAATCCACCAGTGGTAATGTGTCCAGGAAGCAACTGGCCACAAAGCCTGCTTACAAGAGCGCTCCAGTAATCAGCGGTCTGAAGAAACCTCACCGGTATGGGCACCATGGCTTTAAGAGAGATCCGTCGTTACCAAAAATCTGCCCTTCCAGCGCCTGATGCCTGAGATCGCTCAAGATTTCAAGACCGATCTCCACTTCCAGAGCTCCATCACCATGGCCCTGCAGGAAACCAGCCAGGCTAACTTGGTGGACTGATTCAATGACATGAACCTGTGCACCATCCACGCTGTGTGCCATCCATGCCAAGAGAGTCACCATCATGCCTAAAATATTCAGCTGGCCTGTCGTATCCGTGGAGAGTGCACTTAAACTAACTGCGTTTAAGGTCTCCAAAGAACATCTGAGGATAACACAATCCACTGTCTGCTTTACAAAAAGGACATAAAACATTTATTTGTAATGTAATTTACTCTATTAAAATGATTAGACCTTCTGTAGAGTTGTGAAAGGTGCTTATAAATAAAGTGTATTATTATTATTATTATTATTATTATTATTATTATTATTATTATTATTATTATTATTATTATTATTATTATGTACACAGCCACTGATGACAACATATTATAGTCCTAGTGTACTATAATAATAATGTACTATAATAATAATGTACTAATAATAATGCCCTGCAATGGACTGGCAACGTGTCCTGGGTGTTTTCTCGGCCTTTCGCCCTGTGAGAGCAAGAAAAGGTTCCAGCAACCGTGGTCTCAATGGATGGATGAACTGCGCAATGGATGAGCCGCTTCTTAGCTACCTTAACTTTGTAAAGTCAGTGCAGCAATAAAGTAGAGCAGGCTTAGGGTCCCAAACATGCCTTGGCTGATCACATTTGGAGAAAAATGTGTCAATTACCTGCATTAGGTATGTATAGTTAACATGAAGAGTATTAGACTGTGCTTCAGAACAAGTCCAGGGTGTACGATTTACCACATGTTAGCCCTGTGGAGTAAACCACACATTAAAATGATACTGAATGAACAACATCATCCTCCAGTTGGACTGCAACTCAATCGGTATGGACATCTTTTCTGTAGTGAATCATGCATTTGATTTCTCTTTTGAAGCTGTTTATGAATTTGCTGCCGTTTACATGATTGATGTGAGCTAGGCTTTAAGTAGGACAAAAAGAATGAAATTTCACTTCCACTGCCGCAGTGGTGGCATGCGACTGACTGCTGGCTGGCACTGACGAGCCAGGCACCACTGCATGAAAGAGAAAACTCTTTGAACTTTAAGGTGTATTCACCCCTGGGTTTCATCAGGAATGATTCATGGTGAGGATGTGGCCACTTGTCAGACGAAGGAAAGTGCTTGGGCTGCTGTGGTTTCTCACTGCCCTCATCTGACCGATCCCTCAGAAAGCCACACACTTCATTCCCAGAAAGTGCTACATACATATTCAGTCTGACACAGTCTAATAATAAGTGAGAAAACAGTGTGGTTGCATATAAGCAGGACACACACAACTGGATTACATTACATACTACGGTATATAAGGTATGAATAAGCAGAGCCCTATTCACCAAGTTAACAAAAAGCACTATAAACAGTCGCTGTGTTCCCCTTCGGTACTCTCCATCATTCCCCAGCCTTTTTAGCAGTGACAGTTGGTCGTGAAATCAGATGGGAGGGTTAACTTACCAGTAACTAATAGCTAATAACACCTTATGATGGATCCAAATCTGCAGCCGCTTCTCAGCTACAGTGATGAAACAATGTAATGAGCTGTCTAGCAACCATTGAGAGCACTTGAACTTTTAAAAGCTTTTCTGGAAAGTATATTCAAGCATTTCTGCACAAAATATATCCGTGTAATGACATTCTCATAATTTGGATATATCCTAGTCTCAGTGAACTTTCATGATGATCCACTGTGGAAAGGAGCAGCTGAAAGAATAAGATATTTGTGGTTATTTGCAATATTTTACAATGGCTTTAAGCTGCCAATCAAAATATATTTACATCCTGGCATAACCTTACATTTTTATAATGAATATGTGGAGTTTCTTTACAAAGGTATGCATTTACATTTACGGCATTTAGCAGGCACTCTTATCCAGAGCAATGTACATCAGTGCATAAATAGTCTACATCTGTTCTTCGTAAAGCTATACTTAAATCAATGTCTGCTTTTAATCAATTTACACTCACACATCACTTTCATTACCTAGAAAAAAAGTTCTTCATAGAAATAATAATGGTTCTTATTGCTTCAATTAAAGAACAAGGTCCTGCTTCAATGAACTTCTAGGTAAACGTGAGAACTTGTAAATGAAGCTGATGTATTTTTTTTTCCTTTTAGCATGCTGGAGGTTCCGTCTCCATTTTCCCAACGTGCCCCAAGTTAAGCGAGGCTGGCTGTTTTTTCTGCAGAAGCAAATCAAATTTGGAAAGGTATGAACATCATCATATTATTATCCTTTTTCTCAAGGCAAGATCCTTCAAAAGCTTGTAATTATCTCTGGTTTTATTGAGATGAGAGAGAAGTTAGACGGCTTATTATAATAAAACTTGATGCACCATCTGACATTTGGAATCCACTTGACATTTAAGTTTAAATTTGGAGATAGCACATTAAAGAGGGTTATGAAACCAAAGGCATGGCATCGTACTCCAAAAAAAAAAAAAGATTGTTCCTGGATGTTAAGGGGCTTAACGAGTTGTGCCTGGAAATGAGAACTGGAAAATGGCTTGTGTGTGTGTCTGTGTGGGTGTGTGTGTGTGTGTGTGTGTGTGTGTGTGTGTGTGTGTGTGTGTACCGAGGGGTGTAGAGCAAAGTGATTACCTGAAGGGAAGTTGACTACTAAAATACAAACGAAACAGCACAAATCATTGGGCTTCTGGACTACATCTCATTCGTCTTTGTTTGTAAAATAAGGTCGGCGAGTCCATTTATAACACATTTGTTCTGAAGTTCTGAAACATCTCAAACCTCAGCATCTCCCCTCAAACAAGCATCCTCACAGGATGGGAGGAACAGGAGTTAAACCCACAGAGCAGAACATCCCACCCAGAAAATAGAGTTTAAAATGAAGTTTAAAATGAAGTATTAAACTGATTAAATATATTAGAAGTAAAAATATCATTCAAAAAGACTAAATC
Source organism: Brachypetersius altus (assembly GCA_037974465.1). Lineage (NCBI taxonomy): Eukaryota > Metazoa > Chordata > Actinopteri > Characiformes > Alestidae > Brachypetersius > Brachypetersius altus. The sequence goes on from JBBPDB010000040.1 coordinate 22,721,346, forward strand.
CATCACAAGATTGCTTGTGGAATAGGTTTCCTACATTGAGAGTATTTTCATGTAGCATTGAGGAACAGTTCTCCAGGCTTCCTGAAGGATTTTCAAATGATCTCATTCTCAGTCCAGTCCGTGGACCTGTGAGCAAATCACATCTAAGATAAGGCTTCAACTAGTGAAGAAACAGGTGCAGATGATTACAGATGATCAGGCGGTGATCTGTATACTGGTGGCGCTGAATGCTGAGTGGTTAGAACAGATTTGTTTAGCAGCCTTGTATCTTTAGGCACTTTGTAGCATAGTATACATCAAAGAAAATACAGTCTGACAGGCATAAAACAGTGTTTTTTGCAACAACGAGTTGAGGGGTGACTTTTGTACAGAACTGTACATGCTGTTAACACTTGTCTATGTTCCAGGTCTCTATGTCTTTGACTAGTCTTATTTTTAGATGTGTCATTTTTTCATAATTTAGTACAATATCCACAAAATTTTCACACATTTAGAGCAAAATCTTTGCTAAATTATGAAAAAATGACATCTCTAAATTTGTTAAGCTGTTTTTACAAAAGTCACCCCTTGTTGTTACGGTCTGGCCAGCGGCCATCGTGATGCCGCTGCTTTTCTGTTTTTGTTTCGTTTCCGGGTCTTTTATTTTGAAGGGGTTTCTGTTTTGGTTGTGTCACGTGTTTCTGTTACATCTGTTTTTGGTTTGGTCCTGATTGTCCCCTGTATTTAGTTCAGCTCATGGTGTTAGACACCATGAGCCCATCGCCCGATGTTAAGAGGCTATCTGTGCTGTTTCTGTTTCCTGGTGGCCATCGCGCCCTTTGTTTTGACTGTGCTAAATAAAAGTCCACAAGAATGGATCTCTGCCTGCCTGCGCTTTCCTGCAGCCTTACGGGTAAATCCGAGTGCTGGTCCTACGGCCAGCCTCGTGACACTTGTAAAAGTGCTACATTTAAATCCCACATTTAAAGTGCAAGATATATATGTATCAAATTTAACATTTAGGCGGCATGGTAGCGCAGGATTAACGACTGCAGATTTTTTCAAGACGACTAATCCGTCAACAAAGTTGAAGTCGTTGATGACTAGTCTTTGATGACATCATCACATGCAGCGGAGGAACACATGCGTCCAACATTGAGCAACTTTTATTAAAGTTATCTGTAACATTTACAGTCAACATGACAAAAAAATCTAAACTAAAACTAATGCCTTGAATTTTCTGGTAAATTTAAGTGTAAAACTGAGAGCGGGAACAGTTTACGCCACAGCAAGATGACTCTCTGTAGTGCTAGCGTTAGCCATGTTAGCTAGCGGATGTCATGCAGAATGTTACTGTTACTGTACTTTAATACTGACTTGCAGGTTGTGCAGGTCACTGTGCTGTTTGTGTGTCTAGAGTGAAGTATATCCACACATGTGATGTGTGTCTGTTTTCTCTGCCCCTGTCTTGTTGTGGTTTTGTGTTTAGATTCCCTTTCGCGCCAATGTTACCACCCTTTTTATGATGGGACTATAATAATTGGTTAAACCAAGGAACGTGTGTCAGCGTAAGCCAATCGGAGGCAGAGACTACACAGTTTACACACCACTACTCAACTTCTCTCTCGGGGGGCGTTGACTCGTTTCTCTGAAGTTCACTTTTGTGTTAATTTTAAAATGATAGAACATTTGCAGAAAGATGGAATTCCCCTTTCAGGTTTCTGGTCATTAATGTAACCTAAATCAAATGGGACTCACTGAAGTAGAGCTGAGATGAATATTGGAACACAGAAATTGACACTTCTCAGTCCAGTGAAGAAAAAGTAAACCATGTCTTATATCAAACTTTATTACCCCCAAAAATTGCTCTTTAGTAGTTCACTACAGACACATGTTTGTAGAGAGGGCCCACATGGTAGAACAGCAGGGAAGAAATGCTCCCTTTGAACGGCTTTGTAACAAGACATCAGCAATCTGCCAATAAATTACAGAGAGGGGTGGAGGGCTTTGAACTTTATTTATTGGTCTGTAATCCTCTGCCCCTCTCCCACCCTCCCACAACAAGTCTGAAATATGGGCTACAGTATGAAGTTGCCTTTCCCCCGAAGTGTGGGAGTGAGTGTGTCTATATCTGAGGGAGAAGAAACGAGAAACAGTTTTTGAGGCACTTTTTCATATCAAAGGGGTGTCTTCGAATCCCCAAAAAGGGATTTTTTTCCCGATGCTCAGATTTTGACAAGTACAAACATAAAGCTGAACTTGAAAATGCAATTGGAAAGATTTGTGCATCTTTCAACTAAAAAGTACTGAAATGATTTCAAAAACAGAAACGGGGCAAAAATAAATATTTATATGCCTTCGCCTCTACCATCGCAAGTCTTGGTCTGGAGTGTCACACCCCAAATCGATAAACATTCCAGGCATTTTCACAGAGTTTGGCTGAAAATCAAAATCACATCAGTCCTTTGATCCTTCAGCCTGCAGATGACTGATTTTATTTTCCGGCTCCCGGTGGCTGAAGATTCCTGCCAGAGTCTTGAAACGTGGCCCCCAGTCCTGAATGGACCTGTAGTCCTCTTCTGGGTCCAGCACCCAAGACTCAATTGAGCTCAGGGATTCAGCGATTGAGCCTTCACCCTCATAGGCATACGTGGCCAGAGAGTCGTAAGGAGGTGCTGAGGTGTGGGTGTGGTTCTCCTGCAGGCGTTGCTGGATATAAGCTCTAATATCTTCTTTGTCTTCAGGCTCCAGGTCCATTCCAGCCCTGAGTTGGATGTCCTGCCTCAGCGGCGTCTCCTTCACAGTTTTAGGGTTGCGCAGTGTGCTGATGTCGAAGGCATTCGTGTCTTCCTCCCCTCCCCCCTCGTCATCGTAGTGGATCACGTTGTCCCGCACGTCCTCCTTGGAGGACATCAGAGCATCCTTCTTCTTGTGCCGCTTCAGAGCCACATACAGCACCACCATCACTGCAACACAGCGTACAGAAACATGTGACTGAGGCGGCAGAATTATGCACTTTTAACAAAATCATTCAGTGACAACATTACAGAAAAGAGTGGATTTCTTGTATTATTTTCATAATCTCCCAAACCACCAGACAACCAGACCACCAGGCAGCTGGTGACCTAGTGTTTAGGCAGTTGCCCCAGTAATCAGAAGGTCGTAGGTTTGAACCCCAGGGCTGCCAGTGGCACCACTGAGGTATTCTTGAGTAAGATACCGTCTCTACACTCTACTCTGTGCACTGTGTTCCTGGTTGCTTCACTTGGTGAATGGGTTAAATCCAGCGAAAAATTTCCCACTGTTATAGCTGGAGCTCAGCAACTTTCATGGAAAACCTTACGGCCTTTTGAAGACTTCAGATTGGCCCAAAAGGGATAGGGGCGGATGTGTTTTAAGGGGCAATTAAGACACATTTCTTCTGTTTGGGTGGTATCAATGTTGGATTGACAGGCTGTCAAAATCTATATATGTTTTGATGTGTGGGCCTAGAGAGACAAAGAGAGAAAGAGAGGGAGAGAGAGAGAGAGAGAGAGAGAGAGAGAGAGAGAAAGAGAGAGACATAGAATGAGAGAACTGAGGGGGCAACAAAACAAGGGAAAAGAGGACAAACAGAGAGCTGCGGAAGAGAAAGAAATAGAATACAGTGTGAAATAGAGGGGGAGTTTTAGAAGTGGAGAGACAAGAAAATGAGAGTAGAGAAATAGAAAAAAATCAGGGATAACAGAAGGAGAGAGAGAGAGAGAGAGAGAGAGAGAGAGAGAGAGAGAGAGAAAGAGAGAGAGAGAGAGAGAGAGAGAGAGAGA
>JBBPDB010000040.1:22753236-22773553 GCA_037974465.1 Brachypetersius altus
GAGGGAGGACCACCCTACCCACCCAGAGAGAGAGAGAGGACAGTTATACTGAGTGATGGGGAGAGGGAGGACCACCCAAATAATGTCGGATATCAGCTGTCCCCTCGTCAGAAACTGATCAGTGGTGAATGGGGTATGAGGGGGCTGATAAATTGTGCAGCAACAGATGAGCTTTAACTTTTTAGTGGAGCTATAAGGTAGATGTTTCTAATAAAGTGTCCAGTGAGTTGAAGCACAAGGTGGGTGTTTGTAATGAGGGGGTGTGAGGAGTGTACACTGTAGGGAGTAAACAGCATAATTTTCTCTTTAAAACTGCAGCTGCTCCACAAACAGACTGTACCTGTTTTCCGACGCTGTTAATGTCGAACTGCAGGGCGACTCCTTTAGGCGGCTTCTTTTCAGGCTCCTCTGCAGTGGGAGGGACTGGGGCCACAGTGGGGGGGTGCAGAGACCATGAGTGGGCCGGCCTGTCAGGAAAACAAGCTTACAAACTTAGATCACAGCATTTCTACGTCTCTTCACTGTACAAACAGAAGTCTGAGCCTCTAATCTTAATTTTCATTAGTAGTTTAAAAGACATAATTTCTAAATAAATAAACAAACCATACTGCAGTATTAAAAAAAAGGACTTTTATTAAATCTTAGACTCTTAGAGAAGGTTAATTCCAGTCTACTTTTTCCCATCAATTAAGTCCAGTTTCAGTGACGACTTATGAAGCAGTTATGAGCTGGTAGGCTGTGCTATGTCTGATAACTGTAAACATACTCAGGCTGCGTTCTGGCAGTGGGGTTGTCTATAGACACGGTGAGAATGCCGCTGGTGGTCACAGGAGTGCGCCACCTGGTGATCACAGGGTACAAATACAAAAGTACAGCCAATGTTCTCCAAATTATTTACAAAAATTATACACTCAAACACATTATACACACAAATAGAATACCCTCCTCCATCCAATTCTCTATCAGCACTCTTAAAACAGTGATTATCATTTGGAGCCCTCAATGTTTGGTTATATTACTAATAGTTAATGACAGTGCCCCTATAGTCCAAACTTATGGTCCAGCAAATGAAATCATTTTCATCAAAACAATCATGCAGCCCAATTTTTTTTTATCAGTGTTTCACTGTATTATCCACACTGGGCAGACCAAGCCTGTGTTACAGGAATTAGACCATGAAATGACTTACGGTCGGGTCCTCTGTGTTCTCTGTGTTGCCGGGGCTGGTGTGGTCTTCTGAACATGAGCTTGAACATGAGCTTGAACCTGTTAAAGCAGGGACAGAGACAGTAAGCCTTCTCTAAAGGTGGCTTAAACGTGTCATTACTCCACCCTGCCCACCCAGTTAATGCCCTGCTTGAATCCAAGTCACACCAACACTTAAGACCACCTGCAAGGTTTATATGAGTTATGATCAATCAAACAGCAGGAAGGATGAACAGATCCAGCTTCGTACCTTCAGGCCTCTTCTGGACAGAAAGGTGGCCTGGCGCGCCTCTCTCTGTGACTCATGAACTGGAGGATGATTCCTGCAGGGAGCACATGAACCAAAACAGTGTCAGAACCAAAGAAAGGACACAGCAACGTCTGTATCAATGAAACAGTCACCTATGAAAACTAAGCTAAAGTGAGGACACTTTGAACAAGTTCTTCCACTTAGAAATTATGGAGGGGTATGAAATTCACATTTGATACTAAAGGTGATCATGATTTTGATCTTACACAATTAAAAAAACACTGCTGTTAAAAAAAAACAAACATGACGCAGCCCAAACCAAAAGAACCACCTCCCAAATGACACATTCCACAACAATCAGGGACCAGCGCACTCCTTCAGATGAGCTCACCATTTCCTCCGGAGTTGGAAGGGTCTGTGGGCCGTGTGAGCTGGAGCTTTCTGTGCGTCAGGCTGTGTGTACGGCCACATCAGAGAGGGTGTGCGTGTCTGCCTGCGCTGGCCCTCGCGCCGCATGACAAATGGCCGCGCCCTCTGGGATCAACACAGTAAAAAGAGGAATTAATACACAAAAATGTATCCAAAACCAAAGAGTAACTGGACTGGTTTTGACTGGTCAACCGACTGAATAATAACAGCCAATGTATAAAAGGGACACTCCATCCACACTGAAAACAGTTTTGCTGAATGCCGATCTTAGCCAATAGTGAGCGAGCCAAGGAGAACTCCACAAAGAGTGGAGAGAGAAACACACCTCCTCTGGTAGAGGGGGAGAGTAAGGGCGAATTAAAGAGTGTCCCATTACTGATAATACCTGAGTGAATGCTGAGCGGTTGAGGGTCACTCTGCCCGGGCGGCTCTGTGGTCGTCTGTTTCGAGGCACTCGACTGAGCGCTGGCCGGTTGAGTGGACTGACGCCTTTGAGCAGAGCTGTTTTCCTCGCGGCCAGGCCAGTGATGACTCCCTGCCCGCGCCGCTTTCCTCCTGCAGCAGGCACAAACTTCTTGCCAAGGGTGAGTTTACCCACACCTCCTCAAAAAATTACACAAAAATGTCAGATCACTTCAACAGCACAAACAATATACCATTCAAGTGTAGTACATAATGTTTCATTTACCACTTTTACCATTACTGGTCATAAAATACCCACATTTAATACAAATAATGCTTCCAAACACTCAAATTTACCAAGCTGATCCACTCAAGTTCTGAAAGAAAATCCAAAATCCAGCTGCTGGACACTGCTGCATGTGCTGAATGTACAGATGACTATTTATTCACCTCTCTGCAGTGGCGCTCCCATTCGCCTTCCTTGGTTTAAGCGGCCCCTCACCGGCAGCTTGTGCTTCCTGAGGGCAGTCTTGTAACCCTGCTTCTTATTCAACCGAATTATGTCATCTATAATAGTGGAAACAACAACCCACATTAGCTTTTTTGGTTCAACGTGAAGAACCGTCAATCCAGTTTTCTTTGGAAATCGGGGGTACCCGCTGGAAGGTGGTTGCCCCCATGACAACCTCAACTCTTGTAGGGGTTTCACAGCAGAGGTTTTTACAGAAGAGGTGGGATGGTTGGTTCTAGACCACAAACAATACCCCAACTCTTTCCACAGGTATTGAATCAAGCGCCATCTCTAAAGAGAAGGAAGCTCACCAAGGGTGCTTCATGCCACTCTAGCTGATGCTTGGCACAGGGCATGGTGACCTTAAGGTCATAAGTGGCTGCTCCTGAGCACCTCATATTACTCGTGATACTTTCTATGGCAATTATACCAACTGGGTGTGCAATACCTGCTGAACACACTAATTACAGTACAGTGGCTTCACATCTGCTCTGGTCTCTCTCTTTGGATGGTCATAATGATCAACCAGGGTGTCCCACAGTGAATGTGACCATAGTTTAGGCTACATTAAACCGGGAACATGTATAAAACGAAAAAAAGTTGCCTATGCTGTATCATTAGCATCATCACGAAGCATATTTTGATACACGTATGCTAAATGTATTATAATCCACCAGAAAAAGTGAATACGTTGTATAAATGCATGTATTCTAATAATTTTACACGTATAACTATTGTTTTATGCAGTAAACGGAAAATAAAGGATGCTAACGTTATCAGCTGAGCTAATGCTAACCGTCAACTCACCGAGAGACATGTCGACTTTATCAGGCTCCTCTGCACTAACCCCTGGATTAAAGCTGGATTTATTCATCATTAATTCGAGTTTAGTGTAAAGAAATAAAAATGAAATGACAAAATTTAAACCAAATTTTAACCAAACCAAGGAGCTAGCGCCTAACGGACCTGCGTCGTTCTGCTGCTACGCATGCGCCATTCAGGGTTTGTATACGCCACACCAAAGGGGCGGGGTTACGGCATGACGTAACGCCCCACGTTTTTTGTCCTTATTTATGTTTATTCTTAATGCATGCTTTAAATTCAAATTTAATATCTAAAGAAAATATTTCATATAGAAGTTTTTTTTCTGACGAAACTATTGTCTTTAATAAAGTAATGCAATTTTATGTAAAGATATAAATACTTAATTCGTAATTAATAACTAGTTGATATGTACTTCAGAAAAAAATCCCCACGTTTTGTGTATTAGTGAATAAATAATTGTCTCGGATTCTTTTGGAGAATTGTAACTGGAATACTGCTAGTCGCACCACTGAGGTACCCTTGAGCAAGGTATATACCCATACAAAAAAATTATATAATACAAAACATATTATAACCAATATATTTTCAATATATTATAAATATACAAAAAATTGCCGCTTTGGTATATTGTAGTATATTTTTAAAAATATATTTATATATTGAAAATATATTTTTTAATTCAACAACATAAATTCCAATATACTGCAATATATTTCATTTCTGTATGGGACTTGGGCTCTTGTGTGGCTGTTCTTAACTGGTCCGATTAGCTAAACTGCCCAATAAGAGGGGTCTGGACATCACTGGAAATGTGCTGTACATAAAAAACCACATACTTACTTCTAGTGTAAATTCAACATTGAATACACAAAGCAGAAATATTCAGGAGAATACAGCATAAAAATGCACTTTTGCTTTCGCTGTTGAAGCATGTATTGAGGGCACAAAATAGAAACATTGCACTGTAATCTTACATGAATGTACATATGCTTGTAGAAAATAGACTGGGAGTACAACAGTGTACACACGCTATATGCTAGCCTCTGGCTATGAAAGTCCCGCGCCAGTGAGAGCACATTTCCATCGCTCTATTAACTCAATCAAGGAAAAACCTGGGGAAACTTTTGTTTGCTTTTCATCAGTGAGGAATGTGCTTCTAGCTTCTTCATGCTGAACTGTTCCCCAAGTAATGCTTCCCAACAGCCTACTAGGCCAAGAGTCACCCTGTACTTTACATTTGTGTTTTTCCTGCTCCCAAAACACTTAACCCAACACAGCTTCTCATTAGTAGGCTTTAACCGAGGTTAAAATGGTGATTAACGCAGAGAAAAGGGAACAAGGAAGCCAGAGGGAAAATTCTGTCTTAAAAGGTTGTGTTAATTTCTCTGATGAAAACGATTGTGTTTTTCCACAATGAAAATGAGACAATAAAATAAAATATATTAAATAACATTAAATTAAATTAGAAGTGAATACATTCAAATTAAAATGCATCTTGAAAATAATGATTGTTTGTGAAATATATTAACATTTTCAATAATGAATAAGAATGAGATTTCAGAGATAAGCAATTTTTTTAAGCAACAGAAACTAAACTAAGGGCAGTACTGTGGTGTAGTGGTGGTGCAGCTGTCACGAGGCCGGGGTCCAACCGGCCCTCGCGATTTACCTCTCGCCAAAGTACAGGCAGGCAAGCAGACTTCCATGCTTCAGGGTACTTTATTAAAGAAAATCAAAAAGGAACAAAAACAGACATGATGGTCTCCAAGAACTTCTAAGCAGGTTTAAACACGAGGCAGGACACAGGCACAGGAAAACGAGGCGATGGACACACGAGGAATACATGACAGACACTAACTTATATACACAAGACTGGGCAGGGGAAACATGAGGCAGGTGGGGTTACAATCAGGGAACACCCAGACAGCCGGTAACCAAGGAACACAAAGGACAGGCAGGAACACGGGGGACCCCTAGTGGGTCTGCAAACAGGAAGCACATAGACAGGGCATGATCATACACACAGGAGGCTGGGCGCAAACTGGGCAGGGATGAGGGCCAGACAGGAACACGGTCATAAACACAGTCAGACTGGGGCAAGGCTGAGACAAAGGGGGCAAGGAACACAGAGCAGGAGGGGAGTCATGAAGGGGGACAGGGAAACATAACACAAAGCAGATGCAACCACTCAGGACTAAGCATAAGCAAGAACAAAACAGAAAAGAAAAGAAAACCGGACTGCGTCCTGGCTACGCCAGCCCGAACCGTGACAGCAGCTCAGGGTTGTTTCTGTTTAGAAATTTTCAGATGATAAAGCACCCTTGGTGTCACATTTACAGTAGCTAACACATGTTCATGGTTAATCAATATACACTATGTGTATGTATGAGTTCAATAGAATGATGTGTTAAGTGGATATATTCACTGAATGCATATAAAATAAATACTTCTAAATACAATGTTTTCTCTCACAAATGTCAACTGTGCCTGGAAAATTACTACAGTAATTCATTAACAGAGTGCAACATTTCAAAATTCATCCAAAATCCCGCTCTCCCCATAGAAATAATATAATCTATCCTCCAAATGTGAGCCCAGCAAGACAACCTTTAACCTAGCACCAACATACTGTCCCATATGGAAGCTTGTATAAATGAGCATTATCATATAGTTTTTTTCCCACCAAGTCTCAGTTGTGTTCTCTCAGTTCTGAGCTGTTTTCCACAAGCTCTCCCTCGATTGGTGGGGTCCAGTACATCTGCACAACTTAAGAAAGCTATGATATATGTGACACCTTTTGACTCTGAGGCTGTCAAGACATGAGACATACAACTAACACCACTTCTAACAGCTGGGGAAATGTCTTGTATTAGATGAGCCATGGCATTAAATTGCACAACATGTTCTAATTTGAAGTGCCCTGATATTTCCTGCCCGCTCATGATGCCAGGCATAAATATGCGTGAAATGTGACATCCCATCATAAATCCAGTTCTCATCTCTCTTGGATGGCCCAGCTGCTTCTAGCTGGCAATTACCATGCAACACTGACAATAATACTGGAAATACCCCCATCTCCTTCTGACTGCTGCTAAGTGTCAGGCCAAAAGCAATTTTTAGGAGTAAAATGTTTTGATTATTTTGCCACTGCCAACCATCAATCAGCTGGCAATGGTGCCATCTGAACTCTCCGAGATTCACTCAACTACAGCATGAGTGTGATGGAAATGGCGCAGTTATTATTCAATTCTCAGAAAAAAACTGCAATAAGCCGATCTCGTTAAAGATAACCCTTAGAACATTAGCCTTATTGCCAATTATATTAAACGTTTTTTTTACATTTTATATGGATTATTTCTCCCTCGTTGCTCTTTGAAAGAATTTTTAAGCACCACCACGCTTGAATATGGAAATAGAAGGGGATATTCTGTTATGATCTGAATATGATACGAGGTTATTGTTGTGTTGCCTAAATACAGAGGGCCAGCTGTGCCACAGGTGCAGTGCAAATTGTGCTTTGATGAGAACACTGTATCAGCTCACAAAGCGACCACTGCACAGGCGACCACCTGCAGATTGCCTGCTTATGACGTTGCAATGAAGTAGTGGAGCCATCAAGGCACTTGAGACCAAAGATGATGAAGAGAGTTGTTTTTCCCACCCAAACATATTACATGATACAATGAATTTGCCATCATGGACCACATTAAGCATGTCTTCTCGCACACATACATCAGCTTGACAGCCAGAAAAGTGTTTGTAAATATTCTTTCAGCCGTTCTCCAAGCCTTGTGCTTAGGCTGAGCCACTCCTATGGTTAAAGGGAGTCCTTTAGTAACACCCTTTTCAACATTAAAGCAAATTACTTCCTGGATTTAAGTAAGTGCCCACTGATAATTGTTCAATTTGGTGAATTATGAAGAATCAGCAGCTTTCCAACTTCTGTTGACATGATCTACCAATATTATTGAAGCAATCCTCCTTCAAATGTACCTGCATTAGAGGGTAGGTTGGGAGTCTGCATCCAATTTGCACCTGAAACTGGCACAAAAGTCTTAGTCCAAGTGCACAGGATCTGGAAAATATCTTCAGTAAATATTTCTGAAATAAATAAATAATTACATGATTGATTGATGATTTACTTTATGAGAGACATACCATGGGGATATGTATGCGACCGCTAATGGTATGACAGCACTGGGAGCTTAATACTTTGTGCATCTTAAAAAGCTCAATAACACAATACAGCAACACTCCAAAGTTTCTGTCATGTTTTACATTGTTACCCAACTGCTCTATGCCCTTAACCAATAACATGACTGGAGTTCTGCCCATTATTTGATTATGTGGAACTCTGCCAGTGTGGCATTTATTTTTCACTAATATTCTTTTCCATTAGTGGTGATGATGATGAATAGATCTGACGAGCACTGTCACTTTGATGAATTTCCGTGTTCCCATGGCAACTTTTCACTGGACATAGTGCTCCTAATCAGCTGAATAAAGGTTCAATGTCAGTGATTTATATGAAAATATGAGTCTCTATGGGACCTCATATGTGACCTCCAATTTAAATACTAGCAGAGTAAAATTCTGCAGAATGCAGGTAATCAACCCAGGCTTGCATGAATGTGTTGGATTTCATGAAACTGGATTTCAGTGCCCTACCCTCAATGTAATCCCCATACTTCAAACAATCTAAGGCAATCTAGGGCAGTTGTATGAACTTTCAGTTGTATGAACTTGATTTTTGCACCAACCACCACTTAACCAACACTCATACATGGCTTGTACAAAAAAAAAAAAACAGCAGTATCATGGCGAAGGTTACTCTCCTTGCCTAGAAGAAAAGCTTGTTGGAGAAATGCTGTGTTCCAAGAAATAGATAGTCATAATCTTACCCATTTAACCCTTTTACCCTTTAATATGAATTTGTTTGAGCTATGTATAAATAGCTATGTAGCCCCAACTAAATAGCCCTGGTGCCGAGCTCCTCCCTCAATAAGAGACAGCTAGGAGCCTAGACATTTAAACATTGAGCTTCTCCAAGTCAGTTCTGGGCTATCAGTCCATCCCCAGGCAGATGTCAAATCTGGTAGAGAATGTGAGCATGTCTACTTGTGCTGGTAATGCTGAACCCTGAACCTGCTTTACTGGGACTTTGATGAAACCCCAGTGTTTGCACTGAATTTGCGCAGCTTGACTTCCTGACCAATCTGATTTGGCAGAAGAGATTGAGCATGTGGTGTGCATGTGGAGTACTGCCCCAGCACAAAACTACAATACAAGCTGCATGAACAAGTGTCCAGACTTCTATTATTGCTGCATCTTCCCAGAGGACTCAAAGGATGAAGACATGTGACAGTCCCCAGCCATCTGGCAAAGTGAATGCCTCCTCTCTTAGCTAGTCCCTCTCTCTTTCTCCTCATTGGTCTCTGCTGGACAAGCCTAGAGTCCTGTCCTCTTCAGCCTCCTCCCTTTCCAGCATACTACTTGATTCCAGTCATTTCTTTCCTGGATGATGTTCATAGGGTAGGCATGTCATTCTGGGAAGCGTACATCCTTGATAGAAAATGAAGACTAGCCCATGTGACTGGAAAGGTCTGATGCCTCAGCATTACAAGGAAGCTTGCCAATCTTGCCAGTCTTCAGCAGCAGCACCTGGTGTTCTGGAAATCACCCTAAGGAGTAAGCCTGAACTCTTGCCAGCGTCAGAAACCCCATGTAGTGCCCTTGAGGATACCTCTGGACAGGTACTTCCATTTTCTGAGGAGACTGCGTGATACCCGCCCTCCCCCTTCCATCCTTACCACCTTCTATCGTGGGACGATTGAGAGCATCCTCTGCATCACTTCCTGGTTTGGAAACTGCCACAGCGCTGACCGAAAGTCCCGTCAGCGGTTGGTGTGTCCCTCCCACCTCTTAATGAACTGTACAAAAAACGCTGTGCCTGCCGTGCAGTCAGTATAATCACAGATCCCACCCACACTTCACATGGACTCCCCCCCCCCCACAATGTCTGGAAAAGGTTCAGAAGTGTCCGTACCACCACTACCAGACATCACAACAGCTTCTTCCCCAAGCCATTAGATTCCTAAACTCAGAGCCTGCACATAACATCAGGTGTCTGAACAATGTCTGATCTCATACAGAGACTGCTATAAACATGCACATGACACTTCTAACTATCCATACTCATTGCACCGACACTTTCCAAAACTGCACTAAAAATTTTGCTAAGCCTTTGCAAAAAAAAATTCTCCTTTACCTTAGAATATTCACTTATTTGCACTACCTGCCTGTTTTGTACTTTGCTTAGTTGCTGCAATATAATGTTGCGGCAGTTTCTTGACTCTTTGTCTGTCTTTGTCCTACACCGTTTGCTTCAGAGAACGCTATTTCAACCCTCCGTGTACTTGTGTATGTGACAGGGCTGACAATCAACTCTCTTGAATCTTGAATCTTGAACGAATCTTGAACTGAAGACAGAATTTAGAGTGGGTGCCTGACCTCAGAGTACCACACACAGTAATCTCTGATCTTATACTGCGCCTCTTTTGTGTAGGACCAGTCACTGGGCCTCGACTCATCTCTGACCCTGTTAGTCTAAGTAGAGAAGACAGTAGTGGTGAAGAATTGGAGCTGTAGGACGTATACGCAGTGCTCCTACCCAAACATCTACACTTAGCCCACCTGACTACAAAGGCATGATGCTTCAGCACCACTGGGAGCTTGCCATTGTCCACAGCAGCAAGCATCTGGTGTTCTGGAAATCACCCCAAGGAGTAAGCCTGAACTGCTGCAGCATCAGTGCCCTTGAGGATACCTCTGGAGAGATGTTCAACTGGCCAGCACTTTCTTGGAGGGTACTACTGAACTGAAGACAATGCCACACAAGCAGATCCTAGGTGCCTTGCCCCTTTTGTCTAGGTCCAGTTGCCAGGCCTCAACTAATCTCTGATCCTCGCAGTCTAAGGGGAGGGGACAGTGACGGTGGAGAGGGAGAGCTGGCATCTAAGCCCTAGCGTGTATATGCAGGGCTCTTCCCCTAACAGCTGCATTGAATCAGATTAGAACTCTTAAACAGGGGCTCTTCAAGCCAGTCAGGGCAGGGCTTTGGCTGGAAATCCATGTGAGAAAGAAACAGAATTTGGACTGTCAGTAAGTCTGTTTTCAGTTGATGTTTTTGGTTTATATAAATGTGTAAATAAAAGCTCTACTTTGCACTCATGCGTGTCTGTGTGTGACACATTTGTCTACCCCAGAATTTAAGGAATACAACATTCCTGTCTCTGTCTCTGGCATACCATCAATTATCATGTGTGCTAATAAGTATTTCAGTGTATTTTTGGAAAGAGAAGATTTATAGTTGTAATTTGAGCGTGTGTGTGTGTGTGTGTGTGTGTGTGTGTGTGTATTTCCTCTATTTCCTCTGAACAAGCTATTTACTGGGAACAGACATGTTATAGAAGCTAATGGGCTAATGGGAAGTTACTTATGCAACAGATTGCTAGTAAATGTTAAATCAGTACTATATTCTGAAATGTTTTGTATTCCCATTATTTCCTCCCTCTTTTGAGTCTTTTGAATTCCCCAAGCCACCAGGTACTATTCAGCCTGCCAGGACATCAGGTCACTCTGGGCTACTCTCATAAAACATTAACTCCCACCTGACTTTAGCGGTTATTTTTTCCCCCTATCTTTGAAAACAAGCCAAGGAAATATTGAAGTTGCGCATGCATATTTCATGCTGGTAATTTCAGGCTCCCTGCTGGCATTTTTTTGTACTTTAAGTAGATTCTGGATAGCTTTTGAGTTCAAAGAACTGCTGGCACTCTCTGTCTACAGTCTTTGCAGCAAGATACATTAGGCTGAGAGTGTATGCAGGAATAATGTTTGACTCGAATGTTTAACTACTCAGGGCCTGAGTTCATAAATACAATAAATCAAATTGATTTTTGCATTTCAGCTTTCATTTCTGAAACTGACACAACAAGTGGCTGGATTTTACACGATTTCAAATTTCAGTAGATTGTATTCAAGGGCTAGAAAATCCAAATGGCTCAAGCTGAATAAACTATAAATATATGTCACAGATACATTTATTTTAGATGTCATGATTCTAATAGCACTGCCTTATTATGGAGCTAATCTGCAGCAAGACAGTTTGACTCCAGTTCGACTTCAATTCATTCCTGAAAGAATATTTAGGGAATACTTCAACCAAAAGTGCCTATATGGCTAATTGCTAATTAAAAAGTAAAAAGGAAAGCATTAGTATAGCTACATTTTCACAAGGCTAACTGGGTCATAGCAACTGTCAGCAGAGATGCACAATTAGCAGTCAGTATAGTATTTACCAATAAATCTATATTGGGTTTGTTGAACACAGCTGGTGGTTAAGTACCCTATTTTGAGCTCATGCATAGTATAATAATTCTGAACATTTCTTTCACTTAATTCAAATTGTAAACAACATACATATATGTATGAAATAGCTACTTTTTTCTTTCTACAAACTAACTTGTTCTGATTACTAACTAAATAACTTCTGATGCCTCCTTTTTAAACCATCAGTAGGTGAAGTGAATAACACTGATCATCTGACACATGTCAAGTGATGGATTGTATGACAGCAAGTGAACAGTGAGTTCTTAAAGTTGATGTGTTGAAAGCAGGAAAAATGGGCAAGTAGAAGGATATTTGACAACGGCTAAATTATAATGGCTAGATGATTGGCACAGAGCACCTCCAAAATGGCAGGTCTTGCAGGGTGTTCATAGTATGCAGTGGTTAGTACCTACACAGTGTTCTGGGAAAGGATTAGTAAACTGGGAAAAAAATGCTGAAAAAGTTCAGGCCTGCTGTGAAAGAAACGTATTTGGACACACAGTATGCGCTGTTGTGTAACATGGGATTGTGTAACTGTGGACCTTTCAGAGTGTCCATGCTATCCATTGCCTAAAGTGGCTACAGGGGGTATGTGGGTATCAAAACTGGGCCATGAAGCAGTGGAAAAAGGTGGCCTGATCTAATGAATCATGTTTTCTTTGACATTATGTGGATGAATGGGTGGGTGGGTGGGTGTGTCACCAAGCCAGTAAAGGCAGTGTGAAGAAAATGTTCTGCTGGGAAACTTTGATTCCTGGCAAAAAATATTCCCTAATAGCCTCTTTCAGCAAGATGATGCATCCTGCCACACTGCAAAAAATATTCAGGAATGATCTGAGGAGAATGCTGGACAATCTAGTTTCATCCATGAAGACCCATAACTGCTGCTAATGTCTATGCTTCTGATTCCACAACACAACTTGGAAACACAGATCTTGGAAAGCTGTAATGGACTTATGAGGGGGGCTTACACAATATTAGGTTTATTGTTGACTGAGGCGTGCTTTCAAATGTACACCATGTACGATGTTATGGACAATATATTGGCACTAGTTACCTTGTGTGTATATTATTGTCCTTTCCTTTCTGTGGTAAATATTCATTAAGTCACTTCATTAACATTTTCATTAGAATACTGTCACGCACACCGGGTCAGTGCAGTCACGAGGGACCGGAAATGACTGCACGTCAGGTATAAAAGCAGGTAACAGGTATACATTCCTCACACAGTCATTGAAGTGACAAGCTTCCATGCTACGTGTCCCAACCCAAAGTCAGACCAGGTTCAGTAAGTACTCATGCTCCTCGGAGCAACCCCTAGTTCCCCTGTGTGTGCGAGTGAGAACGCGGGCTCGTTTGCTGCGAGTCTCAACTCCTTTGTTGGAGCGTTCTCAGAACAAACAGCATGGTTTACCAGCTCTCGCGTGCCAGTCGTGCCCGGGTCCATCCCAGACACAAGGCTGTGTCTCGGCTGTCCATTCCTGCCCACCGTGACAAATTATACTTGGTCAATGTTTACAATGCCATCTTCACCTGATATATTAAGTTTCTCTGGATGGAATAGTCTAATAATTAATATAAAATAAAAAAGATGTTTTCATGTAAATGTCACTCAGTCCAAGGTTTTGCCCCTTCCTGCCTTTGTTTGCCCCTTCCTGCCAGTTTGGTTTTTGTTTTGATGTCTACCCATGAGCTGCCCTCTTTACTGGTCCCACCTGTTGTCTGCTCTCTTGCTCTACTTCCCCAGGTGTTCCGACTTCTCTTTCCTGCATAAGTACCCTTGTTAGTCTGCCTCCCTTTGTCAGTTCACCATAACACTCGCCGTTTTTGTTTCTGTTAGCACCTAACCCTATTATCCTGCCTCTCTTCTGACTTGTTTCTTTTTGCTTGTTCTTTTTTGTATGTTTTCATAGTGTCTTTGTTCTCCTCACATCTGTTTTACTTCAAGTCCACCATAAACCCCAATGTTACAGCATAAGGTAACAATAATTGTTGTAATGGTACTGTATGGCTATACAAACTTATACAAAATCTATAGAGTTATTTTATTTTAATGTTATCTGGATTATAGTGTGAACATCAGCTACTGACATTTTTTTTTTATATTGCTGCATTTGTTCTTAAACGAGAGACAAGCATGCTGCTGAAGGGTTGGAAGTGGTGTTAGCATTACCCTTCAGCTTTTCAGAGTTAGAGCCTTCTGTCAAACCCAGATGTTACAGCAGAATTGCCAGAGAACATGTGTTATCCCTGCCAAGCCTAATACTACTTACAAATTAAGTGAACAGAACTTTCATGTGTTCTGTTGATCCCAGGAATTTAACATCTTTGGTAATTTTAATGATTATTTCCCATGCATCAGTTTTTTTTTGTTTGTTTTTTACAAAAAGGGGCAACACAAAATACCTGACAGAATTAAGTAACTGAAACATATAAGGAGAGAGTGTGTGTGTGTGTGTGTGTGTGTGTGTGTGTGTGTATGTGTGTGTGTGTGTGTGTGTGTTCTCAAATTCTTACTTGTAGTAATTTCATGCCATATATTTAGGACTGTTTTAAGAATTGAATACTTATGGCAACCCATTCTAGCTTTATTGAGGAGGAAAGTATGACAATTGTATTCAGTAACCCCCCAGTTTTTTCGTGGATCAGGAGTCACGGATTCAGTCACACAAAGATTGAACTCATAGTTTTACATGGAAATCCCCAAAATAATGCGGAAACTGCAAATAGGCCTACCCTCTGCCTTTTT
The DNA here is from genome assembly GCA_037974465.1 of Brachypetersius altus. Taxonomy (NCBI): domain Eukaryota; kingdom Metazoa; phylum Chordata; class Actinopteri; order Characiformes; family Alestidae; genus Brachypetersius; species Brachypetersius altus. Next base: position 22,768,000 of record JBBPDB010000040.1, read on the forward strand.
TTTGCTTTTTTGGTGCAATAAATCTAAATATTTTTCTGGATGTTTTCACGCAAAGGGACTCAGGGCAGGCTGTAGCCGACTTGGAAGCACTTTTTCCGAATTCCACACCAAGTACAATTCTCTGCATTGCAAGCACTCCAGGAGACCTTTCCAATGAGCCCTCATTTATATTTTTAGCTAGAGTAGATCAGGGGTTATTCCCGGAAAACCATTCACCTCGCCGCGGTGTCCCAATACTTTTTGCCCGCAATCTTCCGAGTTGCATATCTCGGTGGGGAATTCAAATTAAAAGAGATGAATATGGGTTTACCTTTACATTTTCTTTAAGGATGATGCATTAAACTGAGTTGGGGACATATTTAGGGTTTTTAGGCATTTTATTAACCAGAACACACTATATTTTCACTATACGCAGGTGCTCATGGAATGGGGTGTTACTGTATTTCAAGTCAAATCAACATGGAATTACATTATTATGACATTCTAGGTTGGAATTGTAGCATACTGCAGCGAGGCAATTTTTCTCTATCTGGCAGAAATGGGCCTCCGCAGATACGGGGATTTCAGGGCACCCTGTCATTAAAATGTAACATCACACAACCTTTACACATCATGAGCCATATTTGCATGGACACCGCTATCCATACACAATATGCAGCCGCACCTAATCCTATAAAATACATTTTCTCTGAAGAGGCTTTGGTGGAAAGGCTAGGAGTGCTCTAGGAATACTTAGCAGACACATGTTCAGTGTAGTGCATCTTATTTAAATGTGTGGCGAATCAATAAACAAAACCAGTTTTGCTAAAGTCAACAGAATTTTTCACTCCATTTCATCAAGGAACGAATGAGAGAAAAATTCCAACGCACTGAAGGCTAAGAGGGTTTTTATCTGCCGCGCCATTTTCATACCAGACCATGTGGAAACAGAATACTGAAACTGTTCTTTCTGTAATGGCAACTTATCGATAACCAAGGTTCCAGATTTTGGTACACTCTGGTGGACTGATGGTTCCTGGGGATGTTCCTCTCTTTTAACTTTTGGTGAGTGCAGTCTGTACTCCTCTAGGTGAAGGTAAATCACCGAGCTCAAATACACAACAAAGCAAGTGCACTTGAATGTAAAAATAAAAGGGTGTTGATATGTTGTTACAGCCTTTGGCTAGGTTTAGAGGTTTAGACAAACGTGAGGCATGTGTGGAAAGTGTTGTGGAAGGGGTGATTAAATGATTAAATGCAATGAAGCAGCGAGCATACCAAGTTCTCTCTTCAGTATTTGCATAATGTAAAACTGGAATTTAGCCTGAGGAGAATGGCACCCAAGAATAGAAATGGACACAACCAAACTTCCACTGCTCAAACCAAACCTGGAGGCTAAATGAAAATGCATCTTTATTCTACTGCATACTTTATCTTAACAGTGGCATTCCTATATTCTGCTTTCATGCACCCATGCAGCAACTTGCACACTTCCCTGAATTTTGTAAGAACCCTGCAAACTGCACCCACCAGCTGAGTGAGGTTATTCTGAGCAATGAAATACTTAAGGCAATCATTCTGCTGCATCTCTTCATAAAATCAACAGCAGACTATAACGCAAGATGTGCAATGTGTGCAGTTAAAAGATAGCAGCTAGCAGGATAAGGTTAATACATATGTCTGAGAGCTTCTGAATTGTGTCCTCCTATGGCAACTCTCCTGATCTTTTATTTCTGTGCTGCTTTAAAGCTGAAACTCATAAAGTATAAATGATGTTTATACCACAGGTGAATAATATTTTTAGAATTTGATTTTTAAACTATTACTTTGTGAGGAGATCTCAGAGGTATCCCTGAACCCAATTGCTGTTTGCATAAAATTTACGCAATGCAATCTCTGCCTCTGATTGGCTTACGCTGATGCGTTCCTTGCTTTAACCAATTATTATAGCCCCTTCATAAAAAGGGTGGTAATGTTGACACAAAGGGACTCTAAACACAGGACCACAAGAAGACGAGAGACATGCAGCAGTGAAGACAGACACTCATCACACAAACCACACAAACAGCACAGAGATCTGCACAACCTGCATGTCGGTGTTAAAGTACAGTAACAGTACCGCCACTCTGCACGGCGTCTGAAACGGCATCCTCTAGCTAACATGGTTAACACTAGCACTGCAGGGAGTCGTCCTGCCGCAGCTTAAGCTGTTCCCACTCTCAGTTCTACACTTACATTTATCAGAAAATTCAAGGTATCAGCTTTTTGTTTAATTGTCACAGTGACTGTTAATGTTACAGAGAACTAATGAAAGTTGTTCACCTGTGTTCTTCCGCTGAGTGTGATGATATCATCAAATGACTAGTTTACTTGACTTCCATTTTGCTGACAGATTAGACTACTTGAAAACACCTGAAGTCATTAATGCCGTAGTAGCTAATATATGAGTTCATTGTTTACAGTTCACCAATGCAACAATGTAAGCTGAACACATGAGTATAGAATTTAGCTTTACATCAGCAAATACGTTTACTAGCAAGCAAGATAGCTTCAAAGGCACAATAGATGCTTCCGAGTGGTGAAGTTGTCTCAATCACATAGAAAATGAACTGGAAATAGAACCATGAGTTCTGTTGGTTCCTGTTTGGGTCAGTTCTTTTCTTGCTCCCTTTTGGGAACAGCGTAACAGTAAATGTACTAACATCACATACTGTGCTCACGTACAGATCACAGTTGGTGTTGTATATTATGATATGATAATGATATCCATGTTGTATCTCAGGGACAGTCAATATTAGATTTTGTGCTGTTTCAGTGAGGGCTCTGGTGCAATCATGTCAATTTCAGAAGCTTTGTTATCCGACCTTGACCTGCACTGTTTTTGTTTTTGGAAATATACCCACAATGGCTTGAGTTTGTCAACCTGCCAGAGGTTGTGTGTAACTGGGCATGGTTGTGGTCTCAAAAACACTGAAATAACATGAAATTGATCCCAGTCTCCAGTCTATAGATCTGTAATATGAGAGCAACACCCAAAATAATACTATAAATACAGAATGTGCCTATGCCCCAAAAGGTAATGAACTTTCTAGTTACTACCACCAAGGATACACTATAAAAATGTTATTTAATAGTGACACTAGGAAAATTGTACCTTGGGGGGCACTTTCCTTTGAATTTTCATTCCTGACCTTAATTAAAACGACTGACACACATGCAGATTCCTCATGTAAATCCTATAAGACAACGACTGTAATCCTCAACAGCAATTTACAGCAAATCTTCTCAGCACTCTCTGGCCCATAAATTGCCTCCAGGAAATTATGGATTCCTTAAAAGACACCAAGCAATGTCAAAGCAGCACAAAAGAAAGCACAAGTGGTCCAAATGCCAATGAGCAAATGTATGACTTGTAGCACATTGGCTCACTGATCAGGTTGTTTTCAGGGAGGGAGACATTTAAAATTTGCACAGAAGCACGCCACAACCTTTAACATTATCACCTACATGCATATGATTCTATTGGACATGCTGTCCATACTGCAAAGTGCCATCATTACTCATAGGGGAACATCTGTCCTTGATCTGTTTTCATGACTCACAGATGACATTGGAAGAGACAGAGATGAAATGTGATGAAATTTGATGATTGGTGGAAATGTGAAACATTAATACAAAGAAATTGATCTGAATGTTAAGTATACCTCATGGTGGATCGATATCACGGGTCTATATGATATTTTTAATGACAAGCACATGTCCAGCTCAACTAGAAGTTTCTTTATCATTAATCAATACTGCATTTATTGGCTTGCAATCTATTTGTTTTATCTAACGTTGCGTTTTGAATGTTTGTGATATACTAATGAAATTACTAATGAAAATGTAATGTAGATAATGCTGTACACAGACTTGTCACCATATTAAAACCATCTGCCTAATCCTCTGTAGGTTAGCCTTGCACCACCTAAACAACTCTTACCTATAGATGCATTTACTCTACAAAACCTCCTGAACAATTTGTGCAGTGTGGCAGGGCACATTATCTTGCTGAAAGAGACTAATCCCATTGAATACTGTTATCATAAATAGGTGTACCTGCAACAATGTAAATGGCATCTGCATGAATGCCCAGACCCAAGGTTCCCAGCAGAACTTATGTAAATGTGATTTCTTAGATCAAACCACCTTCTTCCATTCCACCCTAGCCATGGTTCTTATGCTCACATGATCATTGTAGGTGCTTTTAGTGATGGACAGGTATCAGCATGGGAATTCTGAACCTTGCATATGTTTGTATATGTAATCCATTAAAATGTTTCAAGAGGCCATAGTGCCCAAGTTTTACGCCCTTTGTTACAATTAACATGAGAACATGTCTATCTATCTATCTATCTATCTATCTATCTATCTATCTATCTATCTATCTATCTATCTATCTATCTATCTATCTACCTATATGTATGTATGTATATATATGTGTGTGTGTGTGTATATATATATATATATATATATATAAAGACTATATGTTAAGAAGAGAATGTATGAGACATTTAGCAATTCATATTTAGTTGAGGAGATAAAAAAACAGCCATATGGCCATTTCAAACTGATTGCTCTTCTCATAATCCTCCAAATACTAAATGGTGACATTGCCTTCATAAACATGTCATTTTGAGGAAGGGTCTTCAAAGTTTGGAATTTTGAAGCCCTTTTGCTCATTCTACCAGCTGGCTTTGTCTGCCACACCATTCATAACAACACAGCGTGAAGGAAAATTCGAGTTTGATGTTTCATTTCTGTTTATGGAACTCAAACAGTGTGAAAAATATCCCTGCATCTTAACGTGCTTATTGACTTGACCGATGCTGGTCATCGATCAGAATGAGTTAATGGCTAGTTGTGAAATATTTCAGTTCATCAGTGTACCTTTCAACCCCTAAACACCTGAAGAAACCATGTTTCTGCACCCACATAGATTGATGCTCAGTGATACTACAGATTCAGAAGACACCCAGCTAGACTAGATAACTAACTTCCCCACTACAGGCCTTTTGAGTGCATTTGCATTTACAGCATTTAGCTGACACTCTTAACCAGAGCGATGTGCATCAGTGCTCGAGTAGTCCACTGTTTCTTAACCCTTTTGTGCAGAAGCGCGTGGTCCCGTTTTGAAATGTAAACTTTGCTAGTTAACTATTCCTCCAATTATGAACATAGAGCCAAAATAACCAACTACTCATTTTTATTAACATGTCAACTATGTGCATATGTAATTTGGGTAACTCTAATGCAGTAGTTACCAAGAAAGAGCTATATTGAGCTAGCTTAGCAGTTTGCTAATATTTACACAAGGTGAAGCCTCCTTTTAAAACGGTGATCTTTAAACATGTTTAAGATGTAAGTTACGCTCAAATAAACTCAAAATAAAATAATTTACATTCAAATCATCTGAATTATTGACTCCAGCAGCAGGGATGTGTCCAAAAAGATGTTTATTAGCTTGCTCACTTTTTCATGGAGAAAAGCAGTGTTCAGTAAACAGTAAAGCAACACGGTCTTCACGAACTCTCTC
>JBBPDB010000040.1:22773653-22787231 GCA_037974465.1 Brachypetersius altus
GTCAAGCAATACCTGAACAACACAAGTCAAGCAATACCTGAACAACACAAGTCAAGCAATACCTGAACAACACAAGTCAAGCAATACCTGAACAACACAAGTGGTAGAAAAGTCAAGAGTTAAGACAAGAGTAAGGAAGGGTATGCTCCTTGAAGAGATGGGTCTTCAGCTGACTTGAAGACAGCGAGTTCGTTTGGACGAGGGAATTTGTTCCACCACTGGGGAACCACTGGGGAACTCTTCTTTTGAGCAGTGGAGGCTCAAGACGAGTCATGCTTGAAGCCCTGAGAGGATGAGAAGTGACAAGCTGTTTGATCAATGCTGTTATATATGGGGGTGCAAGTCCATTCTTGGCCTTGAAAGCAAGTGTTAAGGACTTGAACTTAATGCGGGCAGCCACGGGGAGCCAGTGAAGGCGTGGTGTGAGTGAACTTAGGAACGTTGAACACTAACCTGGTAGCTGTGTTCTGAATCAGCTGAAGGGTTTAGTTACTTTCTGTGGAAGTCCAGCCAGTAGAGAGTTGCAGCAGTCCAGTTTGGAGATGACCAAGGATTGGAAGAGAATTTGTGGTGAGAAAGGGTCAGATTCTTCTAAAGTTGTAGAGAAGGTATGTGCATGTCCTAGAGATCTGGGCAACCTGTGGTGAGAAAGACAGATCTTCATCTAGCGTAACACCAAGATTTCTTACCTTCTTAGAAGGGACGATAACCGGATGAACTATGGAAGATTTTAAGCACAAAAATTCATATTTTCATGGGTTTTTTTGCCCCTCTTTTGCAGTTTCAAGGTCAATAATCAATCTCTTTATTTAAATGCAATAGCGTCATCCCCCATACTATATACACTGTGCAAAAACTGCTGTCCTCACACACATACACAAACTCCATGTCCAGAGCTAGTGTCTCCTAAAACTCTGGGGACTGGCTTCTTAACGGACAAGGCGGAGGCTTAGCAGACGTCACAACAGGCAGCCCAAAAAGAGGACAAACACAGAAATAACTCTCTCAAACATGGTAAATATACTGAATTACTTTTGCAAATGAAACAATAAAGATAATAAACGCTAAAATATAAAGACAGGACATGGAGTGGTCAGAATCATGCCTCTGTGCACTTACTTATAATGTCTTATTTGAATCAACTGCATTAAGAACTTGTAAACATAAATAAACACGTTAAAAGTAACTACCTCAGATAATGGCTACATGTTACGGATTTTCCTGATTATGACAGCATTGCTCTGTCTTGAAGCAACTTGAGCAAATATTCAACTCTTGCTAAAATTCTGGAAATACAAATTACTGCAAATTTTAGTAACGTATTTTAAATCAGGATACTGTCATTGTGTCCCAAATACAATTATGCTTTCAATTCAAAGCAATGTTCTAGTCAATAACTGGCCTCATTTTGGCACAAAGGCCCCATTTTAAGGCACAAATTAGACACGTGGCTTTACTTGAGCACCAGTGAGATGTGTTTTCACCCGGGACCTAAACAGGTTCACTCGCGTCATGTTCTTTTATTTGACATCAATCAGATTACTTTGTTCCTTTTAGGACCTATCAGGTTATAAAGCTTATTTAGGGCGCCAGTCAGATTAGGTATATTCACTTAGACACCAGTCAAAATGCATAGTTTCATTTGGATACCAAACAGATTTAAATTGGACACAAATCAGAGTGTTGTATTTTGTTGTGTGCCAGCCATGTTGTCACCTATGAGATAGTTTCACTTGCGAAGTCAATCAGGCTATGTTGTTTCACACAGGAACAGTGGTTTCACTTGGGAAGATGCAAAGCATGTTTCACAATCATCACCACCCTCTGTCAGATTTTTTGACATCTCCTGCTGTTTCTGCTTGGCGCCTGACCTGTGTATCATGCAGTGCTGCTTTAAAAATGCCGCTTCACTCAAAGCACTGAGGAGGCCAGTGTGCTCTGAAGATGTTTCTCAACAAACCTTCTCTCAAAAACCTTCTCTCTTCTCTGTGTTACTAATACATTAAACCATAACCAGCTGCTGTGCAATGATATCTCTGTAAATCTACATCTCTATGGTAGAATAGACATTCTACCATAATGTGCCATTTTAATCAACACCTTGCATAAATTCTGTTATAAACAAACAAATCAAAATGTAGACATGCAGATGGTTTAATGCTTGTGGAACTGCCACCACAAATGAAAAGACAATGTTTTAAATCAGCATAGAGCTATTTTGTGTCATATTTACTTACTACTACAGATACCACATTTCACCAAAGAAGCATAGTTTCATTTGGACACCAATGAGATTGCATAGGTTCATAGGAGCACAGATTACATATTGTGTAGTTTTGGGCATCAGTCAGATTATATTATTTCACTTTGGTCCAGTCAGATTGTACAGTTTTACTCAAGCACCAATCAGATTGGGTTATTTTACTTGGGCACTCATTAGATTGTGTAGTTTCATTTGGACCCTAGTCAGATTGTGTGGTTCAGCTTGGACAACCAATCGGATTACTTGATTTCACTTGGGAACCAATCAGATTGTGTAGTTCAACTCGAGTAGATGCAAAGTATGTTTTACAATTATCACTACCCCCTGGCAGAGTTTCAGGCACCCCCTGTTGATTGCACCCTGGCGTAGGCCCTGTGTATCAAGCAGGGAACACAGCTTGGCTCACAGCATGGAGAATGTCAGTTCTGAAGATGTGTTTCACACCAAAACCTTCTGCTAAAAAGAGCTCCATGTTTTCCCATGCCGGTGATACTCTGAGGCCATTACCAGCTGTTGGGTGAAGTTAGAAGAGGAGTTAACTTGTCTTATCCTCTTGATAGAATACAGCAATATCTATTTATAGGACAACCTTTCTACCATAATGTGCCACTTGAATGCAAAAAACGTCTGTAAACTATTGATAAACAGTATGAAAAATAAACAACCACACACTTTTCAATGAATGGTAATGTTAGCGGCACAAATTCCACTGAATATGGAACTAATTCACTGATTCTCTGAAATGTTCAGGGTTGCTTAATCCTACCACCTAGTGGTGAAGACTGAAATGACAACTTAAGAACAATACATAAAATATTAAACCTAAAAGAGCTGATTGCATAAAAGAGTGGATACATCCTGTGTGGAACCTATTTTAATAACAAGTGCCATTTAGTAATTGTCAAATTAAATGGGAAATGAGTACAAATGGGATGTAAAATCTGTTCAACATTCAAGTAAGCAGTGCCCTCTACTGCTGACTCAGGATACATGTTTAATGAAAAAGAAACAATTTCCTAAGAACGATCATAAATGCCTCAGTCAAAGAAGTATTTAGAAATCATGGATGTCATGATTTATCAAATGATTTTTAGTAGAATAATAACATGCCTTTCTTTCATTAATGTTCTTCTGGTGTACATCTGCTGATGCACAGTTGATGTTAGCCATCAACTAGCCTCTCATCAGGGATCAGTTTCTTACTACAGAGCTGCCCTTGAACTGGACAGGTGGATTTATGGGTGGTAGGCCCCTCTCAGCTTAGCAGTGACCTCAGAGTATGTGAAAATCCGAGCAAAATCAATCACGCACTTTTAGAAGCACCATACACTACCATTCCTCATCATCTCAATGTCTCTGCTGTGCCTTTAGAGGTTCATGACCCACATGGTATCTGTGGTCAAAAATGACCACTGGTGGATGAAGTAACTGCTACAGTCTATAATTGTACACCTTTACAGGACCGACATGTTCCAAATAAAGTGCAAGTTTGATATATCTAATAAAGTGGTCTTTGTGTATTGTGCAAGATAAGACAAGATAAGGCAGGTTCCATGGTGGCGCAGGTTTGGGGGTTTGTGGAATTCTTTTTGTGGTGTTGTGGGTTTCCTCTGGAGTCTTTGGTTTCTACCACAGTTGAAAGACATGTGCATAAGGTAAACTAGCGATTTTTTATTTTTATTTTATTTTTTTTGAACTGGCGATTCTAAATTGAACACAGGTGTGAGTTTGTGTGAATGGTGTGTCTGTGTGTGCCCAGCGGTGGCTGGCGCCCCACCCAAGGTGAGTTCCCTGCCTCGCGCCTATAGAGCCCGGTATAGGCTTCTAGTACTCTTGACCCTAGTAAGGATTAAGCTGTTACAGAAAGTGAAAGTATAAAATAAAATAAACCTTTATTATAAACCTGTATTAGTCCAACAGGTGGGACACTTGTTGGACAAAAGAAGAAAGCAGAAGCAGGAAACCAAAAGAATAAAACAACATATAAACAATTTACAAAACAGTATAAAAGGTATACTATACAAATATTATAAGAATATAAACATAGAAATGAATTTGTAATTTCTGCATAGCGCACTTTTTATGTCATCTGGTTGTCATACTAATAATCCTATTTAGTGAAATAAATGTCTCACACTGACTCCTGTTCATCAGTCTTGATCATGTTTTGGGGGGATCACATTCGGTCCTTAGTGCTCTTTTGGAGTTGCTCGCTAGTCATGAAAGCTGTTCAGCCGCAGACTTCTGCTTTCAGATGTACCGACACTGAAGACATTCAGCAAACACTGAAGATATTTGCTTCCCCACATTGACACTCGCAGTGCAACATTTTCGGCACTTATCCCACAAACTGACAGCACGCGAAAGACCAAAGCTCCTCAAGCAGTACATCAAATGGAGTGACACTCACTCCAAAAGGGCTCTTGCTTTTGCCTAACCCATCAAACATGATTAAAGTGTTTTCCTGGGGGCGTACAGCTGGGAAGAACCCTTCATCGGCGGCATCTGATGTTCTGAAGTGCATTATTAATGGACTATATTTGGAGAGAGCAATTTCCACCTCCTACACAGCCATAATTAAGGCGTGATTCGGAGATGCCGTGCCACACGTGGCGAGCCTGAATGATGATCGAGTGGACCCAGCCGTGTCCTTGCTGTGGTCCTCGGTGCTCTGGAACTCGGTGGATTATGTTAAACACAGAATCAAAGTGGTCATTATAATTTGAAGAGCTAGGTGCTCACAAATGTAACGTTGGCAGCGCTGTGTGGCAATTGTATCAGCTCTAAAAAAATGTTTTTTGAACTTTAATTTAATTACCCAGTCAAAGTGTAGACCCAGTATTTCTAGACTTTGAAGGGGTATATGGTGTAAAGTGTGTATATGTGGCATATGCTAGTTTTGTGCAGAAATGTATCTATATTTTATCTTTCACACATATTGCCTTTACAATTAATCAAACTGACTGCACATTTTTGGTTCGGGGGGGAACCTGAAAATTTGATGTTTACATTCTATGTAGACTAGGGTTGTGGAAAACGGCATAATTGGAGGATAAATTGAATGTTCCTGAGTTTTATTTGTCTGAATACCAGTGCCAAAATGCAGAGAATATCAAAAGATAATTGAATGTATTGCCAGGCACGACCAAACTTTTTCTGTTGTCAAGGACGAGCCCAGTCTCACGAGTTAAAACAGATTGAAATGCCATGAGATTGGGAAAAGTCCTTATCCCTAACCCTAACCCTGATCCTGATGCTTATCTTAACCCTAACCCTAACAGTCAGATTCTGCCAATGTTACGCCCTGCACATTAAAATACATAGGGTAGTGAAGCGTTGCACAGAAAAGCCCTAAAGTGTGATCGCAGAACGTATTTATTTTGATTGTATTTGTATTTTGATTAAATTGTATTTCTTGATGGCTGCACAAAAAGTCGTGAGATCGGGTGGCAAGAATGCCAGACTTCATGGCACATATTGTAGTGTGCATACTGTAAGAACTTTGTATGTTTTACATTTGCTTTTGATTTTAATTACTTTCAGCTTCATCTTTTTCAATTTACAGTTTTTGACCTAGTGCATCCTGGTTTTCAATTACATCTTATGATGAATACATTTATGTAATACATGCAAGTAAATTACAAACAAATGCATAATAACAGCATTACTTACCTTTACATTTACAACCATACATTTTTTACCTCATGCTCTACCTCTAAACTCTTGGCATAGTGACTCATTTTCTAGCGTTGTAGTAGTATTTTTTAACATAAAACAGTTTCTAACGCACATATCAACTCTTGTCTTGCCCTAAATTGCCATGCCAATGCAAAAATGAGATGAAATTGCCCTTTTAGTGTCGACTTAGACTTAATCTGGGTTAAGGAAAGTGGCCCTAAATCTGTTAAGGCTGTCATTTCTAAGGGTACTTTCCCAAAGGTCATTCATTTGTAAGAGAGACCAGAGAGATCAGTAATAGATTCACTCCATGTGAAAAGTGATATGGACAGCCAATTAAACAAATCTGATTTTCGAAGTGAAGTATGCAAAGATTAATGCAAGTAATGCAAAGAATAGTCACATTTCACAGCTGATTTTCAAGTCATTAATCTGTCTGACTATCACTCTTCATCGCATGTCAGAAGTTTTTGACTGAGGTGGCCATTAAATAAATAAATAAATAAATAAATAAATAAAATGTTAGTATTTCAGTGTGTATGGTTCTCAATATCACTAGTTGTTTTTCCCGAATTGAAAGCTCGGTCTGTGAATTCAGAGGGGGCATTGCCCCTAATCCCTCCTTTTGCTGTTTTAGAAAACTTATTGCTAAGGTCACCTCTTTGTTGTTCTCAGCATCCACAAGTGCAGCTTTAAATCCAACATTCTATTTGTCCAGACTCTGGCAGCTTTCTGTTGACTGTCTCTGCCCTGTTTTTATTAGATGGGCTATGTTTTTATGAAATTGAGTGCTACTTCACAAACCTGGACCTGCCAATTCTCCCCCCAGCTGTACCACAGATACTGGCTAATGAATTCTTTTAGACAACCATATGAGAACATTTACAGAACAAATAGAGGACGACAAAGCATTTGTTATTTTTTATTAAAATATATTCATAAAAAAATTATGGATATAAAACACTTTGACAACATTCAGAAACAAGCCAGTGTTTTGCAGCATTTTTATGATACGTCTATCGGTTGATTTCAATGTTATCCACAGTTTGGCAAATTAAGTGAACAAAACCTTTCAGACAAGCAAATGGAGCCGGTTTGGTCTTGTTTGTATCTGTGCATTTTTTTTTTTTCGGCAAGTGAACAATAAGCATCGACAACAATTACTATCACTCCTCTCATTAGCACAAAAATTGGCACGATTTTATCAACATAGAATCCGTCAGATAAAAAAGAAAAAGTCAGTGAGGTTCAGTAAAAAACAGGCGAGAAGGGACTTCGTCTGCAGTAGATCCATCTTGAATATGGACGGAAGGCTCACAGCCCAGGTGAGAGCCAAGTTTACGCACACACAGCGTGATTTTGCGAAGTCTACATACACAGATTGCTGCCGAGCCAGCTAGGGCTGCTTAGCTGGTCCTGCTTTACTGGTATCCTTTCCAATGTACATGTCTGCCAACTTTTTGAACTGAGGCCCCCAGGCGCTGAGGTAATCATATTCGTGGTCTCCCTCCGTTATCGAGGATTCCAGGGAGCTTAGCGACTCAGCAATTGAACCATTTCCTTCATAAGCATAAGTGGCCAGAGAATCATATGGGGGTGCAGATGGGTCTGCGTCGTTCTCCTGCAGCCGGCTGCTGATGAAGTCCCTGACATCCGAGCATTCGTTCATGGGCGAAGGCCGGTGGTAGGGGAAAAGCATCTCGGGGATGATGTCACGTCTCAACTTGTTGCTTTCCATCACCTCAGGGTGGCGCAATGTTCCGATGTCAAAGGCCTGCGTGTCCTCCTCACCGCCTCCCTCATCATTATAGCTGACCACGTTGTCCCTCACATCCTCTTTAGAGATAATCAGTGGCTCCTTCCTTCGCTGCTTCCGCAGAGCCGAGAACAGCACCACAATCACTACAATGATACAAACAAAATGCATTACTTTTAACATTCAACAAATCATGCCACAAATTAAGCTACCTTACACTAACTACTCAAAATCAGTAGAACTGCTTGGGCACTTTGTGACATGTAGGCCAACCTTAAAGGTGTACATTGTCGAGCACAATTAAGTCTTTACCCTATTCATCATTTGGTTAAATATTAATTGTTGGTTAACTATTGATTGTCAATTAAATATTGGTTACATTTACATTTATGGCATTTATCAGACGCTTTTATCCAAAGCGACTTCCATTTCCTAACTACAGGGGACCGTCTCCCTGGAGCAACTCGGGCTTAAGGGTCTTGCTCAGGGACCCAGAGGTGGTATGCTGGAGGCATGATTCGAACCCCTGACTTCTTGGTCCGGAGGCAAGTATCCAACCCAGTGAGCTACCTCCACCCACTAAATATTTACTGTGTGGATTTTGTAAACATAAGTGCTGCAGCAGAAAGGTGAGTGGTTCACCACTGAAAAATATCCAATTAGAAACAGCTCTGTGGCCAGAAGCTGACAAGAGTCTACAGAATGAGCCACAGCATTATATGGGTGAAGCTACATGCACAGAATTTCTTATATAGTAGATAGAAAGTGTAAATGGCTCCAGTACAAAAAGTAGTACAAAATTGGACACACTGCTGGTAACTGGTGATTGAAAAAAGGTTAATTACTTGGCACAAGAGGTATCTGAAAGAGATTTGACGTGATTAGCATTCCTAAAGTTGTTAAGTTTCTTTGACTTTTTCGAGTCATCCGGTGCCTTTTGCCATCTCACATGGCCAAGAAATTCAAAATGAGCGACAGTTTTGGCATGATGGAGGCAATCTTGAAAACAAAGCTGCCACACAAACACCACCCTGAGATGCACAATTGTCCACTGACAAACACTTAATTCATATTTTGTTTTAGCTAAACCTTTAGACTGTAATACCATTAATTTCAAAACCTCATCAGCAGTTGACAAAAACCTGACAGTTGTCGCTGGTCTACCATAGACATCAGTTTGTCCTTTAACATGAGGCTGGAGCCGCGGCCACTGAGTCCATGCCTCATTGCAAAGTTGATTCAAACAGCAATTATATATGACAGAGAGCGACATGCAGTCATGTAAGTGACAGCATTGCTGAAACAGCCAGAGTGTTCCTTTGGGTTTTGTACCTAAATACACAGGTCAACAGGTCAAAACCATCAGAGATAAGTTTATGGTTCTTCATAATTTTTCATGATGATTATAAATATGTGTTTAGTTTTTCCCGCACATACAGTTTTGGTGATGAAGCTAATTATATGTTGCATGTTGGTATAATTTGCATATAATAATCATATGCTGAGCATTTTTGAAGAAACAGTGGTGTCTGACTGAAACTGATCATTATATCTGTGCCACAGTGTGGCCTGTCTGACTCCACACTGAAAATATTGAAGCAGTTCTTGATTGGTGTCTGCGGTTTAATAAGTCTGCAAGTCTATTGCAGATCTAATATTACTCATAATTCAAAACGTTGATGTGACTGAAACAAACTGAAAACAGATCTGAAGTCAACATGAAAAACTGGTTTGAAAGGGTGTTGTCGTTTCTGATGATTACATTTTTTTTTCTTGACCTGTGATATCAGAGCCTAATTAATTCCACCACTACGGCAAAATGTAAAAAACCAAAAAAAAAAACAATGAAATATTCAATTGCGGTTCTCACATTGCCAGGACTTTTCACTGCTGACACGGTATCTACATTCACATCTCTACTTTGATCAAAATGAATTTCTGAGATTCTGCAGTCAGTACATACTGAGTAGGATGACTATACAGAGAAGGATAGCCACCAGGGCTCCGGTGCTGAGGCCAGCAGAGAGCAGAAGAGCATCCACGCTGCAGGAACGCATGCTTCCCGTGCTGTCACAGCCGCACACACGGATGGTCAGCGTGCTCGTGCTGCTCTGGATGGGGTAGTCGTTGTCCGAGATGACCACAGGCAAATAGTAGGCACTCACTTCTTGCCTGTTAAACCCACTCCTTCTGGTCAGAATTCTAGCTGTGTTATCTGGGGGTGAAATGGAATATTCAAGTGAGAGTGGAACAACAGAAAACAACAGAAAATGTAGTCAAATCCTCATGATTCAATAGGGGGGAAAAGATGTAACATTATGGTCAATGCATTTTTCATGGTTTCCCAGATAGACATTTGAAGGAATACTGATTCACCTTCATTGTCAAAGATGGTAAAGTTTGGATTGCTGGTGCTCAAGCTGAATACAAATTTGTGGCCAATCAGAGGCTCGTCTGTGTCTATGGCACTGATGGTCTGGATCATCTGGAGATAGAAACAAAAGACAGAGTGTACATATACTTTTAAACTATATGGACAAAAGTATTGGGACGTCTGACCATTACACCAACAGGGACTTGCATTCAAATACATACTTTACTATGGAGTTTGCAGCTATAACAGCTTCCACTTTTCTTGGAAGGCTTTCCACAAGATTTTGGAGCAATTCTGTATGAATTTGTGGTGTTGCCAAAAATGTCTTGGTATACTGGAGCATTATGGTTGTCCTTTACTGGAAATAAGGGCTCTAGCCCAAACCCTGAAAAACATTTGTCCATGTTGTGTATATCCATACAAGAGAGAAAGTACTTCAAAGGTACTTGGAGCAACAAATATTAAAGATTTAATAATTTACGTAAAATCTAAATAAACCAATAGAATTAATGTAAAGGTGTAAAACAACAATAGTATTGAATAACTGAAATGTTTACAATTATAGTTAATGCCACCACTCCTAATACTACTACAACTATTTCTACTAATACAAATATTTCTATTTCTAATAATAATAATCACAAAAATAACTGATCTCCAGTTTTATAGTGTTTTTTATATGGCTTTTGGTGTTTTCCAGTTCATATTCAGCACTCTTATTATTATGATTATTATTAGACAAACATTTAAATATAAATCATACCATGAGACTTTCTTAATTTATAGAACATTTAAATATTTGGAATAATAGTGAAAATTTGTGAATTATTTGTGATTTTCCTAATTTGTAGGTATATAATGGAGCAGTATTGCAAATGAAAGCAGCCACTGCCTCAAAATGTGTCACGACCGGGGCGGTTAATCCCCTGTCGTGATTTACCTCGAGCCAAGGAGCAAGCTGGAGACCAGAGTTCCATGCTGTGGTTGTACGTTTATTTACAAGACAGAAAACAAAACCTGGTGCAATGGCCGCAAAAGAAAACAGGAACCAGTGAACAGGAATCAGACTCAGGATAAACGTGAGAAACCAGGGCATATGTAAGGCGTAACTAAGGCGATAATGAGACGATGGACTGACAGTGTAAAACATACAAAACAGAACTTAAATACCGTCAGTCATTAGACACAGAACACAAAACATCTGAAACCAAAACACGTGACATGAACAGAACAGAAAGTCAAAATAAAAGATCTCAAAATACTAACAAAACTGAATCAAAACCAACAGAAAAGCAGTGGCCCCTAGTGGCCACTGACCGACCCGTAACAAAATGATGTATTTTAATATTGGCCTTTTCTGACCAAAGGATAGCCTGCAGGTCAACATGTATGAATCTATTTCTTAATCATTCAGTAATAATAATTGGTTGAATTCTTATGAGCTATCATTGTATAAGTAGTTTGCAAGAAGAAGAAGAATATCCAGCACTCTTGCAATATCAGTTTTGGCCCTTTTGGTTTGAAGGAAATGTACATGTCCTGCCACACTGTTGCTGCAAGAGGTTGACAAATGGACACTAGCATGACACTGACTTTGTGCCCTCATACAGAAGATACACAAACTCCTGTTGTATCATATTTTACTCAAGAAACTTACTATAGATGGCATTTCACATGACTGTCTCAAACCATGCATCTGATTTTTTCGGCTGTCACCTCTCATCTACTGCAACCAGGGCTCCACTTCTACTAATGGAAAATCTCCATTGTGACCGAGCTCATGAACTTTTAATGGCCCTCAAGCACTACAGTCCCATTATGTTTGCATGTTTGGCATTTACACAGCCAATTTCATGTCATAACAGATCAATATTCATGTCATAACAGAATGTCGAATACCTGCCCAGCTTTTACATTCTCACACACAAATGTGTCGTAAGACATGGCGAATTCGGGTGCATTGTCATTCACATCCAAGACTTTTATCAGGACAGGAACACGGCTCCTCTGACGCGGGTTATCTGGAGAGAAGCACAAAAATTGGCAGTTGAAGACAATAGGAAATGTTCATACTTTTTTTTTCTCTCTTTCTGGTCCCAAGAGCAAACTCACTTATTTCGCTGGCGAGCACGGAAATGTTGTGCCACTTTGACACCTCTCGGTCGAGAGATTTCAAGGTTGAGATGGATCCGTTTCTCGGGTCGATGTGGAAAAGTCTGTCGGGATCGGTGTGCTGGTCTATTGCGAACCTGCGAACAATTGGAGGGCCAAAATGATTGGATTCAGCACACTATTCATGTACTGTTTAACCCTCACAGGAAAAAAAACTCATAATAAATAAAGGCTCTTACTGGACGGGGTAATCTGTTGCATCTGGGTCCCAGGCTGTGACTGTTCCAATGATGCTCCCTTTCGGTGTGTCCTCATTAACCTCGATAACAAACTGCGGTCTGCTGAAGACCGGCGGCTCATCCACGTCTTTGGCAGTGACTTTAACAGTGGCCGTGTCCGAGAAGGGGCCCAGATGGAAGAAGTTGGGGTCTGTGTGTGTATTGGTCACTTCCACTTTGATGGTGTAGACCCTCCTGCTCTCGTAATCCAGTTGCTTTAAAAGGAAAAAGAGTTTTCAGAGGTGAGGCAGTTTACATGGAATATGCAGGTCAAGTGAAATATATATATAATGTAACAAAACAATGATACTATTACACTCCCACTTCCACAATTGTCATTAAATTCAAAGGCAAGTATAATAAAAGCCATTTTTTATAATATCGTAATAACATGAAACCCCATTCATCTTTTGAAAGAATTACGAGGGTGTGTTAATACATCTGACAGTAAACACTGAACATGTGCTTAAAATGCAAAAACTTTCCTCCAATAGCTAGTTAATTCACTGATGTCAGAACAAAACCTTGTATCTCTATTTTTTCCCCATTGTTGAAAAACACCAATTGCCCCTTAATGTCTAATGTTTTTGTTGATGAATGGACCAATTAGTTATTGGCTAATTGCTTAACATCACTTTTTGAAAATTATTTTACTTTTTAAATTATTTTAAGGATTTCTGAAATCAAAATCTTTTAGCATTTTTTTTTTCACGTTGAAAATTATTATTATTGAATGAGAATAACTCATTTAGTAATTAATTGAACCTAGTAATTATTTAATAACAAATAGAAAAATATCATTTCATTTATGAAGTTTAACTTTTTGCTGTTTTGAAGTGTTTCTTCATTATTAACCATTATAATTCTTATCTTTCATTACATTCTGCGTATCATCCTTGTCCTGTTTCATATTTCCCTTAAAATGAAGAGTACACTGGGTCTACTTAGAAGATAACATCATTATGTAAATCATTATTCTAATACTAATGTAAAGTACTTCAGTATTTAGTAGAGCCCGACCGATTTATCGGCAGGCCGACATTAGGCATTTTCCAAACTATCGGTATCGGCATTTATAATGGCCGATAAATGAATATTTCAAAAATAAAATAAAAAC
>JBBPDB010000040.1:22803701-22819162 GCA_037974465.1 Brachypetersius altus
TCTCTCTCTCTCTTCCTCTACCTCTCTTGCTCTCTCTATCTTCCTCTATCTCTCTCTCTCTCTCTCTCTCTCTCTCTCTCTCTCTCTTCCTCTCCCTCTCTCTCTCTCTTCCTCTCTCTCTCTCTTCCGCTCCCTCTCTCTCTCTCTCTCTTCCTCTATCTCTCTCTCTCACTCTATCTCTCGCTTGCTCACCCTCGGCTGACCTATAAAGAGCATTAATCCAGTGCACAGTGAATTCAAGGTTGTCTGTCAGCTGGCATTGATCAGGCTAAAGATGTCTGTGCGAGTGATCAATGGGCAGTTTGATTTTTCCTTATTGATCGATCTTTTCGTTAGCCACGGGCTAAGCTAGCTCCAATCTCTCTCTGCTCAGCCGTAAACCCGGGACAAGACTTCTCCGCCAGGACGGCACTCTATTTAACAATCACCAGGTCAACTTCTCTTGGGGAATGACTAGAAAAAACTGGCTGAAACTGACCTGTTAATGCTCCATCAGCAAATGCAGTCTCTCGCTGTTGGACAAGCTTGGGACAGTTGTGCCAATTAAGCTCTGTGAAGTTTAATCAAACTATAAGCAGAACATGTTGGATATGCCCTTTTTGCCTCAGCGCCTTCTCTGAGAAGCTGCAGCTAAATGATCATTCCAGCTCATGTTTTTAAGTCCAAATCCAAGCCTTTGATTTGGAAAAAGATGGTAGAACACCTCACAATTTCCATCAAAGTCTAGTTTTTAATTATCCTCCCACATCCCCACCGGAAAATCAACCAAGACAAGGTGGCATCTTCAGTTTTTTGCCCAAACACACCTAATACATACGATCTTATCCAGAGCAACTCATAGCATTAGGAGTCCTGCTCAAGGCCCCTTCTCTGTATAGTGTGGCTTGCTGAATTACGAGCAGCAGTGTTATCCACTACCCTACCCCAGCTGCTGTACTAGGACTTTAAAAAGCCAACTATATGAGCATGTCTGTTTAACAGGGCTGAGCATTAGAGATAGCTTGAGGTTTAGATTCGGAATGAACCACACTGATCTTAATATTCAGTTGCATTTCATACGCATTTAATTGGAATTTAAAGACAAGGTGAGCTACAAAGCATCCATTGTCACAAAATAACATTCGATCTACAGCACTTTGACCCAGAGAGATGGTCTAAGACACATCATCAGTGCCTCATCGGCAGCATTTACACTGCTGTGGTGAAACACACGTTCATGGCAGGTTGGAGTTGATTGTGGTGGGACAGAGGTACTGCACCAGAGGGGGTGCCCAAGAGCAATAAGGCTCATAGAACCCAGTCTGACCCTCTCTTGGATTGATGAGGTCCCCTTTGCAAAATGGACATTGAGCAAAGGCAGAGACTGCTAACATGCAGACCATGAATAGTCTTTTAGGACAAAAAGAACCCTCTGGGTCTGTTTGTGCACTTTCTTTTAAGATGGCATAGCAACACAGCAGCTCCAATGCACTGAAAAAAACTAATGTCTACTTTTACTGTAACTAAAGATAACAGACTGAAGAGCTCTTCCTCTTCCTACTGGTACTCAGCTAGGGCATGTGGTTCTGTCCTTAAAGAAGTATGGAACATTTTCACTATATGTGACCTTAACACTCTCATGTGCAAATGTGGTTCTTTCAAATGTTTCTTAAGGAACCAAAAGCATTTTTTCTAAAGCGTCGAGCCAAAACCCTCTTTTTGGAAGACAATAACAGAAATACAGCAGACATGACCTAATACATCAAATCAGCATGTCTGTTGGTACAGTATAGATTTTTCTGAATGTCGCCCTCATGCTTCTCTCAGTGTGTGTGTTCGACGCTAACCTTGTCTCCTCTCACTCCCCGCCCCCTCTCCACCCCCCTCAACCCCCTCGCTTAAATCAGTGCCAGCTCTGTGGGCATGGATGCCATGTGCGCCCGCTCTGGGATGCCTACTGCACCTGCGAACCGCTGCTTGCCCAGAAACACACTCACGCACACACACACACACACACACCCCCTCAACCATCAACCCCTGTCCCTCTGCCAGCTGCCAATCACTGAGTGACAAACCCTAATTCAGTAATTCAGTCATCAGAGGCAGTCATTAGCTTTGAGCAGAAGGCTTTAGGTCCTCTTTCCCCAAGAACTGAACAGTCAGAACCTCAAAGCCAGAGCATTCGCTTCACTTTCTCCAGTTCCAGAATAGTCAAAACCTCAAGGCTTTCTCTTAATATTTCAGAAAGGCTAAAATCTCGTGTTCTCGGCTCTCTGTATTAGTTCCTACTGAATTTAAAACAGCTAAAACCTCAAATCCAGACACTTCTATCAAATTTACAGACCTCAGAACAGTAAAACCTCATTCCCATGGCTTTCTGACCTTTCCCACTGACTGCAGAACAGC
The DNA here is from genome assembly GCA_037974465.1 of Brachypetersius altus. NCBI lineage: Eukaryota > Metazoa > Chordata > Actinopteri > Characiformes > Alestidae > Brachypetersius > Brachypetersius altus. The sequence goes on from JBBPDB010000040.1 coordinate 22,806,087, forward strand.
TGAAACCTCAAATCTAGGGCTTTCTCATCACTCGTGTTGATTCCAGAGCAGACAAACCATCACATTCTGGGCTTCCTGCTTTCCATACTGAATCTGGAATAGCTGAAGCTGTCAGGTCCAGGACTTTTCTTATTTCCTGGAATCTGAATCTGAATCTTCTACATCCTTAACCACAGACATTTTTCGTGGCGTGGCGTACTGCGTATGATCTATATCATTTAAGAGAATGTTGAACACGTGCAGTCATGTGACAGGGCGAACGCATATCTGTCATCACGAATGAGCTCTTGCGCCAGCGGCAGCAGTGAAGAAGCCCATTGTTTTCGCTTTCCATGTTAATCACTTCCTCCATTATAGTGCCACATAATCCCAGATTAAGATTAAGATTAAGATGAGGTGGCGTATGGACATACTCGCACAAAGTAGGGACAGCATGTAAGCATCTGAGTGTGTTTGTTATGATGGGACACAGGGAACTAGGAGAGTTCCCATGGAAATCTCTCACTTTGTACGTAAAGGTGCTGCACCGTTTAGTTCAGCTGTGCTATGCTATGATATCATGATATTCGTCCCTTACTTCCTTCAGTATAGCAGCTTGTTCTTGCCCAGCGGCCCAGCCGTCACGGGGCGAGAGGTGGAGAAAGAACTTGGTCATTTTGCCACCTGGAAATCCAGGTTAGTTGGTGAGGAAAACCCTTTGCTCTTCTCCTGCCTGCAGTCTGGATTTATAGGCCAAGTTGTGTCCTCATTTTATGACCGGCCTCAAAGCCTAGCAGAAACACCAAACAGCCTTGTATGACCATAAAGGCAGGAAAATGCTTCTCCTTGTATGTTAACATGCATTTCCTGTACAACAGAGACTTGAAGGCAGTTTTAAAGAGGTGCTGACCAGTAGGTCTAGTTAAACGTTGAGCTGGTGGGGGGGGGCTAATTTAGAGGGTTTTCCACTAACAACCTCTGCGTAAGAGAGTGTGAAATAAGGATTGATGCTCGAAGTCCCCTGAAAGCACCACAAGCAACATTTTGGGGAGTCTCATGAAAAATGAAAAATTGTCTCTTGCCACTAAAAATTCTTTTAAAGGCTCGGAAGTGAAAGGTTGGTCATACGTGAACACGCCACAGCACACAGTGTGAACAGCATGAAATACTTCCTCTGCATTTAACCCATTCACCAATTGAAGCAGGGGGCAGCAGGAACACGGCGCCCGGGGAGCAGTGTGTGGGGATGGTACCTTGCTCAGGGTACCTCAGCGGTGCCTAGCAGTCTTGGGGGTCGAACACGGACTTTCTGGTCGCAGGGTGGATGCCTTAACCACTAGGCCACCCAACTGCCCCCCACCCAACTGCCCCCAGCCTACTTACACCCAGCCTTACCTGAAATTTAGCATCCGTTCACCACTGGTCCTCTCGCTTGCATGCTGTTTTAATGGTTTGTTAATTTGCTCCTCTTTGACACAGCAGGTGCTTACAAGTATGAAATGACCAGCTGGACCTAGTGTCTCTTAGGTGTGTGCTAAAGTGTGGCAGTTCCTTCTCTACACTGTCTGAGCAGACCACTCTCAGCTGGACCTGGCGTTCCCTGGGCCTTTCCTCACTACATCATTGTGGGCTCTGCAAAGGTGGTTTCTATTGCGACTCAGTTTGTCGTGAAGCTGCTGCAGCGCTGTATCTGGACCTCCATTAATGAACTGCTTCTGTTCTCCAGCCAAGGGGCTTCTTTAATAGCATCTAACTATTGATGGTGCTGCACTGGGCGGCTTTTGTTTAGTTTACATTACTTTATATTCACTTGGCAGATGATTTTATCCAACATTGTTTTGATTTATGGCATTTTATCCAAAGCAACTCCCTACTACGGAGAACTCAGGGACCCAATTCATGTTGCTCATTGAGTTCTCTTGTTTTGCATCCTCTGCTGCCAGGAAAGCTTCACAAGTATTTCCCGTGAGCACATCTCCCTTAAACACCCCACCCACCATGCCACACATTGTCTATCACAGATTATTGATAGAGGATGGAAATCTAATGTTAATTAATTAATGCATTCCAGAATATGATGCAATACATGTCATCATATTACAGAATAGTGTTGCAGTGTGAAATTCTTAGAGCTAATAGGAAGCTAAAGTGAGATCTTTTTCAAAGCACGTGGTTGGAACATTTTGCTTGATTGAGTCTAGCATTTAGAATGGCCCCCAAAGTTTTAAACTGGACGCTGTAATGGGCACAGCATGAAGCAAATCACTCCTCTACTGCAGCTTTATAGTTAGATGCCTCTTTTTTGACAACTGCTGGTGAATTATACCAATAGATCCAGACCTTAGAGTCCTTGAGTACCCTCTAGTGTTTTCCAACTCTTACACACCCACTTCAACTCAGAAATGATTAGGAAATTGGATGATTAAACAATTAATTCTGTCATGGCTTCTCTAGTCTTGGAACTCGGAGTTTAGAGGTGTTAGAATGCATCAAAATATTGTGATCTCGCAATGAAAAATGTGACAATATGTATTGTGAACATGTGACAGTGCATCATGGCAAATAAAGATAGTATTGATTATGACTCGTAATGTAACTGCATTGTGTTCAAGTAGCACCAGTCCATCAACATCCATATCATACATCGCCTTGCCCTTCGCCTTCCAGCTCTAGTTTCTTCAGTAAATTGTGCCAAAATTCTTCTTCATTCTAAATGTTGTCATTCTTTCATTCTAAATGTTGTGCGAATATTAAATTGTAATGAATTGAGTTAAACTTTTTGTTGAACTTTTAGAATCTGCAAAATAAGGAAATAATGGCTTGAAAACAGCTTCTTGAAAAGGTATATATAAGAACTGTAAGATCCTATATTGTTTTCATTGTATTGTATATTGCATCACACAGTTATCTGTTGATAGGATACATCTATCAATTATGAGTTGACTGTATCATTATGTCACTTATGTAATTTGTACTTGAAAATCACATTCTACAGTCCATTCACTATATTCTGAAAGTTTGTCACTGTTCCGCTTTATCCCCCCACCCTTGTGTTCAGTTTGTATTGTCCTTTCTGCTTTTAAATGTTATGCGGGAAGTTAAATGGAAGCCTGACCCTAATTAAGAGGCACCTGACTTTTTTAAAATAATGTAAATGCTGAATGATACATTATAGAATTATTTCGGACTGTTGTGAGCATAATTCATTATTGCTCTCTACACTTTAATATGGGCAGAGCTATTCCAGAGCCAGAGTTCCTATACTGCAAATGTGGCATCTCCAGCTGTAATAACAATAGAAACTGCTTCATTTGAGTTATACATCATGATGTTCCATGTCAGGAGCTGAAAATGCACTCATGATACTGCAATAGGCTTCTCTTTCATGGTTAATGTGGCATAAATTTGGCACATTGAATTGTGGCTTGATGAATTGAAAGCCCTTCCTTTTCACACAGCTATTGCAGATGGGTAGGAAGTCAATGGGTGAAAAAAGTGCTGGAGAGAGACAATGAAATAGTCCGTAATTGTCAATTCCCATCAGGTCTCTGGGGAGTCACTTTGGCCCTGGAAATGAGAACCGTGAAACCAGGTTCAAAGCCAAATATCCAAATATCCAGCATCCCCCTTCCACCTCAACAAACCCCCCCTCCTCCACAAAATCTCCCCACCTCACCCCCACCTTTCCTCTGCTGTCTGAATATTCATGCCTCAGTGACTGTGTAATTCACATTTTCGTGGCTTTTCTTTGATAATGGCTTCAAGTTTCTCCAAGTGGCACATTCATATTCAAATATTCTGCCATGCCACATAAAACCTCAAAGGGAGAAGCTTTTTTTTCCTTCTCATTTCTTCACATCTTTCCCCCTAAGGCTTGTTTGTAAGACAAGACAAGCCGATTCCCGAAGCCCCATCATGGTCTCCCTCACCTTGCCGACGTATTGGTAGTTGTTTCCCATGTATTCCTCTGACAGAAAGAACTGCCTCCACATCCAGTCACGCTTGGATCTGCGCAGCGCTCTGCCCTCAGGCTGCAGCATTTGGCTGGGGGGGCGGAGGACACCAGCCCGCTCCACCAACATGACGGGCGACCCCGGAGGGAGGAGGCAGAGCAGTGGGAACAGCCAGAGGAAGTGAATCATCATCATCGTGGCTGTATCCAATTGATCCTCAGGACAGGCACAATTCTGGATGAATAATCTAATAAGGGAAGCAGTGCTGAATGGCAAATGATCTAAATGGTTGGATCAGCAACTCGGGCATTGTAGACATCGCTTTGATGTTCCTTTGATTCCCTGTGGAAAAAAAAAATGTGAAAAAGTTTGAAATTGTCAGAGGTCATGGAAGCTCCTGTCAAGAGGCAATTTTTCATTAAGTGGAGTGACAGCTCTTTGATATAAAACATCTTTGATATAAGTCATATTTTTGTGGAATTTATTATATCCTTCTAAAGATACAATACATCATGATAACTGTACAGCACACTTGGTAAAAGCTGGTGATGATGGATGTTACACAATTTCCAAAAGGGTTCTTTTAAACTGTGGAGTTTCAATTAAGTTACTTCAGAGGTTTCCTTAGAGCCCACAATGCGTTGCAGCTGTTTTTTTTTTTTATTATTTTACCATAAAAAGGTGTTGCAATATATGGACATTCTAAAAAAATCTCAAAAATGACATGTTACTGTTATTATAAACTTTTAGATCAAGACAAAATGCTCGCCATGTGTTTATTTTATTGTCAGTGCTAGTGGAAGAAGTTACTCTGTTCGACCATTTGTAGTTCATGCATAAGCGGCTACAAATAAAGTCTTTCAAGAAGAAAGATCCTGAGGCTGGCCCATCTACAAGTGAATCCCCAACGCATCCCAGATTGGCATACCTAAAAATACCAAGCGTAAAACAAAACAATGAAAATATAGCCGTGAGTATCCAGAGGTATGCCTCACATGGGAGGGCACTGAAAACAAGCAGTGCTCTGTTGTATGTGTGGAGACTAAACGTAGCAAGTATTTATCTAAACTAGATCTGTGTTTCCGTCTTCCCTCTCTTCAGCCTGACATTCAACTCCTTAGCTGACAAACAACATCAGCCATGTCATTAGGTGAGTCAGATAACGCTCCCAGAATATCGTACATATTTATATACAAAAAAATGCTTGTTATCCACAGTCTAACACAGAGATTTCCCATGGTGATTCTGGAGGTGCCCCCCCCTCTGCACGTTTTGGTGTTTTCCCTGTTCTTCCACATGTGCTTCAGCCTAGGAAAGCCTTGATCTTTCGTTAGATTATCTGGATCAGATGTGTTGGGAGCATGGGAGGGCTCCAAGTACAGGGCATGCAACAGTTGGTATAGTACTTTCAAATTTAGTTGCTCTTTTGCAGCTTTTTATAATTATTTAAGTTGTCCACTAATGGTCAAACATGTCAGTTGAAAGTTCAAATAGAACACATTTATTGTATGTTAAATCTGTAATTCTATATGTGCGTGCCTTCCATCTCCAAAACTGGTATCATTTGCAGAATAGTCCAAATAACTATTGGTTGTACCTAAATCTGATTCATGGCCTGGTTCTTTTAAATCGCACTGCTAAAAAGAAAGAATTAATCAGTAAAGCGACAGTTACATAAAGAAGGAATGTCTTAAGAAACAGTGAGAGTGCTGGGGTTTATCCCAGCAGTCAGAGGGCAAAACACAGACAAACTTCTAGAGTTAAGTTAGCAACTCAAATTCAACAGGCATGCATGTATTTGGACTGTGCGAGGAAAGCTGAGAATATGGCAAAAAAAAATAACACCCAGACACAGGGAAAATTTGCAGACAAAGGTCATTCAGGCACCCCAGCAAGGGAACCACCAGACCTGACCCTTCTTGCTGTGAGGCAACAGCACTACCCACTGCACCACCATGCTGCACAAGTGGATCTCAATATTGTCTCATTAAAGGACTTATTTAACTGCAATAAGTTAGTAAATGAGAAAACCACAGCCTTCCTTAACAAAAAAGAAAAGGAGGAGACCTTACATGTTTCCTATGTAAACATTATTTGGCCAAGGCTTGGTTGAGTTAAGTCAACATTTTTCTCAAATTGAGAAACTTCCTTTCCTTCCTTCAGGAGCCAGACTTCAGAAATGTCTCACTTCAGAAAAGTCTCACTGATTCCAATTAGGTCTCAACTACTATCTAGAAGAGGAGATGTTTTTTTGTCACATCAATGCAAACATAAAATTGTTTGTCAGCACAACTATTATATTTTCAGTTTGCCCATCTTCTCTGGTAAGCCACTCAAAATACGCTCAATAAACAGAACAAATATATTTGCGAGCAAACTCATCTTAATACACTAATGGTATCTATCAGGGCTGAGCACATCACACCTAACCTTGATGTAAGTCAGGAAACCGACTGTGATTGCAGAGCGGAGCGAGTTCATGGTGAAATGTATTGCAATGAAACCCCTTTGATACAAAATAAAAATTTAATATAATAATCTCCTGACATGCCGCCTGGCCCGTTCAGGACGAAGCTTGTGGCGTGGCCCCGCAGAACATATATCGATTCAGATGTCAGGCCCATTAAAGAAGGTGCTGATAATGTGAGTGATTTCTGTCTAGCTAAACCCACAGCCTGCTCTCATAGTTCACTTTTTTTTTTCCTCTAACAGGCCGCTCCTCATCCTCTGTCAGATCTATTGATGCTGCTCACCTCATGCAAACCCCTCATGGGAATGGAGCACTAACAATGAATAATCTGAGAAAACAAGCGCCGCAACTCAATAAAGCCGTAAGACAAATCTTATTCACTGAGCAACAGACCACCCTCCACCCTCTCCCCAGTGTCAAATCTGTTTTCGCTTACTAGTTTTTCATCCACGGATTAAGCCGCTGAAAGCGAAGCTCAGGTGCATAAATGCACTAGAGTGTGTGCAAAGCTGCTCATATAAACCAAATCAATACAGTTGACTTTGATTATGTGGAGCAGTGTGTCGGAGGTTGGATTCAAATCCCCCTTTCACTCCAAAAAAAATAAAAAATACGGCAGCACAGCTTTCCTGCCTGATGCGGTAATTGCCTTCGGCCGAGCGGCCTGCCACTGTGTTTGTTGCTCCAGCTCTAGACGGGGCGTCTCAGCATGACAGGCCATGTGCGTTTCTTTCAGCTAACAGGGACTTACACCACTCACCTTACTTTTACCCTTTTTTTTTTTACTTCAGCAGGTTTTTAGTTTTTTTCTGTGTTTCCTCAAGCACTGCAGAGCAAAAGCTTCAAAACAAAGAAATCTGACCCGAGACTGAGCCCTGAGGCACTCCATATCCAAACCGTATATTTTTGGAGGTTTCAGGGGCATGATTTAGTCTTCCCTCATCATGAAAAGGCAATATTCTTTACACCTTCTTTATTTTCACCTTCATATTTCTTCCCCACCACCTGTTTCAAAACTCTTGTGCTTGAACGAGTGCTGCATTTTGTCAGAAGAAACATTAACTGTGTCTCTTTTTTTTCTGAAGCAAGTGTATCCGCTCTCAAAGATTTCCAATAGCACTGGAAATTCAGGGTTTGACTGTCTCAGTTAAAATGAAGGATGAAATAATAAAGCCCCAGAAATTAGGCTGGAATTGCTTTTGTAATTGAAAAAGCCTAACAGTCACCTAATGGCTTTCTACAGAGTGAAACTGCTTTAAATGGCTGCTTGTATAAATATCCTTCAAAATGCATACTATGGCTCGGCACCGTTGACTCTGCCGTTAATCTCTTTTTGGCCTCAGGCTTTGCGAGAAAGCAACTCCCTTTTGTAACAATTAAACCTCTTTGATTATTATTATGATTGAATGTTCTAATTAGGGCTATAGTTTAAACCCTTTCCATGAATGTCATTAGCATAGTGAATATTAATCCTGGACGTGTGTTGCATAATAAGGTGACTGGATACATTTGAAAGCTTGTGAAGTCATAAACCAACAGAGAGTGATTCACATTATCCAGCCCATCACTCCATGATTTACGGGACTGTACTGACTGTAGAGTATATTAGCAGTTATTGGCATAGGGATGAAATATGGCTTTATATCATCTAATAAAAAAAATATATATACATATATATATTATAACGATAATGCTACAAAAATGTGAAAAAAATGTTTGCTATTTCTGCTATTTGACTGCCTTTGTACATCCAAGCTCATTTATGTCTCTTGGTTGTGGGCCAGTGCCATATATAAAAGAGCCCACTTGGTGGAGCCCAAGAGCTTTTCCTCATTTCTCACTCTCTCACTCTCTGTGTCTCTCACTCCCTACCTGGCTCGCCCATCTCTCCATCTCTTGCATTGGACAGTTTTCACAGCTGCTGCCTCCTCTGTAATATTAATGCCCTGTCTTCTTTGTTTTGAAACTTTGATACAGATCAAATCTGCTGCATGTTGATTGCCCGCCTGGAGGACCAGCCTTTGATATGGCCAGCTTCATAGAATCAAGGTGATCATCTGAGGCGCAAATTATTAGAGCCAGCATTTTCTCTGATTTCATTCCGCAGTTGGGATTTAATGAATCCAGTGAGTTCTGGAAGGCCCTTTCTCTGGACGAGGAGGTCTGGTCTTGTTAAATAAATCATATATTGAGTTAAAATCTGGGATTAGGGACTCTCCGGGGTGCTCAATATTCAATGGTGGACACAGAAAACCCTTGTTAGCTGCACCATGATTACTCAGTGACATGGTGCCCATGGCCTCATTCAGAATTTAGCTTTGGAAAGTGCCACTTTGAGGCAAATCCTTGAGTATTGTGAATCAGTCTTGTATCTGAGACTGCATGGGTGATTATTTTTCCTTTGGCGGTGTCCTTTTAAAATCTATGAATTGGCCTCTTATCAGGCGGAGAAACATTTCCGAGATGTGTACCACCGCTGGAGCTTTGGATGGAGGACATTAATAACACAGCGTTGCTCTCAAATGAAATAAATTGATTGTCTCTGACTTTTATCTCATTATAAGACAAATTACAGTGACTGCCAACCTCCTCTTCATAACAGAGTGGGGGGGGGGGGGGGGTTTGGGGAGAGAGAGAGAGAGCACCAGAGAGAGAATGCTATCCGGAATCAAAGTGCAAGTGACTTTGCCTCATGCTTCATCTCTGCGTTGAAAGGCAATTATACATGTGACACTGGCTGGGAGGAAATGTGCACTTTAATTTGGGCGAAACAGTCGTGCCATTATGCGCCGGGGCTCAGATGTATAAATCACATGGCGGCATCCGCGGCCGACTCCATGGCTTCGCATCTTCGCACGCAGCCAGGGACAGATAATCTAGCAGCAAAATAAAACATCAAAATAGCATAAACAGGCCCTGAACTAACTGGGGAAAATTTACACAAGGGATGCCAGAGTGGGGCCACTTAGCAGAGTGTAGCTTTCAAAGGGAAACAAATTGAATATGCCTGAGCCACTGAAAAGCCTTATTGGGTAGAACTACCACTTTATTAATCTGCATTCTTTTATTTTCCTTTTTTGAATAACAAACTCTCTCTATCATCTCTCGCGCTCTCTGTCTTTCTCTCCCACTCCGGGAGATGAAGAATACTCAGGAGCATTTAGTGAGATGCTGTCTACAACTGCAGGTTCAGTGTTAACAGCTTTGCGAGTGTGTCTGTAAATTTGTACAGCCCAAGTTAAAACCCTGGGCTGAGACTCATTGAGAGGGAGAAAGAGAGAGAGAGGGAAATAGATGGAGAGAAAGAGAGAGGGGGAGAGAGGCAGTGACTGACTCATCAAAGCAGTCCCCCTAGCCTAATATCCTCCGCGGAAAAAAAACATCAAACAGGTTCTCGGGAAAAAAAACAAGCACTTTTAAGAACCAACACCTGAAGGTTGTAAGTAACACAACAGCACAGTTGAATACGAGCAACTTAATTGCTGATTTAATCCCAAGTCAACTCATCTCCAAGTATAGCTTTAACAGAAATTTGCTCCTTCGCAGGTACACAATAACACTTATAAGTGACTGATCACATGCCTGACATTGCATCAGTTGGTTTATTACAGATAAGCAGTTTTCATAAAAGTTTTCTCTTTTTGCCTTTTTACCATATTACATTTTGAGGACAAGAAAACTGCAGAAGCGAGCAGTTGTCAGGAGCCGCATCATCAACATTATCATTATCTTCGGCATCTTCGTCATCATCATCATCATCATCATCTAACATACCTAATGTAGTTTGCTCTGTTTGAACTCTGCAAAGGCACTGCAATCATACTAAAAAATCTTCAGGTTTATAAGTAGCTCTGCCAAGGCAACAGCCGAGTATAGTGAGACTGCGAGGCACTTACCTTAGAAGAAGCTTCCCTCGCTCTTTTGAGTGCATGTCATTCTCATTGAAGTGCGACACTGGCTCCTGTTTTTTGCCTCTTGGCAGGGCTCAGATTCCGAGACTGGCTACAGTTGTGTGTGAGGCTCCAGCTGCATGCCTCTCTCTCTCTCTCTCTCTCTCGCTCTCTCTCTCTCTCGCTCTCGCTCTCGCTCTTGCTCTTCCTCTTCCTCTCTCTCTCTCTCCCTCTCCCTCCCCCTACTCCCTCTCTCCAAGCTCTATCCTCTCTCTCTTGCTTTTGCTAGACAAGGATGCAGTTTGCAGAGGGGGGCGCTTTCTGATTGGCTGCCATTCATAAAAGCTGTGATAGGGAAGGGAAAGGAGGGGGAAGGAGAGGAGCATTGCCAGCTGACTGAAGCATTCAAACCAGGACAGTGGGTTTAGGACAGTGGGCATGATGACTTGTATATACTGCCACTGCCATAACTCATTTTTTTCATCCTTGTTTTTTTTAATACCATTCACACCAAAGCCGACCAGCTGTCATTTTCTATGTATGAGCATCTCATGATGGATAGAACAATACAAAAGGTTCGAAAAGTATCTTGTTGAAATTATTATATTGACGATTTTATGTTATTTTTCCTAGAGTCTTTCCATTACGGGGAGGTTCTTTATACTCACACAACTGGGGGAACCTCGGCGGGCATCTATTCCTTCAGACACAGTGGAGGTTGAAACCCAAACCCACACTCAAAGGGCTTCAGTGTAGTAATACAGAGGCACAGAGAGATCTGGCCATATTCTGCCCAAGTAGGTACTCTGACCATCATGTTGCTGGCCATAGCAGTAGGCTTTATAGGAATTTGCAGAGCTCTTGAATGGCATGTTCAGCTAGGCCATTAAACTGGAAGTGATATCCCAAGGTCAGGCTAATGATGATCCCCTGCAAGTCCATAGCGATAGGGGACCATGGTCTACTTGGTATTAGTAAAGGATTTAAATTACTGGCAGGAATTTTGATAGTGTCACAAAAGGAGCATGAAGGCACAATCTTTGTGATGGGTCAATTGCTGACTAACTATCCATGACCTGATTGTGACCAAGTGAACTATGAGAACAGAAAGGGATTAAGTAAAAGAGTGAAACACGAAGTGTGAATGGTTACAGATATAGCGAGTGGTTTAGAGACAAAAGTTATTTTGATACCCCCATTTAATGTAACTCCTTTTACTTCTGGATGGGACATTTTTGCCTCCAGTGCCCCTCACCCCACAAAACCTGCACAGCCCTTGATCCTGCCAGAGGTTTCTCTTTGTATTGGTCAGTTGGGCAGCCCCTATCTGCATAGGTTCTGTGCCAGTATCAGTGGCCAAGCGGTCTAAGGCGCCAAACTCAAGGCTCGCACCTTCCTCTGAAGTGAGGCTACTGGTCTCTGAATGGAGTTAAGGTGTTTGCCCTGCGTTCAGGAAGGTGTGGGTTTGATCTCCAAGACCTCCGAGGTACCCTGAGCAAGGTACCATCCCCACACACTGCTCCCCTTGCCCTGTGTCCCTGGCTACCCGTTGCTTCACTTGGTATGATTTTCAGCCTTATATATGGATCCTTTACATCTGACAGATGCATTTATGCAGAATCTCTTTAATCATCTTATAAACATAAGCCAGTGTAGCTTTATGAGTCTTGCCCAAGGATTCAAACTGGTTGAATGATAGAGAGAGTTAAACCTCAGCTTGTGTCATGACCCACTGAGTGATTCCACAGGAAACCAGAAATACCTTGGTGACTAACTAGGCCTCTTGTTATTGCTTTACTCATTTCTTTTTCCCTATATATATATAAAAGAAACCTTCAGGCATTTACCCTCTTAACTCCATGTTTATCTTACTTGTACTTTATCTTTTCTTTTGACAGGATTTGTTAAGGTGTGTAATTTAGCCGGCAGTAACTTGAATAGCAGATGTTTATTTCTAGCTTTACTGGTGTGAAGAACAGATGTGGACTACCTGAGCACAGTGGTTCATCGCTCTGGATAAAAGCGTCTGCTAAATGCTGTTAATGTAAATGTAAATAGTTATTCAATGGTATTGCAAAACAAATGACCGCTTTTTGACCACTTTTTTTGTGTAAGCAACTACATATTGATCATTACTTTGAATCTTTAGTCTTGATAACCACCTGACTCTGCTTTGCAATTAATTATTAGAAACATCTAGAGGAGTGTTCCCCATTCTTCACAGCTGCCCATCCATTATGGTTGGATATTTATTTACCACAATGTCCACAAAGGTGCCAAAAATGTTGGCATGACGTTATAAAAGAACCACTTTTGGCTCCCTGAAGAGCCTTTCAGTGGATGTTTTGGAAATTGTGGAAACGATGTGTCCTTAAAAGGACCTAAGCATAACATCAAAGTTACAAGAGGTTCCTTTAAATTAAGACCATTTACATTACAACAGTGGTTCTCTGTATTATCAACAAAGGTTTTTTGTTGATTTGTAGCAATAGTTAAATGGTTCTGCTAATTAGAACAACTTTTAATGACGCTCTGAAGGACCACAGGTGTCACACCGGGCTGTGCTCTGGGAGTGAGGCGAGCCACAAGGCAGGTTCCGTAAGGTGGTTTTATTACAAAAAGGACAGAGACTCTACAATACCAAAACCAAAAAGGCACAAGGGGCTAACTCAAACAAAGGATAAAACTAGGACACACGAGGAACAGAGAAGTGAGACACATGGTGATGGATAACCCGCAAACTAGAACACAAAGTCAAAGCACTTAAATACATAAACACACTCA
>JBBPDB010000040.1:22821026-22841404 GCA_037974465.1 Brachypetersius altus
TTAAATACATAAACACACTCAGACAAAACCCAATCACAAACTCCAATCACTTAAACATAATACACAACAGCTGACAGAGCACAAACACAGACGTCAAAATAAGAGTCCCCATAACCGAACTGAACACGGCCTCCCGTGGCCGCTCTGCCGCCGTAACAACAGGCCTCAATTTCTCAAATTTAGAGAAGAACAATTTAAGCATACAAGAATAATATTTGTCATGTTTATTAAATTGATACTTTTACTAAACAACCCCCTTTTTGAGAGCATACATGGAGGTTCCTTCTCTTTTTGCAATGCATGGCTCTTCAGTGAATCAAAAGTGGTTCTTTTATGTTATCACTCAAAGAGAACCTGGAAGATTTCCTCACTGGGTGAGCATTATAGAATGTTCCACTGTGTTACTGAAATATTCACTCATTCATTAAAGCATACAGCAGGTGTATATTCCTTCAAACTCATCAACAGCTGTTACTAGAAATCCATATGTGACCTATGTACATCTGCGCAATTCTTTTTGACTGGCAGCGCAAGTCCAATAATATATGACTGTTAAATAATAAATGGACAACACAGAGAGAACACTGAAACCAACACAGCTAGGATTTGCTATGTTGTCAAATCTATGCAGTATCATGAATATCAGTTGTTACCCAAAACTATGGGGTATTTAATGTAATTGGTTATAGCAGTAATTGTTCATGGCAATGATTTTAAAAATGATGGCAATGTAGGATACTTCTCTAGTAAATGTCTCATGCAACTGCTATGGTCACCTCAGCTGACACCTAAAAACATGCATGTGTAGGTGTATAACTTTTTGTGCTTAGATCACAGTTAGACAGTTCAGTGGGTGTTCTTTCTTCCCTATTCAGAAAGGAGATGCCTGTTGGCCCTCTGGGTCAAATTGTAGTCCAAATGGTAAGCCTAAGGGGCAAAGCAAAGCAAAGAAATTCATGTCAGCTTGTCGTTGTTCGTACTGACTGTTGAATACTATTATTACTGTGAAAGTATCCACAGCTGGGATAGCCCTGAAAGAGCTGTCCCTCTCAGCAAGGAAAAGTCAAAATGCAGCTCGTCATGACGGTTGACAGTAATAGATACACACATAAGGTATTGACTTTTGTGAAACAAACTCAGTTGACATTTAGATGAAAAACAAATGGAGTAATGCAGACAATGCTCACGGGAAGGTACAGAATCATGCCTTGTAACGAATGGGCTTCTTGAGGCTTCAAACACACCTGATTCAACCTGGAAATCAGGTTCAGTGGGTACTCTTCAGAAGGGTCACTGCCAAACTGTGATGGCCTTACAGAACCAGAGTACCTTTCCTCTAGGCTGAAGCTTTTAAGATTAGCCTAAAGACATCTGATTTGGCTGTTCAAGCAATACTTTAAATGAAATAAACTATAATGGAACCCAAATCGTAATTAGATTTGCCGTGATGTTGTTAACTTCTGTGAATGGCATTTAGCTTGTTGGTTCTAAAGGTAACAGTCTTAGCTAGTTAAATTAGCTTTGCTAGTTCTAATGGTAACACATACCATTTCACACACGTATTATAAAAAAAAGAATAACAAATGCTCTAAAAATGATGCCTAGTTGAGAAATAGGAATTGCAGACTACAGCAAGCATTTAAAATGTGATGTAAAATAACCTTAATCAAAGTAAACGCTTTTAAAGGTAATATCAAATCCATGGCCTGCTGTAAAAAGGTCATGTGCACCACTAGTGTAGAGTATACCTCCACGGTAATGATAGGATTAGGTGGTCTAAGCAGTATCTGTCTTATTAGTAGGTTCTAACAGAAATGTTCTGGTCTGAGAATTTAAACATCACTAATCACTACAAGTTTGCTAATTACCCTGCTTCTCACAGTGCCAAGCTGCAGTTGGCTGTCTACACACGAAACTGTAATGCTACACATTTTCCATCTGAGCTTATAATTGCATTAAAAACCCAAAAATAAGTGCACACATGTGGGGAAAGCAAGTCTGGGCCAAAGACAGTGGAGTGGAACCAATGGCGTTCAGCCTTCTTCTTTTGAAAGAGTCAAGGTGGGAATGGCAACCACTGCTTTTCATTGGAGCTCCACTTTGATGTAATATATAAGGGGGGATCAAAGACCAGAGCAATGTGAATGTCCTATGGCACAGATGCTGGGAGGAGTTCTAGAGTCACCTGCACACAAGTCAATCTATTACGAAAAGAATAAACTGATAAATAAATAATGAGACAAGCTATTGCTAGGCCCCAACATAAACTCACTGTCTGTATGTCAAGAGGTTCTGCAAAGTTGCATTGATTCCGAAATAGTCAATATGCTACAGATGTTTTAAAACGTATGCCCCTTTTTACTAGTATCATCATCTGTTATCCTGGTTTTGGAGAATGAAAGTTGACAAGGCATGTACTGTATTCTAATTGCAAGTAATTTTCAATTCGTTTCCTATATATTAAAGCTGACACCAAGCAAAGCCCTGTTGAAATAATCCTTCGTTTGAGCGAGTGTGCTCTGATGTGTCAGTCTTGTTTTCTTTTCTCATGGAGGGTCTTTTAACTTGCTCATTGCTGATGGAAGTGCCGTCGTATTGGAAATGGCATCAAGCGTCGGCAGCAGGTGAAGGCTGAGTGAAATGTTAATGGATTCAAATACCTGACTCCATGGCTGGGCGCCACTTGAGACTTATCAAAGTGTGGACGTCAGCTGTAATAATGACAGAATGCAACAGTCAACAGAGGTTACAGTGACAAAGATGGAGAATTATATCAAAGTATTGTCAAAAAACGGATGAATTTCTGTGTTGATTTGAGAACGTCATGGAATTCTCCAAGCAGGAATTGTATGTTAGGTAGTTTAGGCATATCCAGGGATGTAAATGTGGTTCAACTTTTCCACCATTTAATTGTATTTGAAAATGTTTAACCCAAAATTACATTTCTGTTATGTTTTGAAGTAGATGTTGCTGTCTATAGAGTACACTCTTAAATATAAAGGTGCCTCAAGGGTTCTTTTCTTGGGGCTATTTCTGATTCCATAAAAATACCTTACAATAAATGGTTCCCAGGAGAATCATTTTTGCAAACGAGATATGTGAGTGGGAGGGACCTTAATTAAGATTAAATAGCTTCCACATAATATAAAGATACCCATCCAACCATCCATCCATCCATTTCTGAGCTGCTTATCCTAGCCAGGGTTGAGGGAGGTGCTGGAGCTCATCCGAGCACTCACAATTCTACAGGCACAGAAACACAATGGAAAGAACACTAATCCATTGCAGACACACAGATAAACACACTCACTCACAGATTCACACCTGGGGGGAATATAGCATCGCCAATTCATCTGACATGCATGTCTTTGGACCGTGGTAGAAACCTGGAGCAACCAGGAAAAACCCAACAGACAAATGTCATTTACTTTAATTATATTTTTCAGCATTTTGTGTCGCTTTGTATAGTTGTTTGGCACTTAAAAAAACAAACAAACTTAAATATTCTATTTTGATACAGATTGTGTATTGTGCAGATTTATATTCTCCAATTAAAATGCTTGTAAATATTGAACTTGATCTTTTGTTACATCTTATTATTTCTACTTGCTTTAATAATAAGAATAACTTTGTACTTTTCTATTTCTTGTAGTACTTTTTTACTTATCTATCTACTTGTGTTTAAGTTGGAAGGGAACATGAGACTTAAGAATTTCATTATGGCTAATGATGCTGTGTTGTCCTCTGTACATCTGGCAACTTGAAACTATCGCATTATCATTTTTGGCCATATTTCTTCGCTACCCATGTATTTAACGCTTTATCTTGTATTTAATATCTTTTCTACTTTTATCTACTCTTCTTCTTCTTTGTCATCTTCTTCTTATTATTAAATATCAATTTTACGGGCTCAACGTATACAGAGGAGAATGCAAACTCGACAATTTATGCTTATGTCTGTCTGGGCAGCATGTTGCATGGCAACAAGAGAGAGAAACCCTACAATCTTTCCCTGCCAATGGGAGCACGGCCAGTTGTGTCCTCGGGGAATCCCTGCCAACAGCTGGCACAAATCTCCCAGTTAAAGGGTACACCTCTGCAATGCTCGAGCAAGCAGAGCTCTGTTCCTTTTAGCCATGGCAATTTATTCCACATACATCTGAGTGCTGTGGTCTCTGTATCTGTGTGACTCACCCTGTCTCTTTCTCGTGCAAGCTTTCATGCTAAGTGATGGCTCTGTATGGGACATATGTACATACACTGCCTCCCTGGGACACCATCTTCCATTCATTGATCCCCTTAGGTCCAGTTTATAACTATACAATTACAAACTGTAGGCCAGATTAGTGGTTTCTGACCAGATATCATTTGGGTGGTGGACCATTCCAAACAGCAGTGACACTGACATGGAAGTGGGCTAGTACTGTGTGCGTGTCATGCTGGTACAAGTTTCTTTGATACAGCACATGTTGCTGGGGTTTCTACACATCTCAGTGCCACTGTAAGGTAGAGTGTGGCCCACCACCCAAGTGTCCAGCTGTGAGCAGGTCTAGGGTCAGCAGCTGACTACAAATTAAGGACTGTGGAGATGGCAAACACAAGGAGTGTATCAATCAATCTCTGACTGAACCCCAGCAAAGTAGAGGCACAGGGGAGAGGTTTCTAATAAAATGGATAGTGCCAGCATTGCAAAACAATAAGGTCAGGGTTCTTCTTGTAAAAAAAAAAAGAAGATAGTTTAGAGTTTGGCAGCAACCGATGCCAGTTTTGCATGTTGTTCTGAATCAAATAATTTTAGGCCAGTGTGGCTCCTGAATTAATAAACACAAGATCCAAAACTCTTTTCCATGAATCAGCATTCCTTTAAATGCATTGTTGGGAACTGCCTGTTTGTCATTGAGGAAGCTGCTGCAGCGGTGAAATCAGGACAGGTGGGACATGTATCTTGGAAGCTTTTTATCACAATCTAAAAATGTTTGGACTGAATGTTCAGTTACCAACACAATACCCGAGGCTACAGACCACTGCAGGGCAAACACACCATTTGTTCACAATAAACAATTACCCATTTTAAACTCATTTTGTCACAAAATTACTATAAATGGGTGTTTGATTTGAATATTTAGCCTTTTTCAAAGAAGACACAATCTGGAAATGAACTGCTTTCTTTTCAGTGCTATACAGTAATACATCTCAGTATATTATGGAATCATCCACAACTTCATCCATTACTTTTTATTGTTTACAGCTTGCTTTTTTAAAAGCAATACCGTCCATTAACCGTGGTTAAATCACTGTAATGCACAGTGTCTTGCTGTTTATTAGTTCACTGTGGCAAAGCTGGATTTGGCAATCTGCTCATCTCTAAGAATGATCAGAAGTTCTACATTTGATGCAATGCATTTTTTCACAAACCTTTCAGTAAGTCAAAAGAGTCGGATTGATTCATCCTAAACAATCTACACATGACACACTGGGAGTCATGAAGCAATTTCCGTTGTATTCCAGGATCCTTAAATATGACATCTCAAACAGAACCTCAATCACAACACGTCTAAAAACACAAGACGAAACCTTCCTCCACAAAGGATCCCCCGTCATGCTGCCATCTCCCCTGCTGATTGGAACTGTAATTGTGTGTTTGCAGAAGGAGCCCAGGTGCAGGGACATCCTGCTGCTTCACTGCGAGAGTCAGAATTGCCCAATCAAGCCTGGTGCTCCAGCTGACGGGCCTGGTGAGGAAATTATCAGCACTTGAGCAACAGATGGCTTTGGCCTTCACGCAGACCGGAATGGCCAGAATGGACGCTACATCCGGGAGGAATTGGGAGGAATCCCGGGATCTTCAGCTCAAGGATTGTGCATTAAAGCTCCTTCTGGGAATATTAGCGGTTGTTTGTCGGAGCACTGTGTAGCGAGATGTAACGTGACCTCATCAAGCGCCGAGCCTCGACGCAGAGATATGAGCGGTTAATAAAGTGCTGATTCTTATTTGTGATTAGCGAAGTCTCCAAGTCTCCTGTTATATTATTGCCTGTTTAGATATTCGGCAGCTTTGCGAGATGAGATTTTATAGAGTGTTTATAAGCGATCGATCTCACGACTGATCCCGGATTCTCAAAGAAAATCAGTTTAAAACAATTTTTTGAAACTGTTTTTATGAGTTCGATAAACTCTCCGCCTCTGCCTGCTCACTTTGATGGATTTCTGCAATGCCAGACACCACTTTCTCCTCGTTTATGATGGCTGCTGCATTATTGATCACACATGTCCTGGCAAGATGACCTTCACTCAGATCATTGACTGTTTATGCAAGCTAACGCGCGAGCGTTTTGTCCCGTTTTGTTGCCAAAGGTGTTGCTGCATGACGAGAATACTTCTCGCCGGAACCAGAGGCTGAGCTGTCAATTAGAGATTTAAAAGTGACGGAGAAAGCCATTTAATGGTTTAAATTAGCACCGAGGCTGCAGTACTGAGGCACGGGCGGTGGCATCAACCGCTGTGTTTTGTAGCGCTCTGCAGATGGTTGGAGGGGAAAGAAAAAGCTCGAGCGAGCTAGAGCACAGGCAGATGAATGAAACTCATGCTGTCGTTAGGAAGGCCTTCCAGGAAAATAGGATCTGCACAAGTGACTTGCCAGAAGCATTTCATGCCCACAGCCATTTTCCACAAATATGATTTCCTTTTTTTCCCTCCACTTCGCTCCCACTTCTTTTTTTTTTTTTTTTTGCTTTTCAGTTCTTCAAAGAAGATCTATTAAATAGCTTCTAATGCATGAATAGGAGATGTTAAGTAACAGCGCAAAGCTAACACAAAGCGTTCTGCAGTATTGCCGATGAGAATATTACTATGCTCTACCTCAGGGCCAGTACCACCTTACAGTCACTTGGGAGAACATTTTGTTATTATGCCAGGTCCTGCTTCAGCCCAGCTTGGAGTTAAACTCCTGAGTGTATTTGGGCTCCTCTATAGGCAACAGTAGGTATGCAGTCGTAGGAGTACATTCAGTTAGTGTGTTAGCATTGTCTTATCGTCTCAAAGCCACTAAATAAAGAACAATATTAATTTCTAAGACAAATGATGAACACATACGATCATAGTTGATCTATAAATGCTTCATCCACAAAATATTTCTCCTGTAGTAATCACAGTTTGAGTGGACAGCTTGACAGAATGTTAGTAATCATCCTGTTTAAATACTTCTACTAGTGAAGGATTATTCTTACATGAGGTGGTGACAGACTTGTTGATCGGGGATGCAGGATGTTTCTCTATGATGCCCTGTGACTGTTGGTGTAGGCTCCAGCACCTCTCATTAACCTGGTCAAGGGTAAGTGGCTTAGAATAATGAATAGATACATGGTGTGATGCAGTGTTCTACAGCACTCCCATAACTGTACTTCCCCTGGTTACCTGGTTATGGCTGTGTGCAACCTATTTGTCAGAACATCTACATTTATAGTGCATTATTAATAAAGACGGTTGTTTTGTATGCGCATGACTCATCATCTATTCTTTATAACTACTATTGCACACTGCTAAATCTAATAGAAATCATCCAATATTTTTAACAGATGTAATGGTTTTTAGTTTTTAGATGTACTGGTTTAAAATGACTAGTGTCTAAACACAAAAATTCACACAGTTATTATTATATTTGCTTGTAAAGCCTGGGTGCACTTGGCTGTTTCTGCTGCATATCCAGCCATTTCCAATCTACCTAGTGCCAATTAGCTACAAAAACATAGTCCATCTCTGTAGTGCAGAATTCAAAACTAACAATCATGTTGTGCCTGCAGTGTTTCACGAGGATGAATGAGATTTGGCCGACAAGTTTGCTGTCAGCAATTTCTACATAATAACACATCTTTAGGCAGAACAAGGACGGGTCAGTTAAAAAGAGAGATATTTCAAATAAGCCCTTCTGTATTTCAGATAGTTTCATGCCCAGAGCAATGAGGCAAAATTTCATCTGCTCACAACAAGCCTTGTTTTCCAGACAGCCGCTGGACTGGCATCTGACAAGCTTGTCAAAAGGAGCCATAATTCTAATCATTCGATCATGGCTGGCAGAGTGTGTCAGGTGAAAATTGTGAGGCTCAATTGCTACATGAAGATGAGAAACAGTCCACCAGCTGTGGCCACTGGTTCCATGTTCATTGAGATTGACAGCACTTACATTGTTTACAGGCCAGTGAAGCCAAAGGTGACTCATCTGTTGTCATTGTACCAGAGCAGGACTCAGATCCACACTTCAGAAGTGTCTTTTGTTACTGGTCACAGTTAAGGCTTGAACTGCAAGTCTGCTGAATAGACTCTTAGTCACCAATTACATGTTTTCTCACCTAGGTGGCTGAAAAGCTCAGGTTTATAAAGTGCACTGAGACTCCTACGAATTTGCTTCAGAGGAGTATTTTTTATGAAAATGGATGATAGAAAAAAATGATGAAAAGTGGATGAAAAGTGGACGTTTATTACTTTAAAATGACAAAAAATGCAGACAGAAATGTTTACCTTAGCACTTCCATGAAAATCTTATATAAACACGTGCGAAAAAAAGAGGAAAGGGCACCTTCTGCACATAAACATTTACAGCACGTGTTCTGGGTTATTTAAAGTCCCAGGTGAGATATGATAAAAGATGTGTGACGTTAAAGATTCATTAAAAGTTTGAATAATAAACACAACACAAAAAAATGATCAAACACTGCTTGAAGAACTGCCCGAGCATCGTCCCAATAGTCAAAAAAGCATGCTTGATTGACATCCTTATTTCAATATGCTTGTTATTGCTGGATGTGCATCCAGAAAATGGATATATGCAAATGGTTGTCACAGCAAGTTCAGATGGACAGATGGCAGAAAGATGAGCTAACTCTGTAAGGTTTGTTATACCTACTAGGTTAGCCTTTTCTTTCTTTTTCATTCTTAAAAACAGAGACAGTAAGGAACATATCATTTTTTAAGGTTCTGTGGGCAGAACAAGACACATCACACTTGGTTGGTGAAGACAATAGATATACAGGAACCCCCCAGATATTTTTGAGAACTGAACTCACATTTTTCTGTAGAAATCACCACAATAATGGGAAATACTGCAAATATTGCTTTTTTTGTTTTTTTTTCGTGGCAATAAATATATTTTTTCTGGATGTTTTCAAACAGGGGTACCCGCTCACCTCGCCGCATTGTCCCAATACATTTGTCCTGCGACCTTCCGAGTTGTATATCTCACCAGGGAAAGCAATCAGACACTTCAAACTCCACCTTTCCAACAAGCCCTCATTTGTATTTTTAGCCAGAGTAGATCAGGGGTTACTATCCAAAAGCCATTCACCAGTGTCCCTATACTTTGGTCCAGTAACCTTCCGAGTTGCATTTTTTGACGGGGAATTTAAATGAAAAGAGGCCAATATGGGTTTACCTTTACATTAACTTTAACACTCTGAGGTTGGAGGCCTTTCTGGCACTTTGAGACAATTTTGTACACCTTTACATTTTTAAGTATTTAACTAAACACATCTATGCCTAAGTGACAAATATTGTTATATTCTGGAAAGCATCAGCTAGAATAAAATGTGAGTAAAGTGAATGTACTGAAAAAAACACCCCAAATATGTGTGAACCTTGTAAACATATGTCTGAGCTACAAAAAGGTAAGGACAGCATTCAGAAATGTTATGTAGTTTCAATGCAATTTGTCAAAGAACTCTGTTCTTTCACATGCATATTCATTAGATGTGTGTTTCACACCTGTAACTTCCCCCTCCCCATGTTAATGGCCATTTGCTAATGGCTGTCATTGTCTGCCTGGCCCTACTCCCAAAGCTTCAGTGCTAACTAAATCTTCGAAATCTTGAGAATGAGAATACATATAAACAAACGAAATCTAGAAAAACAAAGAACATACAGGGTAGCAGGCCTTAACCCAAACAGGACAAGAGTAGTATTACAGCTGACCTACATACAGTGGCAAACTAACAAGGGCGTATATAAAAAACAGGGAAGTGGTAACAGCTAAGAACGGAGAGCAGGTAAGTGAAACCACTAAACAGGTGGGCAGGACATGAAACTCAACATCAGCACTTGAATAAAACAAAGACATGAAGATGCAACACATAATGGGATGTTACATTTTCCTGATGGTCTATTCGACCTAAATTAATGTTAGGAATACTTCCTTAGAAAATCAGCTTACTTCTAATTTAACTTAACTGAAAGTCATAAGTGTTGGTCTCAGCAGTGATGTTAGTTAACATTAACACGCTAAATATCTCTAACAATACTCAAATTAAAATATTATGCATAAAATAGCAGGAAGCAAAACAAAGAAGCATAAAAGAAATTAAATAATAGAATATCAATAAAAGAAGATGCAATGGAAGTTCATTCATTAATTTTCTGTAACCGCTTAATACTTAATGGGGTTGCTGGTGCCTGGAGCCTATCCCAGGGGCCTACTGGTGCAAGCTAGGGACTCACCCTGGGCGGGGCGCCAGCCTGCCGCAAGGCATGCAATGGAAGTTATATTTAAAAGAAGATGGAAAAAAATAATGCGGTTCAAGCTACAGTTGGTGAGGATCTGATGCTGATGGGCAGTTGGTCCCAGCAGCGAGCAGCATAGTTGTTTGACACGACTTCACCATGTTTAGTTTGGTTATTTCCACCACTAGCTAAGCAGCTCTAACAGATCTAAGAGACCTACCAGAATTACATCAAACACATCAGAGACGTACTTACAGTCCAAGCCATTGAGTGACATGTACACGACGAGTAAAGCTCTGAAAGCTAAATTCCGTAAATGTAAATGTAAATGTAAATCAATTCTGCACCGAACTGAGATCACTACAATGACTGAGAATAGAAGTGATATGCTCTCTTTTCTTGGGTTTGGTTAGAATTCTAGCAGCAGCATTTTGAATTAACTGGAGCTAGCTAATGGACAGTATTGCAATAGTTAACCCTGCAGGGAATACAGGTGTGTATAAGTCTTGTTTGGACACAAACTCTCTTATTGTACCAATGATTTTAAAGCACCAAAATGCTGTTTCTAATAGCTATAACATGGTCACTAAAACTGAGATTAGTTTCTGAGTATAAAGTGCTTCAGATTCCAGGTGGGCACTGAGAATTCTCTATTTATTTCCAAACAAGATCATCTCTATTTTGTCTTTAATTAATTGGAGAAAGTTTGGATGCATGCTTTATCAAGGCACTGACACAATTAATGAATCTTTTGGACCAAATTCACTTGGTGAAAGATCTAGATAGATCATATGCATAGTTTTGATAGGGCACATTATTTTCCTTAATAATTTAACTCAGAGGAAGCATGTACAGGTTGAACAGGAGAAGCCCCAGTATGGACCCATACAATTCACAAGTGCCAATCAAGACAAAGTAACACCTGCCTTCCAAGTAGGACCTGAACCATCTAAGTCTAGCAGAATGGTATGGTCAATGGTGTCAAAGGCTGCACTCAGATCTAACAGCTCCGGTGCAGTTATTAGTGTAATTGCAAAGGCAAGCACAGTATTGGTCTTCTTAAGTTTTATTCTTGTTAATATTATTCTTTTTATACAAAATTCTCCTCATATGGGGTTTTGAAATATGGGCATTGTTCCAATTGCAAAATGTGCATTAATATCCCCTGTAGTATTGATTATATATAAAATCAATTTTTGTGGTCGAGTCACCTCTGTAATATATGGGGAGAGAGAGTAGCTGGTGTTAGATAGCTGGTGTTTGCTAAACTGGTTGTGCATTACAGACAATGGTTAAAAAATCTTTATCTAATTTAACAATCCGCAGTGACAATTGGCATATAGGAAAAGTAACTATCCTACTTGGGCAGTTTTGGTAGTCCAAACCTTTATTTCCTACTTGAATTTGCCTCTGAAATATCCTTCCTCTATTTTAGAAACTGCACTGCACTTAGCTATCAGTGTCCAATGTCAGCTTATTTGGGGGATGACAATGAATTTCAGTTCTACTGGTGATAATCCGGTTGATGTCGGCATTATTTGTTTCTAATCTCCTGCAATGTGGCTTGAAGTAACAACACTCATAGTCAGTCTTATGAATGCTCTTGATAGACATAGACATGTTAATTATGTGGTTTTCATAAAAGTTTTTTATAGTTTTGCATTACAGTGACTTTTAACTCACCTGAATAAAAGAGGTAAATCATGCGGAAAGCCTTCCAAGAAGAGTCGAAGCTGCAACTCCATATTAAAGTCTATGTATCAGAATTCAGTGTCATTAAAGTCCTTTTTAGTGTAATTGTCAGGCATCCCAGTACTTTTGTCCATATAGCGTATGAGGTTTTCACAACAGTGATGATACAGAATTCAGTCATTACATCATTCATGCCCAGATTTGGAAACAGAACGATCATTTTGTATATCAGTATAGCACTAGTATATCAGAATCAGAATCAAAATGCTTAATTGATCCCAAAGGAAGCTGCTTCAATGCAAATATAAGATTGAATGGGGTGGACAATGAATATTTCTTCATTGTCCACCGCATTCAAATGAGCATTACTTAAATATCGGGCGCGTAATTCCCATTCAAATTCCCATTCAAATTTGCCTCTTGTTTCGAACCTTCTGAACAAATAGTGAACAGCCTCCGCAAAACTGCCTGTTCAACTTCAAATTCAAAACACGTATATGTTCAAGACAACATTAATGCCATGTATAAATGCCATGGGCAGTGGATTGTTTTCTTCCATTGGTTGCTTAGTAACCTTGGCACTGTAAGTGTGTGATTAGGTTCTCCTGAGCATCAAGCAAAAGCTTTCCGGATACTTAATGCATTTATATTCCAACACAGACCCTTCCATTTATTTTTTTCTTGTTATATTTAATTGAGGAGAGAGAGAGAGAGAGAGAGAGAGAGAGAGAGAGAGAGAGAGAGAGAGAGAGAGACAGAGAGAGATACTGCACTCCTTGACAAGCTGGAATCTTTCACTTTAGAGATTATATGGCATTGTTTTTCACTCACCCTCATGTCTCACAAATGCATGCACGTATAACACAGCAGTTTTCAGAGCTTCAATTAACATGCTAACAAGTTAGGGGCGAGGGGATATAAGACAGGTAAGTGGATTATGTTTTCAGTTTATTAACCATTGCAGGAGTAGCTCAGTCAACAGTGCTGATGTTTCTGTAAGTGTATTAAACAGATTAGTCAGACTTATCAAAGCTCCACCCCCAAATCTGTTCTTTATCCTCACAAAAAACACATATGAACCTTGTGAACTTGGACTGGAGTGAACTTGGATTGGAGACTTTCTACACAGTATGGAGTGTCCAGTTTGAGATACTGTGTTACTGAGCTGGACAATACTGTTGTAGACAGGTTTGCCATGGTGCCACCAGGGGAGGATCACCAGGGGGTTGTTGTCAGAGTTTCATGATGTCATTGGGGGTGGGATGTGGTCTATTATGTTGCTCTGAATGTTACCACATCTTTACGTCATTGTTTTTGAGATTCAGGGCTAATCATTAAACATTTATGTCTAGGCCTAACAACATGCTTTCACCCCAAATCAAACAATCAGCAACTAAATATATTAAACAAATTGTCAACTATATAGCATTGACTGTCAGAGTGCGGGCCGCGAAGCCCACACTCTGATTTACCTCGGAGTGCGCAGGAACGAGGCAGGCAGGCTGGCATGCTGGTGTTCAGGTTTTATTAACAGAAACGAAACAAAACAGGAACTCAAACAGGCACGCGGGCCTTCCAGAACATGAACGAGACAACAGGAATGGGAAACACTCAAACATGAGGCGATGGAGACATGAGGACTAGACAACAGAGGCAGGTATAAATACAGGGGACAATCAACGTAGGAACTAACGCAGCTGGGGAACACAGACAGGAAACAGGTGGGGAACCAAAAACACGTGACACAAAGCAAATACATGGCAAAACAAAAGTCAAAACAAAACAAGGTGGCCATCTACGGCCCTCAGCCGTGACAGTTTCCTAGCCATTCTTTATGCAAAGTGACTCAAAACATAGTGGTTCAATATTTTATGAAAAAAAAAGTCATTTAAAGAAGTTATATTTAAAAAATGAGATGAAATGAAAAAGCATAGATCTGCACCACTATAAGGCTGAAGAGTTTTTACCACCATTTCTCTAAGTCCGCTTCTTGAATTTCATGTGCACAATCAGACAACCCACACTGTCAGTAATGTGCAATGACCTCATGCATGGAAAGGATAATAGACCTGAAATGACTTTGCATATTACAAGACTTTGATAAAGGACTGCAATATAATGAGGAACTGCTTCTCTTTTTCTTCCCTCATTTTTATTTTTAGAGAATAAATAACTGACTCTCTGTTTAAACAAGCCATCTGGGACTGACTATGTAACCACAATATCAGAAGACTTCTTCAATTTATGTTCAGTTCTTGGGTATTTTATGATTCAGCATCAAAAGATCCACTTGTTTAGATGCACCTAGACCTGCTGCTTGAGCTCACACTCAGAATATTTACAATGCAGTTCTTCAGAAGTTACTCATTTGGAGGTATTTGTTGGAGACAAATATAATAATGCTCTGTGATGGGATAACTTCTAAAGGAGTGACATCATTGTAGTGTTTATTTCAGTTTCAATTTCCTCCCACTTCTTGAAATAAGAGTTTGATGCATTATGTAAACATTGGAAAAGTTTTGACATTTCTGCACCTTATTCCATATGCTTTGTATAAAGAAAATGTTTCTGCATATGGTTCGTATATGGAAAATACGTTCATTTTAAAAATATAAAAATATTTTATCAATTACTTAAAGGATGTCATAATACCTGTCAGACTATCAGAAAAGTGATGAATTATGCATCTTTTTGACAGTCTTTGCTGTTGCTACACTCCATATTAATACAGTTGTTTTGTTTACAGGTGTCTATAAACATTTGGACACATAATGTTTCATTCTTAGAAGCACAGTAACAAAACACCCTGGTAAATTCTAAATGACAAAGAGGAAAATTAATATATAAAACAGATGAGTGATTACAACTGTTTTGGTACATAAACCCACATCATAAGTGAAGCTCAGGGAAAATAAATAAAATACAAGAACAATACGGGCCCATTAAAAGTATTGCAGTCAACCCTCAAGTGAATGGACGGCAACTAACCTGAAACAGAAGGCCTGGTTTCTTTACACATAATATTTACACTACCACAAGTACACACACATACACACAAGTGAATTTACACACACACACACACACACACACACACACACACACACACACACACACAGCTGCATACTTACCTGATGCCTGATCATTCAGTTGGATCTATCATTCATGTTGTTGTGACAGTACATTCATGTGAAAGTAAATCTTATGCTTGAACAAACAATAACAACTCTGAGCCGTCATAGTCTTCATCACAAAGAGCATGGATGTCCAAACGTATCTGTAAAGGGCCAGTGTTTCTGCAGGTTTCCATTCCAGCAAAGCAGGAATATACACAATCAACTGTTTAAAGACTGACACTAATCAATTAAACAAGGAGAATCAGGTGAGGTCCTGCTTGCTTAGAACAAAAACACACAGCCACACCAGCCCTTTATGGATAAGATCATCCCCCTTACATAGACTTTCATTCAACAGGATTTTTAAATAACCAAAGTATCAAGAGATTCTGTTTTGTAACTATTGTACACATATTTTACAATGTTCTGTTACAAACTGAACACATATAGCTGTACTAAAATAAATATATTAGTAAAATATACTGACTATCGATACACTTCTCATGAGTAATGTAAACAACGGGGGAAATATTAACTAGAGGAAATTTTGGACCACCAGTTTTCTCTGGCGGTTCTATATTCCTTCACTCTCTCCAAAACATCATTTCATCCTCAAGGCAATGTCTCAAGCTTACTTCTTGCTAATTATGTAACTTCTTGCCCCGTCTGGGCTCAGGAAGGAATAACTGAGATTCATTGCCATACTGGGGATATATTTCATACAAAGGAAAAATGTGCATCCTTGAAAGAAAGAAAACAGTTCGTGTGCACGCTTAGACCCTTTCTGTTTTTCCCAATCCCAGCTCGTTATGCCATGGAGGAATTTTCTCTGCTCAAGCACCTTTCATGTTGGTTGAGAAAATGCGGCAGCTTCTGTAAATCAAGTCTTGTAGCAATGGGGTGGTGGGTTCTTTGAAAGGGGAGGGAGGCCAAGGACCTCAGACTATAGCTGCAGGGAAAAAAGAATGTTTACATTAAAACATGTATCAGTAGGGGTACTGGTAAATGATATTTCAATGACTGTGACTTTCTTGACACGTAGAAAAGCACATGAAGAACATATAGTGTTACATATTTTGGGACAAAATAGGTGTTCTGCCCTCCAGTGGCACTAACTGAAAGTAAATAAGAAATATTCTCTCACAAGGCATCCATATTTGTTAATGAGTCTACTGTCTGTTTATCTTTTTAAGACACTGGCCCAAGTTCTGGAGAATTACAGCTTTAAATTAAGCTTTAAGAACAAACTACAGTATTTCATTTGTTTTTACATTGACAGAATAAAATAACAAGCATAAGGAATAAACATGCATAAGGAATAAACATGCTTTATTAAGATAAGATAAGATAAGATAAGATGAGATAAGATAAGATAAGATACGATACGATGAGATAAGATAAGCCTTTATAAACCTTATCTCAGCTTATCTTAATAAAGCATGTTTTCCTTATGACCACTGTGTTAAACTATCTGTACAGTTATAAAATGAATGCACTGAATTTACTTTGTCTTTCAGTTTACGTATTTTTAGCAATGCTTTTTTATGATATCATTGATGTAATAGCCACTATTTCAAACTCAATGAATATAGTAGAGACATCTGTATCAAGTTTTTTTCTGTGGACATAGTTTTCAGGTGTACAGGACAAAATACCAAGCCTTCCTTTTATATTATAGAGGGATCCAGATTAGGTGTCATAATAAAGCTTAAAAAGACAGCCTGCACCAATGAGTGAGATGAAGAGTGGGAGTTGTGTCCTGCAGGACCAGTTTACTGCTGCAGGGCCTCATCAGCCTGACAGCTGGCTCCACCCCTCCTCCCTGCCAGAGCAGGCCTGGATTCCTTCAGTCAAAAGCCTTTGATTATGAGTTGGGGCTCCCCTCGCTCCTCTGAATGGCTGTCAGAGGCGTCAGCATGACGGACGGGAGGGTATTTCACCTCAGATAGTAACAAGTGAGGCGTTAACTCTACATGTGTGAGACCTCTGTCATTCAAACACTAACCTCACTCAGGGACAGCTATTCACTGGACGAAACAAGATGGCCAAACAAAGGTGGATTGAGATGTGTCTATCTAGTGCTGGACTCTCCAAAACATCAACATGACTTTTTAAAACCATACATCATCAGATTATTATCTTATCAGTCTGACCTATGAGCTCACACTAGACAAGTGTGATTGGAAAATTACAGAAAATTCATTCTGAAAGCCATTTTCATAAACAAATATTTGGTAGAAAAATATCAAACAAATGCTCTGCTGTCAAGACCCTGTGAGTGCTTTTAAGCACATGTTTCTGCTCGATTGAAACCATTACAAAGAACCTACTGACCTAATGCTATCAAATGTGAAATATTCCATTTCAAAATACAGTCATACTGTACATCCTAAATGCTCTCTGATTAAATTAGCCAGGCTAGCAAAAGACTAATGGAGACATTTGGAGAAACAGGAGCTGTTAGGAGAAGTGAATGGAGAGGAAGTGGAGGAGTCGTCCAGTCTCCGTGCTCCTGGGGGAACAGAGCAGCAGGGATAATGGCTGTCTGGTGGTAGGTCAGGGCTCCTGTGCTTAGGCGTAGTTTTTTTTTTTTACGTCTTCAGTGAGGGATACACTTTCCACTGCTCATAAATATTTTAACAAAGGGAAAAGGGAAAAAATGTCTCTTATGTATTGAATCTCGATTAAAAAAACTGAATAAAGGCTTTAAGTAAGCAGTGCATGCATTAGTAGAATGACAAGCATTCCTATACTGTTCTAAAGAAATAACAATTGACATTTTTCTGAACTGGGAGAGTGATTGTAAGTTTCAGAAGGATCACAGCATGGCTCACTTTTCATAGGGTAGAACCTGGGTAGAAATCACAGTATTTAAAACAATCAGCCACAAGCAGTTCTACCAGCATTTTGTTGCTGTCCAATCTCCATTTTCTATGTGTATGTTTCCACATCCCTTGAACTCCACAG
Organism: Brachypetersius altus; assembly: GCA_037974465.1. Lineage (NCBI taxonomy): Eukaryota > Metazoa > Chordata > Actinopteri > Characiformes > Alestidae > Brachypetersius > Brachypetersius altus. Next base: position 22,839,284 of record JBBPDB010000040.1, read on the forward strand.
CCACAGCTTACACTGTGTGATACTTTCATGATGAATTAACTGACAGCCCAAAATCACTCACCCAGTTTTACATTGTAAGGTTTTTATGTTAACCTATATTATGTGTAAATAAGGCCTTCTTTTTGCCTTCTTTCAGACATATTAGGTTTTTTTGGACGGTGTTTATTTACAAAACTAATTTAGAATTCAAACAGTCAGCACTGCAAGATTAGTACCCCTCCACAATATCTGTTAAACTCCATCCCTCCTCATTGGCTGATGTGTTGGCTTGTTTTGCATGAGCTAAGAAATTGCACACATTCCAATGGTTTTTGAAAATTAGGCCCTAATAGCATGAAAAATAAATTCCTTTCGGCATATATTACTAGTTTTATTCCTGTTATCACCACAGTAATCCTATCAGAACGGGTGGTGTGAAGGCCCTGGCCACAGTTTCAGTGCTGGAGAGTGCTCTGTTGAGTTTGATTACTGAGCAGCCGCCGCAGCTGCCATGCTGCGGTCATCACATGCCCTGTCTGTTGTTGTGTTTTGAGGAATGTGAAGTAGCTTTCAGCTCCCAGCAGACCCATTAGCTCCCTGTGTGTGCTCTGTGAACCTGGAAACTCAGTAAAGATTAATCTGGTTCCACATTACAAAGGTGATGAGTCAGGTCAGTACAGAGAGAAAACAATGCTGGTGATTAGTGGAAAGTTCTGGATTATAATAAAACAAGACAGCTACCATGTGACAAAATGTAAAGTATAACAGATTGCAGAACTAGCAGAAAAAGGCCATAAAACTAGAACCCTTGTCCAGCGGCACGCTGTAATGTACAGTTGTCAGAGACAGAAAACAGCACTGTTTTTCCATCATAGCTGCCGTACTGTAGCGCTCGCTCACTCATGCGGCAGTACTGAAGTGCCTTATAGCTAGCATGTTTTTTTAATGAGTCCGGCATGATGGCAACACTGGCATGCATAAATAAATCTTTGCCTTTATTGACTGAGCAGCATGGTATAAATAAGTAGGGACAGCTCATATGTTCCCAAACTGAAATGAATTAAAAAGCACCACGTACTACAGGAGATATCTGGGTGCAAACCCATTATCTATTTTGGGAATCTGATGAAGGGTCTGATGACAGTGGCCTGTAAGATGTGAAGAAAAAAGCTACAACTCCACACTGAAATGCTCCTGAGGCTGAGTGGGGTGAAAAGGCATTGGTGCTTTGAAGTCATTCTTTCATGCACATGCTCACATAAAGCCCATACTTCAACTACAGATACATATATTCCACCCAAATGAATGATAGTCTCATTGACTGCGCTGATTTTTTTTTTTTTACTGTCTTTTATTTGCCTTTTTTCTTCAACTACTCTTTACTCTTACTGAAGTCTACAGCCAGAAATCTACGCATTGCATTTTATTTTGTTCAGCTGGCTCAGCACATGTGGCTTACACCTCTCACTCCCAAGCGTTACAATTTTATTCCTTGCCAATAAAGATCCTCAAAAGAGAAGACCAGATCATATCAAAGTCTATGTTCATGATGTTAAAAGGTTGTAGTTCTATAAGGAACTTACTCTTTTTATTTTGACCTGATGCTTTTTTACTCTACTTCAGATCTTTATAGTCAAAACCATAAAAGCATCACAAACTTTGTAAAAAACTAAAACTAAAAACGTAGTAATAAACAAGTATGTGATTATTCCCATAGAACCAGCATGCTACGAAAATGCAGTAAAAGCATTCAAATGCTTCTTCTGAAGTTTTATTGCAGATGTAATCATATCCACCAGATTCTCACATTACCATGTTCCTGAAGGCTTGATGAATTAAAACACGAGTGTTACACAGGGATGAATCCCTGAACAGGCCAGAAAGTTCAGTGCCCAAGGGCCTCAGAAGAGGGTCTCAAACCACTAGACTCAAGATGGGTCAAATACTTGTGAGAGTCCACTATAGATGAATATGTAAGATTAACAAATAGCTCTTGAGCATAGTCAGAATAAAACTGAGTTTCTATAAAAAAGGAATTTCTAGAGAGGAGGTGGTTCTGACAGTCACTAGTGGTTAAGGCATCCGCCCCGTGACCAGAAAGTCCGGGTTCGATCCCCAAGACCGCTAGGCACCACTGAGGTA
>JBBPDB010000040.1:22847309-22870814 GCA_037974465.1 Brachypetersius altus
GAAACAGTCGTGGAATTCTTAAGCACTGATGTACGTCACTCTGGATAAGAGCGTCAGCTAAATGCCGTAAATGTAAATGTAAATGTAATGTAGTTCCCAAAGTTTCAAAGTCTTGTCAGACATTTCTGACTGAACATAACATTCTACCATTCAAACCATGGAACTTTGAAACCTTTGAGTAGATTCATTGACATGAATGATTCATAAAATAGTTCTTATGTGGATGCAGCCACTGGGTTAGAATGGAGGGCTCTTTGCTACCAGTCAAAGTTGTCTATTCAATGCATTACTAAATGAATCTTTCCACTTCCAATATTTCTGGGGGGTTGATGTCCAGAGGTATTAATATAAATAATTTACAGTTTAAGCCGTTCAGAATTTTGGGAAAGAAAGTGTAAAACAAGCTGTATAATGTAATAGGAGGATGGCATGGGGCAGTTGACTGGTATTGCTTTGGACAGCCCATGTGATGTGGTTTATCGATGCATTTAGGTATTCGTACAGCCCACTTTGTCTCTGAATGTATTACTTTGTAGGACAATAAATCCATTTTCATTGCTAGCTGTCTCTCGGCGAACACGAGTTGGATGAATACATAAGAATGTTGCTCTGACACACACACTGGCTTCTCCTTCACCTGCAGATCAGATGGAGTTTTTTAGAAAAGGCTCAAATGACCTCTCTGGTGGATCATTAAGTTGAGTGTCTACTGTTCTCCTCTGTTTTTCCTAGCAACCACAAAGCTGCAAGATGTTGAAGGTCAGTGGCCAGTAATCTTTCTCTTGCAGATTTACTTTCCTGCAGAGTTTATTTCCTAACATGACCCCCCCACGCACCCTCACAATAATGTGTCTGATCCAATCAATAAGCTGGAGCGTATGTGGAAGATTCTGACTGGAACTTGACTCCACAGGAGAGCACTAGAGATCTCCAGGCTAAGGGTCAGTGACCACTGTCTTTGGTGTAGGACATGATGAATATCTCCTTTCTATGATGAGAACTGCATCATTGGCCTCAGAGAGATGTGAATACATTTGGAAGATTAAGTAAACAGACAACAGCTGCTACTCAGTTGAGCATGTATGTGATTAAACAAATTAACACTTCATCTCTAGAATGAAGTGTCCTTGACTATGTAATAAGAGGAGTAGGCATGTTGTTATGTATGGAGCTAATGCACAACTACAATAAAATGGAGCGTACTGAATAAGAAAAGAGCTTTATACTAAGTTTGTTGCCTCCTTTGGCCTTATTTTGGCAAGGTTGGCCTTGAACGATAGCTGCGAAGTCCTGCAATCAGTGATCAAAGTTAGTCATGTTAATATGAAGGCATTTACCTCAAATTGAATGTAAAGTGAATCATCCCACTTGGTAAAAAAATATTTAACGCTAACAGCCAAAATTAAATTTTTTGCAGATTTTTCTTCAAATACATCACTACTTTTTTCAATCCAGTGCATTCATCAGACATTATTTTATTGTTTTCTTTATTTAGTTTTATTCAAATCATTCATTTATTTACATTTTATTTATTTAATAATTAGGCCGATGTCATTATTACACATAGAATTCTTTTTTTCTTTTTTATGGACCTTGCTTTGTGTATTGAGATATAGTCATGCTATGATAGAAAAGGTTCTGCCCCAAACTGTGTCCACAAAGTTAGAAGCATGGCGTTGTCCAAAATGTCTTAGTATGCAGAGATTTCTCTTTGCTGGAAGAAGAGATGTGTCCCAATACTTTGGTTCGTATATTGTATACGATAATGAAGCAGTCCACTTGGCCAGGTAGTAATAAAATGGAGTCTGGTGTAATGTACCCACCTTCTCCGATGTAGCTGATATTTTAGCGCCTTTCACTGAAGTCCTCCTCAGATTTATTTTTTGAAGCCTGTGTTGTCTTCATAGAATTCAGGTATGAAGATTGTTACACTAGCAGGCAAAGCAAAAACACATGCACCGTGTAGAACAGTGTAGTGTCTGCCAGCCCTAGATTCATGCCACCGCTCTGAATCTGAACAGGCTCATCTATTTCCACTTTATGAGACTCATTAAATGACCATTTACAGGCTGCGGACTGGGGCTGCAGTACTTGAGGAAGGGGCCACTGATCTAACCTCTAAATTAATACATATACTTTTGGTCATAGTGTTTATAGTTTGTCTGTGCACACTTGCATTTACATGCGTGGGTAGATACCCAAAATAACTACCACTAAAATGCTAACAGCCCACCAGGAATGATCTCCTAATTACCCACTTCAGCGCTGGCAATGGTCCACAATGCACTGGATTCTACAAGGGCTGACAAATTAATAGATTTTTCATCCCAGATATTTGAGTTGAGGTGTTTAATTCAAATTAAAGATTTACATTACATTACATTTATTTTTATAATTTAATGCTGTGTTATTTAGGGTAACTTATGTGGACAAAAGTATTGGGATGTTCTTGGAAGGCTTTTCACAAGATTTTGGAGTGTTTCTGTAGGAATTTGTGCCCATTCATTCTGTAAAGCATTTATGAGGTCAGGCACTAATGTTGGACGAGAACGTCTGGCTCACAATCTCCGTTCCAGTTTATTCCAAAGGTGTTGGATGGGTTTGAAGTCAGGGCTCAGTGAAGACCAGCCATGTTCTTCCACACCAAACTCACCCAACCATGTCTTTGTGGACCTTACCGGGGCACAGTCATGCAGGAATAGAACATGACCTTCCCCAAACAGTAAAATCCCAAATTTCTGTACGGAGATAAATGGTAAAGACCATGTAAAAAATAAGAATTACTGCTGTCCAGATTCAATTACAAAGTATACACTATATACTTTGTATATGAGAGTTTCTCTCATATAGCTTACTGTAACAGAAAGTGTTATCACAAAAAGTGTATTTCAACTACATATCTTTGTCATTATTGGTCAGGGGCCACTTGAGGCTGCAATTGTTTCAGTTTTTCATGTCGGACTCTTAATTTGAAATTAAAACATTTGCCAGCTGTCCCATGTTTGTGAAAGGGATTGCGCTTGTTTATTGGTTCATGTCCAAGTCCATTGTATATTTAATTTTAGTGATGCCCTTGTGTCAATACCCTCTCACACCCTCACCCTATTTGTCCTTCATGTTCCAGGGAGTCCTTGTGTTTTGGCCCTCATGCCTACTTTATTTTCTTTGTTTCATTTGAGTTCGTGTCTGTTAATAAAACCTAACAACTGGAAACCTGCATCCGCACCTCGCTACCACACCTTGGCATGACAGATTGACCGATCCCCCAGAGGCGCAGCAGGTTCTCCACAAAGTCCCAGCCTTGGATTCCAAAGAAGGTGGCTGCTCCCATGCTGGCGGCTCCATGGAGACATCTACATTACATTTACAGAATTTAGCAGACGCTTTTATCCAAAGTGACTTCCATTCCCTAACTACAGTGGACCATCTCCCTGGAGCAACATGGGGTTAAGTGTTTTGCTCAGGAACTCAGTGGTGGTATGCTGAAGGTAGGATTCGAACCTATGACCTCCTGCATAGGCACACTTGTGTCATTTGAGTTTGTGTCTGTTAATAAAACCTAACAACTGGAATCCTGCGTCTACACCTTGCTACCACACCCTGACATGAAAATACCAGGTGTGTGTGTGTGTGTGTGTGTGCTGACCCACAATACACATTTGACTCTTTTGTTAAAAAAACGATATGTTATGGTATAATTAAAAAACATAATTCTTGATCTGTTTCTGTTTTGTTGTGTTTCTGACTTTTACACCACCCCGAACATCCAAATGTGCTCTAAACAATGTATATCCTATGAAATGTATGACTTCTGTTCTGTCTGTCAATGAAAGGCATAAATACTGACAGAAAGAAAATGTGATGATCTTATTCTTTTTTTCCAGAATATTTTAGGCTTTTATTAGAAAAACCCTGATGTGCAAAACTCATCAGGGTGCCGCATCCCGCACTGTCCCACAATGCCACACGATAAATAAAGATCCAAAGGCTGCGATATCAAAGCCTTCCCTCGACGCACCACATGCTTCCATAGGACGTTTCCATAATGCTGTGCTTACTACAGGGAAATGAGAGAGATCCATTATGCTGCTGCGGAGGAAAAAATGTTCCTTTTGCTGCTGCTTCTTTTCTCTGTGGGTGGAAGTGTTTGCTGTGATGATCACAAAGCTGCACTTATTTACCACAGAAACCACACACGCGCACACACAGTCCCACAACACACGTTTCTCCGTCTGTCGGGCTCTTTCGGCATGCACATTTACATTACTCTTTCATGGGCTTTCATAACATAACGGCTAGCCCAAAGCTTCTCATTTTATATTGATGTGTTTTAATAATGGATTCCCTATTGGCAAACAGTAACATAATTTGATCTTTTGGTTTAAAGGCATCTATCAGTTCTCATTGTCCCTCATGTAGGGTTTCCGCTCCCTCAGGAATTCACAACCTGTTACTGTTGACTTTAATTCCAGCACTGCAGGTGCTTTTGTTCACTGCTAAACACTGTAACATCATCATTAGATAATGTCTAATAAATGTGCTGCATACACTTTTAATAAGAACTCAAATAAAATGTCTTAAGGTTTGGTGCAAAGTGGTTTGGCTTAATTGGAGAATTCCTTTTCATAGTTCTCTAAAAGGATGTCAATGTTGCCCCCACTTTTACACCAAATACACAGAATACGCTTAGCAGAGGCCCAAGGAGAGTTGGCAGTTTTGGCATACTGAAGGGAATAGTGAACTTGAAGTAGAATGGGCTGTAGCAAAGTAAGTTGTAATATTGAAGTAAAGACCAATGAAATCAAATACAAACAGAAAGCTATGTTGTTTTATTAGACAAAAGAAAAACAAGCTGATAGTTGAGTCTAACTTCGTTAGCATCAGAAGCAGCAGAGTGAGAGCATAGTGAGGGCTTAAAAGAGCAGAGAAACACATTGGAAACACACACTCTGGGTACATTGGTTCAATTACTGGATAATGGACACCATGTTGTTGGATAATGGGCACATATTAGACAATGGAAAACACATTGACCAGGAGTACATAGAATCATTGAACTTTCATGCTGGCCCTTTGGTAAAACACAGCCAAGTGTCTCTAACAGATGTGAATGATATTGGCTCTGTCAGTCCAGAGAACCCAAGAGTTGCGTCATGCACAGACAAGTTTAAAATGCTTCAGGGTAAATTTAAATCAGATAGAGACTGGCTTGCACCTAAACAAGGCATTTTCAGGTGCAGATGACCTGTTCCCAAAGAAGTTTTTCAACAAGTTACACAGTAAGTTACAGCAAAGCTAAAGATGGACTGCCTTGCATAACTTATTATTTTTCTTGTGGTGATACAGTCCTCGGGGCCAAGCCTCTTAATGACTGGAGCAATGCAAAGAAGACTGTAATAAAGTTGGACATTCATTTGCACAAAAATGAGCAGTACATTTTTACATATCTCATGGTGGATGGGGGGCCATACAAGTGTAATTGGACACAAACAAAGCACTGAAGACAGTGGGTATGGTTAAAACTCCACAAGAAACTGACCACCATCCAAAGAGAATTATTCATTCAGTCATTCATTTTCTGTAACTGCTCATACCCTACTAGGGTCGTGGTTACCTGTAGCATGTCTCAGGGTCTACAGGTGTGAGGCAGGGACTCACCCTGGACAGGGCGGTCACACACATACACACACAAGCACCATTCATTCACCCCAATTCGCCTGACATGCATGTCTTTGCACTGCGGGACAAACCGGAGACCCCAGTGAAAACCCACACCACCACAAGGAGAACATGCAAGCTCCATATACACGAGACCAGGACCCAGACTTGAACCCTGGAGGTCTGAGGCAAAGAGAAACAGCTGACCCAAATATTCACAGTATAAAGTGCTACTGATGATGAGACATCAAATGAGATATCATCAGTCAAGACATCGTCAGATGGTGATGTGCTGTTCATGAATGATTTGTTCCTTTTTGAAGTAATCCTTTGACTCAGCATGTTGTCTCAGTGAGTAATTTGTTCATCATGGCTCCAGCAAAAACGTTCATGATCTTCGTGTTTCAGCATACCCTCGCAGTGTGTTACTAGCTATATTTTATTTAGTCAGGGCAATGAATGACAACACAAAATAGCCTTCTTTCTATTATATATCTGCACTGCTGCTGCTATTTTTGCACTTTTTAAACATGTTTGTATTTTTAAACATTTGACTCTCTGCTGCTTGACTTTGTCTTAATGCGGTATTCATTCAGACTAATCTCGACTGCACTAAATGCTGTGTCGTTTCACTGTGGCCTGTGTGTTTGTGAAATTAGTGCAGGAAAAACTACTGTCACTGGAACATGCTCAACAAACAGACTAAGACACAGTGGATATGGGTCCAACAGGGCCTTGAACAGAGCAAGGCAGAATAGAGAGACGTGTACAGACTCAGAACTGAAACCCAGAGATGAACACAGACAGAAATGGCTGGTAGGAACGACGTTGAACGGATCCTGACTTTCAGGTAGGGTTGGCTGTTAAACAGTGCAGGGAAAAAGTGACTCTGACAATGACAAAAACAGACAGGTGAATAAAGCTGATGGCCTGGTGGTTAGGGAGTTGCCCCTGCAATTGGATGACTGTGGGTTTGAATCCAAGGACTATCAAAGGCATCACTGAGGTACTCTTGAGCAAGGTAGTGTCCCCACATACTGCTCCCCAGTCACCCACTACTTCACTTGGTGAGTGCATTAAATGGAGTGAACAATTTCATACTGTTGACACTGTGCTGTGGTATGTTCATGTGTGACAAATAGACACTTTACATATATGTTACAAAAATGAAGGGGCAGGACAAAGATAGAGTTGGAAACCAAAACAAAAAGTCACATGACTCAAAGGTAAACAAAAGCAGCTTGTGACAAAATCTACAATTGTTGCTCATGATCTTTTGTAATACATTTTTTAAACACTAATGATATTCCTAACAGCAAAATAAAATCAGAACCTAATTTTACATAAATAATACCAACACAGTATTGCTACCGTGATTATCCACCTTATTTCACATACTATAGCACCAGTTTATTCTACCAAGTTACGCACCAGAAATGATGCGCTAATGATACAGAAAATGCAACATTTTTATTATTGCCTATAGTTCTATAGCTTTCGATAGTTTTTCACTTTAACTTTCTTTTGACTGGAGGATGTAAACCTTTGCATATGTTTGTATAATCTATAAGGTGTGCTTTTGTAATGTTCATAGAATGAGTGCTAATAGAATGAGAGGCTCCGGAACAGCCAAAGGTCATCATGCCCAGTGTGACATGGAGGGGTACAAAGCCCCCCAGCCTTGGGCTTTATAGAAGTGAACCTGCTATCCCTGCAGTGATTGAGCTCAATTCAATATCTTTGAGAAGACATGGAGTGCAAGCTGTTGTCCAGGACTAAACAGCATGTTTCAAGATCTCACAGCAGTGTTTCAGCATCATGTGAAGTTTTTTTCTAGAACAGTAGAGACTGTCACTAAGTCCTGATATCTTTCAGAAAAGACACCATGTCCACAAAATATTGGGCACATAATGTTGACATCTCTGCTGATATCGCATTTAGACCAAGTCATCACTTTTTAAGACTAATCTGAATACAGTGGTGTTTTTTTTTCTTTGTTCTTGTGTGAATTGTTGCCTTTTTAACTGAGGACATATTACCCTAATCCCTAACTATCTCAACAGTACTGCCTCTGATACATTAACTAATTTCAGTGTTCTTTCTTCTGCAGCTTCACCTTGACTCTGGGAGTTCTTAGTTTGAAGTCATGGGGTACGGTAATTGGATGCATTTCCTTGCAGCATCTCTCTCCTCTGAGCTTTTCTTTCTTCTCTCAGTCTCCTCCTCTCCAGGGGACTATGGCAACAATTCTCCATTTCAGTTAAGCTGGCCTAGCAGGCTGTTTTCCCCTGCAAATATGAAGTGGCTGTTCTTTGCAGCAGAATAGGTCTGGTAGATGTATGAGATGCTTCATACATTTTTGAGAAGAGATGAAAGATCAGCCAAGCTCATATTTGGTACTTCTTTTCAAACAATTGAAAGGACTGCAAAATTCATAAATTCAGAACCTGAATCGTCCTGGCATTCTCAAACTCCAGCCTAAGAGCTTGAGTTAACACCCATTATCGATTCTAGGCTTGGGGACTCATTATCTGATGTTTGTTTTCTGTGGATCGATTGTGCAATTCCACACATTACCTCAGCGTTTACAATTACTGCGAAGTGGGAAATGATAGGTTTGTTCTTTCATACCCGGTCAGCCCTTTATGCTTACTAAGCAAAACGTGTAGGGTCCCACTAATACCCTGAAGCCCTGTCTCCCACCCGTGAAGTGCATCAATTATTCTGTTCGCTAAAAGAAAAAAAAATCAAAAGATGAAACCACACACCCCATGGACAAAATGTAATTAAATATTTTTGTTTATTTTTTAAATTTTTTTCCTAATTTCTCTGGTATATCGTGTATTTACTGTATACTCTGTTATACTGCTGTACTAGATGCATGACGTTTTGAATGTTTGTATTATTGTGTGGTCTGCAACTGCTACCATTTGTCGTCGGACCAGGCAAATATTCATGTGTGAACTGTTGATATTGAATTTGATTGATTGTTAATGTTATTGTTCAGCGTCCATGAGCTTGGGAAAGGCGCTATACAAATTAAACTTATTATTATTATTATTATTAAGATCACCCCATCAACAAAATAACCTCCCAGTCCTGGCTTGCACAGGGCCCCAGGTTGTCATGACTGTGTCAAATGCCGTTTTTGATACATTCAGAATTCCACATGTAATAATTGGGAATTAATTGCAGTTAATTGGGATATCGCACATTTTTTTCTGACAGATGTGTATAGTCAGATATGTATAGTAAGTTAACCGGGCCACAACTGTCAGGACATTGCATTGTGAACAGTTGTCTTGGATTGACAAATGGATCCTTTTCAGAGTAAGATATATTGTGGGATGGAAAAAAAGGTTTTGAAAATGTCTTTCTTCAATACATCATGTCAAAACGGCAGAATGTTGGTCGTTATGGATGTCAGTTGATTTTCCTTTTCCTGCAATAGTAGGCAGTTCTTGGCCCTGTTCAGACTCTTGGATAGAAAGTCTGGCATGCAAAACTAACTTGAAGTGAACCCCTGGCCTGCATTTTCAGGGATCAGTTTGCCGAAAAACAAAAGGGCAGAACTTTTGAGGCAGAAGTTCTGAAGTCAAGAAGAAAGCTGAAGTGTGAAAAATGTCATTTATTTTGAGAACAGTTCACAGTCCGAGACACAAGTAATGAAAGGAAAAAATATTAAATACTGAGTTCAAGCTGGTGTCCTGGTGGTTTGGGATTTGCCCCTGTGATTGGAGGGTTGTGGGGTTAAATCCCAAACAGTGTCAACACTGAGGTTCCCTTGAGCAAGGTACCATCCTTACACACTACTCCCCAGTTGCTGCATCATTGCCTGGCCACTGCTTCACTTGGTGAATGGATTAAATGCAGAAAATTAATTTCACATTGTTCAGATTGTGCCGTGTGTTCCAGTGTGACCATACAGGGCCACTTTACTTTATTTTACAAACCAAAAAGTGGCCCATTTTGTAATTTAATTCATACTTTGTTAACAATGGGATACTCATCAGTTGGTTTAATTGTTACTTTGAATAAACTAGTCAACATTTTTTATTTTAGATGCACCCCATTGCTAGCACAGGTGCCTCCATTTATGTAGAAATGCATTACCAATAGAAGGACGTCCACATAAATAGATGGACCTCTATCTAATGAATAATGTGATTCAGAACCACTGACCAATATCAGTGACCTGAATGCAGTCAAATCCTCCCAGCAGTGTTCCAACAGGTAGTGTAAAGACAGCAAACTGTAATGAATATGTATTATTCCCTCTTCCTATTTGAGTAAACGTGCAGATTTATGTACAGATCTGCAAGTGACATGTACAGGACAGACACTCTCTCTGTTGCAGCAGCAGTGGTAATGAAAGAGAGAAGAGATTTATTGAGAGTTCCATTGCAGGTTGTAGGGTGAAACCTGCATGAGAGTGCACTCTATCAGTAGAAGAATGGATGTCCAAATTCCTCACAGTTCTTCCTGAATAGGGCATCCATGCTCATCATTTTGGCCAAAAAAATATGAAGGCCAAAGCCATCTGTTGCTCAAATGTTAATAGTTTTCTCTCCAGGCACATCAGCCGGAGTGCCAGCCTCAATTGGGCAATTCTGAATCTCACAGCAAAGCAGCAGGATGTCCCTGCACCTGGAGCCTTTCTGCAATCAGACTTTATTATATGGGAAGGGGGGAGTTCTTCATATTTAACGGTGTGATATTGATACTGGTCTCCAGGAGTTTTGAGTGTATTTAGCTGTTAATTTGCTTAAATAAAAAGATGGTTTTACGGTGGAACCTTCAAAGAGGCTCTACATTGATACTTGGTCACAAATAGTTACGACACCCTGGGTTTCATAAGGCCATTTGATGTTCAACCCTATTCAGTTCCCAGGGTTATTATATCTTATGGTTACTTATTCTGTTCCTACATAGAAAACTGCCAGCGGGCTAAAGCTGTAGGAGTAAGGAATGGACATTTGGACTTGCTGGCCCTCGAGTATTTAAGGGGTTGATTTTTTCTCCCTCAAATAAACTGCTTGCTTAATGTATACTATATGTTAAGTATTGGAATTCCAGACCATTACACCAACAGGGATTTTATAATGGAGTTGGACCCAGTTATAACAGCATCCACTCTTCTTGGAAGGCTTTCCACAAGGTTTTGGAGTGTAGGCCTATCTGTGGGAATGTGTGCCCATTCATTCTGTAGAGCATTTATGAGGTGAGTGTGTGTGTGTATGTGTGTGTGTGTGTGTGTGGGTGGGTGTACAAAGCAACAACTTGTTTCTATATTATTCTTTGTTTCTACAAGAAGTCAGGAACTTAGCAGTTCCTGTCTTAATAAGGCTTAATGAGAGCATTATAAGGGCATTACAATGTCCGTCTGATGAGTTACCGAAAAGTGAACAGAGAATCCGTCTAACAAATGATCTACCATGTTTCTACCATTTCAGATTTCAAATTTCCGCTTATTTAGACAAAGCCATTCCCTTCCTTCCTACATATAAGACATGATAACCGATCCTGCTCCCATCCTATTAGGCTATGCAGATGAAAAGGACCTTTGGATGAAAGAACACGCCTGGATTTGTAGGGCTCATAATTAGTTTATTTATTCATTCTTTTTGTAATATTGACCTAGATAAGCATGTGGCTCTAGAACTCCTCCCAGCATCTGTGCCTTAGGACATCCACATTGGCCTGGTCTTTGATCCCCCCCCTCATATAGTACTTCAAAGTGGAGCTCAAATGAAAAGCAGTGTTTGCCATTCCCACCTTGTTCTGTGTCTGTTCCCAAAGAATAGGTAGAACTCTGCTCAGTAGCCTCTTATCTATACCACATGTCCTTTTATACATACAAAAGAAACGCTACAGTGTGGTATATGAGTTGTCCTAGGCAGGAGATCAGGCTTATTTAGATGACCCCCCCTCCCTATATAAAAACATGTGATTTAAAATCTAAATTGAATAAATTATTTGCCATATTATTACAGTATCTTCATTACCATTGGTGGGATGGTTTACAATAGGGTGGACAGTATTTGGAACATTCAAAAGAGAAAACAGAAGGTACTTGCTTCAGGAGCTGCCCATTGAGTCAATATGCTGTTTACGTTTCTATAGGAACGCACTGAACATTTTTTCTCAATAGCTATTCTCTGAATGCAAGCTGACTAGAGATCTGAGGATGGGCAAATGCAAGAGTATTACTTTAAAAAAATTTCTAATCAAGAATTTCAAAACATACATTCAGAAACTTCATACAGGTTGAAGATAATTGAAAGTGAATTCATGACATTTAAGAGGAAAAAAGACAGAGCTGAACCAGTACTGTGAACTGCGGTTGGAAATGCAATGATGTGTCCTTTTAAATAGCAGTGTATCTTTCAGACGTCTGAATCAAACTGTTCATTTTACATGCTTTGATAAGACTGTTCAAAGGCTTCTCTGCCATGTTAGTCCAGCACTGAATTGATGCTGACAGTTTTCACTTGCAAAAATATATAGCCGCCAAAAAATCGAATGGTATACAAGTCTTGTGAGTCATCACAATCAGGACCAGCTATGAGGTATTCAAAGTATTGCTTAAATAAAAGGTATAAATGAATGTATGCTAAGGTTAACACATTAGGAAAAATAAATCAGAAGTATTATTTTGACCAGGCCATTCTGCTTGTTTGTTTAACAGTAATTAGCAGTAAAAGTCCAGTATAAGGTCTTTTAACTGTTGTTTACCCTCTTGACTTGTTTATACTGTTTTCTTGTCTGTTCCATGTGTCTGTCTTCCATGTGAGTTTTGGTGTTGTTTTGGCTCTGCACCCTTGTGATCCTGTTCACCCTCTCATGCTCCTATCTCCTCCCCTGCCCAGGTGGTCTTGTTTCCCCAATCAGTGTATTTATTGTTGATTTTTGTTTATGTAGCGAATGTTTTGTTGAACTCACACTTAAATCCTGTTCTACCTCAAATCCTTAGTTGTGGACACGTACTTATTTAAACTTAACATTTAGGACATGAGCAGCACGGATTCATGCCAGCAACAAACAAATAGTGAATCATCATCATACAGCCAATCAAAGTTCCTCCAGTTATGTTCAAGGTGTCGGACACTATGGTAAGCTATGTTTGGCGTTCCTATCCCACATAGAATTATTGTAATTTTAAAAACATAACTAATATTTGGGTTTTAAAAGTGTCACACACAAATGCCCACAAAGAACAACAATATTTTAGGTCTCAGAAGCAAGCAGAAAAAAAGACAAGATCTTTGAACCTGGGAGAACTTCCAGGATCGTTTCTGCCCACAAGTGGATCGGAAAATCCGTAGATGGAGGGGGTCCGGAGAGTGGCGAGCCAAGCAAAAGAGTAGTGTAGGAGAGTGAATACCAGTTTTAGACTGTTTTACACCATTTATATTTGTTGAAATCAGATTTTACTAATACACTCTAAGGTTAATAAAAACACATACACACAAACACACACGCATCTAATTCGGTAAGTAATGCTCAAACTACTACATTTAGTTGTATATGGCAGGTGTTACTCTGTTACTGACCAAAAAGACCAGTACAGGTGGGTAAAACGTAGGTGAGGGTAACAAAACAGCAACGCAGTGTCATCCCTGTCTGCTGTTCTCATGCCATATGCTTTGCTTACACAGCCACTGACATACCTTTCTTCAGCACCTGCCCATTGACTTCAACTTTATGCGCTTTAATAAAGTACATGAAAACATGTTGGCGTTACTGTCCACAGTAATCAACTACAAATGTGGCAGGTAGAGATTAGGTTGAAAGCTTTTGGAGCGTTTGGGTTCATCTCAAGCTGCAATGGGTTTTACTGCACAGTTCTGAGGGCTGTTGGCGGGTGGGGAGCAGTCAGATGCAGCTTCCCCTACAGTCCTAATCACACCCTTCTGACAGCCAATCACACACAGCATCTAGAAAATGAAATACATGACATGTGGGGAGAGGGGAGTGAGTAGTGGGCGGGATCATATTCCTTTGCGAGTGCATAAGTATGTGTATATGTACGTGTGTGTGTGTGTGTGTGTGTGTGTGTCTGTGTGTGACAGACAGAGAGACTAGCTTGCACTGTCAAAGCTGCAGTAGGAGTAGGAGAACTTCCGAGGCAAAAAGATGAACAACCTGCACTCTTATAAGGACATACAGATTTGCACAGAGCTGCAGGAACCTAGAGTTAGAGCGAAAAAAACCCTGAATTATTCAGGTTTCATGCTCGGGTAGACATTGCTGATCCGCTATAATATCATCATACAGTTGCCAGGTTCATTAGCATAACAATTAGCATAATGGAGGGATGAGAGACTATTAATTTTTTATCTTAAAACAAACAATTCTCCAACTGAATTCATTATAGGTGTCGATATAAGAGAGAAACACGATAGTACAATTATAGTAACCGCCCGTATCCAAATGAAGAGGAAAATGGAGTATAATTTTGGGCCAAGCAACTGCAACATATGACTTTTTTTACTTTGTTAATTCACCCATTCGCTCATTCTGTTCAGGGAATCCAAAAAAAAAATTAAAAATACAAGTTTCCTCTGAAACATCTCCATTAAAAGTTGTGCTACATTCAGTTAGGAGTGTTTTAATTCAAGTAGTGGATTCTTGTAGTAAAGTCTATATAGCAACTCTCCGTGTTCCTTATTCTCTTTTGTCTTGAGGAATCAAAGGGAGATCAAAGGCGATTTCTACAGTGCAGCAGTTGCAGATCCTGCTGTCTACATCACTTGCCATTCAGCGCTGCTTTCTTTATTAGATTATTCATCAAGAACCAGACCTTTCTCTGAAAGATCGATACAGTGATGATGAATGACTTCTCCTGGCTGTTACCGACGCTCAGCTTTCTTTTCGTTCCGAGCGCTGCGGCCATGCTTCTGCTAACAGCGAAATTGACCCATCTGATCAAGGGAAGCCTCAGTAATCCCGCAGAGGCTGAAAGTTGAGGTGGAACATGTTCTTCCTGCTAGATAGGGGGAATTCATGTTGCTTTTTTTTTTTTTGGTGAAGCAAGACAAGGATGACAAGGCGACTGACGGACGGTATTTTAGATGTGCTAACCATACAGCTAGCGGTTGTTAGGAAGAACTGTTTTAGATATGCTGTTTCAGAAAAAACCCTGGCAGAAAAACTACCAAACCGAAAGTGATGGCTTGAAATCCTGAGAGATGGCATGCTGTCAAGCTGGAGGCTGCCAAAAATGTCAGCATTCATTTTATTTGATCAGAAAACTAATAATTTTGAGTAAAACGAATAAGTATTGGGTTTAATTTTAGTTTTGAAATACATTTATGCTATTCCTCTCTACATTGGCTCATGCACTTGGATCATCACAGAAAGAATTCACCACCTTTTCTTGCTTCCATGCCTTTTTAGCTTATTTACGTGAGCACAAGCCCAGCAGGTGGTGTCTCAGTCTCTTGAATACCCAGCAGTTTATGCTTCAGCACATGTGTCTTCCCAGCATATGCATCATTATAACTTCATCACTTTCTGTTAATACAAAATACTAGAGTACATTAATATTTGGCATATTAATGAATATAGCAAAGGTATGAGCACTGTATGTGTGAAGATTCTACACTATGCACATAATATCATTGTTGGGTATTGTAGTATTGTATATAATTGGGACACATCATATCTTTCAAAATAATTTCTAATGTGTGCTGCCTGAGGCCTACAGGCAATAGTTATCACCAAACTCTGAGAATCTTCCCTTTTAATGCTCTGGCTGACTAGTAATGCGGACGTATTCACTTTCAGTGTCTTTTTGCTTTCTGTAATGTCTTCACTAAGTGAAACGCATGCTCCATTAGCTTGCTTCAGGTGACTGACTTGGCTGGTCGAGAACATTCCACTTTTTTGGCCCTGAAAATCTCCATAGCTGCATTAGGACTGTGCCTGGGGTCATTATCCTGCTGAAAGGTGAAGTACGTTCCAGTGTTTTGAGGTACTTGGCTGCATTTGAAAAACATTCAGGTCTAATAACTGTTTTCACTGAAAGTTACCTAACTAATACAGAAGTAATACTGAAGTAAAAGACAAATGAAGCCTTAACCAACCAGTGTCTTTTTGTGTTTAATGTGGTGAGCATATTTGCCAGTCGATATATGTTGTCATGGATATGAGTCAATAAACCTATAGTTTGTAACCTTGGTCAAAAGCAAGGTTCTCATGCATTGACCAAGCTGGATGAGAACTTAGTGGTCAATATCAATGCCAGTTTTAATTAGCCAAAAAAAACTTTATATTTCATGACTTATACATGTTATGACTTTATATTTCTATCACATTTTGGAATTCTGACCAAACAGACCATGTGTTTTGTTAACACACTTCTAGCACGTTTTTTAACATGTCCATGTAACATTATTAGTAGAATAAAAGACTCCTTTTTTAATTCAATATGCAATGCGCGGCCCTATTATGTGTTATTTTGTTCTCACTGCCTCGCCAAATTGACATTGATTTTCAAATGTCAAACTATGATTTCATTCAGCGTTGAGGACGAGAGAGTAAATGATTGTTTTATTACGGCCTAAATTACATTATGTGAAACATATTGTCCTCATTTATATGATTACAGTTTCACATGGGAGAAGATTCATTTAAAGCCTGTTACACCACAGTGAATGACCACTTTCTTTTTTCTTTTTATTTCCACACAGCCTATTTCACTGCTTAAAATGTTAAGTGAAATATGATTCAGAGCTACAGCAAGGAATAAGGGTTGAAAATCAGTCACAGGCCCTTACGTCTGCTTACTGCTAGCTTTATTTTGAGCCAAATTAAGAGGTGCCATGCAGTTTCACTCTACTTCAACTGGTAGACTCTAAATTCGGATGGGTTTATCATTTGGAAACAATAGAAGCAGAAGAAGTGTAACACAGGCCTTTCTGAAATGACTGGTATAGAACTTATCTTTTGAAATCCCATCTACATTACAAGCGAATTTATATATGTATTCTCTATATGACATCCGAAACGATGTTCATGCTTTAAACTACAGGTTTTCAACTACAGTCCTTGTGATCTTCTGCCCTGCATTGTTTCAACAGCTGAACAACTATTAAATATATTTAAAAAGCCTTATGAATGCAGGACCCACATGGAGTTTATAATTCACTGTAGCGAAGATTCTCAATTTAAAGTTAAGCATAACCTAGTACCTAGTTTTGGATGGAGCTCCTCCACTCCAAAGAACACAGTTACACTGTTCTACAGACTTAAAAATGGGTGCACTTTAAAGTAGCTGCAATTATTTATTAGAAGGGCTAGTATTGGCTATATAGTGTAAGTAAAAATGGGTAGAAATATAATTTCACAGAGATTCCACCCCTGTTCAGATCAAATAGGATATAATATAATATAGCTTAAAATCAAATCTATCGGTATCGAATGTGTCTTTTTTTACTTTTGTGCACCCTACCTCCAGTCATGTAACATTCACAGAAGCAACACACCTGGTTCTTCTTCATGTTCTTCTACAAAGCCTAAAGAGACATTTATGTGGATATCAGAATTAGGATCATCCACTTGCAACGGAAAAGTGGAGCTTAAACAATGATTAAAAGGTGAAGTGAAAATGAAAACGTGTACCACAAAACCTGCCACAATCATAAAAACAGCTTTCATCTTAAAGCTTTCATCTTTCTAAGAGAGAGGAGAGAGACAAGCTCCCCGCTTGTTTTAAACCTGAAAAACCCACAGATGTTTACATCCATATTTCCACTTTGAGAGGTCAGACACTGTGAGTCTCGAAAGGTGTGTAACTGTCAAGAAGCCATTACTGATAAATAGAATGAGCAAAGGATAAAAAGAAATGAAATTTGCACTGGAACATAAAATGTGCACATCTTACATGTTTATGAAGGTTTTATCCTTAGAGGAACATAGGAGGCGTTTGTAGCACAGGAAAAACATCACAGCAGATGCCTTTGCAAAACTTAAAGCAACTGCGACATGGAGCAGGCCATGGGAGCAGCATGGATCCGCTAGCTGACAGAAGTTCACCTGAAAACAGTGTGACCAAACACAGAAATGCAGCACGTGGGCAAGCTAATATGAAAAGACCTGTTTTCCTATCCCTTCTACTGGTAAATACATGCTCTTTGGAGAGCAAATGTGATTATTTAAAGTTCTAATACACAACCCGACGCGACTGCTGTGCTTAAATCTTTTTCGGAACTTGATTGCATGATGGCATTCCAGACTCAGCGGTTCAGCTAGTCGGCCACGCTTTGATCAGCATGGACAGAGATAAAGCAAAGTGTGGCGTGTACATTTATACTAACAGTAAGTCGTACACAAAACAGTAGTCTCTAGACATTTTTTCTGCTATGGTTGAGTACAGCAGTAAAGTGTCAGCCTTTCTACCTGCTGCGGGGGTTTAGTTTGTTGTTTTTTTTGCTGTGTATGGGCCACCTAATGCTAACTAAGTGGTAGCAGAGTTTTATGAAGACGTAAACAACCTGCAAACTGCTCATCCCCACGGAACTTCTATCATCACTTTCATCATTCAACCACACAAGGCTGAAGTCAATTCTACCTACAACAGAACTCGGCCTAAACCATGTGTACAGTAGAATTAAAGATGCTTACTGAGCCGGGACCCTCTGCACTACCTCACTTGATATTTTGCATGCTTCTCATATTACACTCTAAACTTTCAATAGCACCTGCACTTTACCTTCTGACACAACAGGCACCTTCACCTCCTGTTATTTTACAGCTCACATGTGGTTCAGTTCTGTTAACTGCCTCTATTGGTGTATTATTATTCATCCTTGACTTTTTCACCCCATTCACACTGTACAGTTACATCGCTGTATTGTCTATTTATTGTATTGTTTCTGTTGTACCTCACACTTTGTTCAGTGCTGCTAACTGTGTCTTGTGTGTCATTATACTTACAATACTTTACATCTATTTCATACTGTTACATTACTATATTGTCTATTTACTGTATTTTTCTGTTGTAACTTGCTCCTATATGTTGCACTGAAGCCCATGGAAAAATGTTGTCTCGTCACACTATGTACATGTACACAGCTGCTGACGACAATAAAGTAACCTTGAACCTTGAATTATAATGCTCTGTAATAGCAGTGAGGTTCAAATAAGGGAAATGAAAATTGGTGGATGCGTCACATCTAGGGGCTCTTTGATCATGGTCAATGGAAGTGCGGGGTGGTAGATTCCTAATGGCAGATTCATTTTCCTGTGTGTGTTTTTAATGTTGTTTGCTTCCTTATAGTGCATTGCTCTCAGAAAAGTGGCTAGAGAGATTTTTTTCCCTGAAGGATAATAAAAAAAGAAATATGAAGGGGCACTACAGAATCTGAAAGGACAGTGGAAAGAAAATAGATTGCACGTAAGTTCATTTTGCGAGGGTGGGCCGTTTTTTGGTAATTCAAATTAGTTTTGGAGAGGATGTATTTCAGACTGTCCTCTAAAACTGCCAGAGCAGCTTGGCTTTTCAGGCTTTCACATTGCTCCAATTAAACCATATGTTTCTTCACTGAGGCATCCAGGTTCGCTCTCATGTCAGGCCTGTCAAAGTGATGTCCAGCATCTAGTGAGGGATTATGAACACAAGTAAAATTAGGATCTACCATCCATCCCCCAGCAGCCACCCGTCAAGTCAAAGACTGTCATAAAGCACTCATACGCTCTGATTAATGCCCACTGACAAATCCACACCACTGAACCCTTTCGAAAAATCTTTGGATCAAGGTCACCACCGACAACCGGCTTTGCTTTTGTTTCTCGGAATCACAAACTTCCAGCACACACCATAGGAGCCGATGTACTCCCTTGCATTTTTTATGAGTCAGAATGTATTCATTCCTTAGCTCACGTAAATATTTAAACTATTTCCAATATAAATATTTAAAGTTAAGGGGAAAAAGAGCCATTCTTTGTTTTTGTTCTTTGATATACAAAGAAAACAAGAGCTCTTTGTGAATCTCATGAAACACAAGTATAAAACGAATGTAGCTGTGGATATAATCATGGAATTAATTGACCACTGAATAAAGCATTCACATATTTCTTGCCTACTGTACTGGAGGCTGCCACCTTGAATGTCAATTCAGTGGCCACTTTATTAGAAACTCTCACCTAGTGCCTCAACTCAGCGACTGATTTAATTTAAACTTTCACTCTGAACTTTCACTCACTCCCCAGTTTGTTAAAAACTCTCACCTTGTTCGAGTCGGTGGCCACTTCTTTAGAAACACCTAAAATATACTTCCACTCGGTGGCCTCTTCATTACAAACATTCACTCTGAATGTCCACTTAGAGGTCACTTTTCTAGAAACACCTAGCTTGTACTTGCACTCTGTGGTGAGTATAATTAGAAACACCTGCCTTGAATATTCACTAATTGGTCACTTTATTAAAACTCCACTCAGTGGCCACTTGATCTAGAATTCATCTGGTATTTAGGCTCTTTATTAAAACATCCACCTTGTAATTCCACTCACTGAGTACATTATCAGAAGCTCCTGCCTTTTACTCAGAGATTTATTAGAAACACCTTGAATGTTCACCTACTGGCCACTTTATTAGAAACGTCCATGTAGAAACCACTTTAATAAACCACCCACTCATTTGCCACAATTAGAAACTCCTTCTTCCCCCATTATCATCTATTGCCATGCACGACCTGTCAGTCTTCCCTTTTCTGTTCATTCCTGAACTGGTTCTGGCAACCTGCTGACCAGATATTATTGATGTGGTGGACCATTCTCAACACAGCAGTCACACTGTCAAAGTAGTGGCATATGAAATAGTGGTACGAGTGTATCAGACACAGCAGGGTTGCTGTGCATTTTACACACGTCAATGTGATTGCGATGTTGAGAGTAGTCCTGGGGCTAGACGTGAGCCAACACAGCACCAGCAGATGGGTTGCAGTTTCTTATTGTACAGCATCAAGATGAAGCTCCAACGTTAATGTTTTCCAAAAATCGGCAGCGAGTGGAGGTGTATCAAGAGCTTGTGCAGCATGAGGTCTCAACTGTGAATTCCAGTAAGAGCTTAGTGGTAGGATGCTTGCCTCTGGACCAAGAGGTCATGGGTTCGAATCCTACCTTCAGCACACCACCACTGGGTTCCTGAGCAAGACCCTTAACCCCAAGTTGCTCCAGGGACAGTGTCCCCCGTAGTTAGGGAATGGAAGTTGCTTTGGATAAAATGCAATGGTCAGGCGTCCCAGTACTTTTGTCCACATAGTGTCTTTGTGTGTCATATTGTGACAGAGGCTAAAATCGAACTATATTGCACTGCTTGTTGGTTTTCAAGAGGAACTTCAGCTCACACCCATTTAACACAGTCCATCTCTCTCTCTCTGTCTCATACACACACACCTGCATCTGTCAACACCTCCATCTTACACAGTTCAACACACTGGCAACAGCACACCTCAAGGCTGACAGGACAGCCGGGATGACGTTCGTGACTTCACACCTGAGGGAAAAAACATACACACATTCGTAGGTATGCTGTACACCACAATCTGTTATAAAAAGCAACAATTCGTGTAATTTAGGAAGACATTCAAAATACTGTAGCATTCCAGTGCCATGACAGACATTAAAAGATCTCTTATACGCCAAAGGGCCTTAAAGAAAAGCTGTTCATTTCTACATGACCATTCCTCAACCTCTCTCCATCCCTTGGGTGAGGCTCCATACTTTCAGTGAAGGGCAATTTTAATGCTTCAGCATACCAAGACATGCTGGGCACAATGGAACAGATTGCGACCCAGGCCTTGCAATGTCATTAAAGTCCCGGTTGGTGTAATGATTGGGCATCCCAATACTTTTATCCATATAGTGTATGTAAAGGGGCATCATCCAGAGCAACTTACAATCATTAGAGGCACTGGAGACACTGAGGGTTGAGTGTTTTGCTCAAGGGCACACAGCCAGGTCATTAGGTTCACAGACAAGTGTTTTACACAATAGGCTATTACCAGAGCTACTAAAAGAGCCATGTTCTAACTGAACTCTGCCCTATATTGTGCCTCCTTTGAAAAGCAATTTAGGCTCAGATACTCTTAAGCATAAGTGGGAAGCTACTGTACGCTTAATAACTGTAGACTGTATAGGCATGCAAATGTTTTGGTTTTGGGGACTTTACAGGAACACTTTCTTTAAAACAGATATATGCAAATCAGCTGTGTTCTGGATGGCTGTCCTGTATCGTGCCTTACTGAAAAAAATAGTTCAGACTCAAACATGCTTCATGGGTAGCGCTGAACTGCAGTAGATCGTATATGTTGCGATTGTTGGGACATTGCAGAAACATTTTTTAAGCAAGCTACTTAGTTAAGATATTTGAACGGTATGATGTGGGAATTAAACAGTAAGTGTAGAAACAAGGTTAGATTAACTTCTTTTATGAAACAACAAAAAAGAATAAAATCTGGCCTATGGCCTATAAGTCCTTTAAGACACAATGCAGTCTCAATAAGGGGAAAGATAATGTTCCAAGGCTTTATATGCTGGTTAAACTGACTCATTCAACAGAATTCTCACACAACGAAATGTTTTAATTAAATATCTGACAAATATGTCACTGCCTGCTCGCCGGAGGAAAGAAAGTTTGATAATTCTATATGCACGCACAATATGTGTTAATTGGTGTTTTGCATCTGACAGAGCTAATCAAGCTTATTTTACGCAGGTGAAAAGAATCTGGAGGTCATTTTCCACTTTAAACAGCCAGTGTGTGCTGTCGGAACAGAATGGAAAGGCACCGTATAGAACACCTTCCACCTTGTCCGTGAATGCAGGGCCATAGAAAAGCACTTTCTATGTGGTAAGGTTTCCACCAGATTGCACTAGAATTTCCATTGAATTGCACCATGGTCAGTGAGAGAGCCTCAGTGCAGTACTTTATATGTATAGCTGCTTCCGTGAACTTCCTCGAGGATGGCAATTTAGCATTAGGGTACGTGTGCAAGACCATACCGAGTAAATAAATGGTTGGGCTCTAACTTTTTCACAGTGAAATTTTGCAAATAAAAATAAAATGTCTGATAAGGAAAATTCTGGATTTTGTGGCAGAAACCTAAGAACTTCTTTGCTAGAGATTGTTTATCACTAGCCTGACCACTTCCTGTTCCTCCCATTATGCCAAAAACAAGATGACAAAACACCAGAGGGCACATCACCTCAGTGAATGAGGATGAATGAAGCTAAATGGCTAGTCCTTTATGCTGGCAATTTCCTTTCAATTTAAAACCTGGAAGAAACTTACATTCAGAATTCAATAGAAACTGACATTTTTTCTACAACAAAAAGGCTTCAGCTGGCTGGTGAACAGTTGCGTGAAGTACATAACAAATTCTTCAGATTGCTCCAGATTTTCATGAGCTTCGGTGTCGTTTTGATGCCACCGTTTAGCACTTTTGTTGCCATTGCTTAGGTTGCATTGACCTCTGAATAGGCTATCCTTCATATACAGCATATATTTAACTCAATGCCTTGAAGTTACTTGATATAATACTTGATATAAAATCTTGTTTTAAGTTTTAGCGTCTCAAGCTTGAAACAAGCTTACTTTTATTATGTAAGGAAGTGACTGATTCCAGTTACCCTTACGAAACAAACGTATATGGCAATATACTAGAATTTATATTGCAATACATTAGGAAATATATTTCAGTATACGAGAGACTTCCCCATATATTTGCAATATATGGATGGACAACCTATTACTATATAGTGATTCATATATTTTAAAATACATTGCTGTGACAAACAAAACTGTATTACATTACTGCATGTATGTTTATTGAAACAAAGTAT
>JBBPDB010000040.1:22870914-22896750 GCA_037974465.1 Brachypetersius altus
TATAGGCATATCATGTGATCTAATTCATTACATGCTCTCTGATTAATTAATCTAAATTATTCCCACACCTTTTCCTTTGAAAGTATTGAAAAATGTAAATTAATTTTGGCATATGAATGAATAAATAGTCAACATTACAAACATCCAAAAATGTTTCCGCAAGAACAATGATAGAACTAAGTGCATCTATAAGGTACAGTTTAAGACAATATACATATAAGCACGGGTGTTCTGACGAATTATGCTGCCTTGTCAAAAAATGCTACTGTTGTGCAAATCGAAAGTAGCTTCTATCGATTCACGCTACCATATCAGAAAATACTACCTTTAAGTTTATAGTCAGTTTATAACATTGATAATAATGCATATAGGTAAATAATATGCATAATCTAAGAAAAATGTATTTTATTTTAAATATATGCAGTCTATTCATGCTACCTTGTCGAAAAATGCTACCTTATACAGCTTATACAGTTTATACAGTTTGTTTAGCAATAATGAGAAAATGGTAAATAATATGCATAATCTGAGAAAAATATGTTTTATTTATATAGATAGAGAGAGAAGTGCATAGAGCCAGTTTATACAGTCAGGTTATATCACTGAGAAATGCTACCGTGAAGGAAATTGCCATCAGAGTCTATGGAAAATTATCCTCTGAGGCTTAAACAGCTGCCAGTCTCCCAAGGTAGCACAGATAAACCAGTGTCCAGTACAAGATAGGCCACTGCAGTTTAAGTTTTGTCAAAGGAAGTTGGAATACTGGGGTTGTTGTTTGTTAAGTTAACCTGATTTGTATTATTGCCTCAGCTGTTTTGTGTTTAGGTTTATAGATGTGTCCTTTGTTTGTAATGTATTTAAGTTCCTGTGTTTCAGTGTTAAGTTGTTTGTTTACCCAAACGTATACGCTGGTTTGTGTTTAAATCAGGTTCTGTGTTTGCAGGCCCCCGTTCTTTTGGATTTTGAACTAAAAGAAATAAAAGAAAAGCATTACAATGGAAGTCTGTATTTGTGCCTCCTGCTCGAGCTGACCAAGCTGGGGTGCGACAGATGAACTGACCATAAGAAGCGGCACAGCAGACTTTGCCACAGGTCTGTGGGAACCCGTGGCCAACAGGGCAGGTGAGACGTGCTGGCCCCGGCAGAGGGAGGAACCCACCAGAGTGAGTCAGTATATACCCAGGAACTGCTGGGGTGTATTAGCTCGGAGCACAAAGGGTTATTTATGGCTGGAGTGGCCAACCGGAGGACAAACCAACAGATGTTTTCGCTCTTTGTCTCTGCACGGTCTAAGAAGCCGTGGAGGCGGAGGGACTCGCGGAAAGTCCGGATCCGCTCATCCATTTGGTTGCTCCAGACGTCCTGGCTGTCCTCCTGAACGCTGCCCCAATTGTCCGAGCTTGACTCGTACATGTTGGTCCAGTTTCACCTGCACATAGCGAAGGCCCCCTGACCCATGACAAAATGAAAGCTCCCACAATGACTGCGCAGAAATGGCGGAGCCGTTTGGGAATTAGAAGAGCTTGAAAGCCAACTGGAATGACTCACGGGGCATGTTGGGAATTCCCCTCGTCACACAGCCCGCACCTGCCATGCTCGGGAGTGATGGCACTCCTCTCACAGCCAGCCAGCAGCACATCCAGGGACTGCTCAACCAGTTGGAATGGCTCCAGGGGCAAATCGTGGACTGGGTAGCTACGCAAAGCCAAGAAGCTGCAGCGCCTCAGAACCAAGCTGCCACGCTTCAGAGCCAGGAAGCTCCTGCTCCCCAGAGGGTGTGTACAGTGCCTGTGCCGGCTCCTAGACAGCTCCAGCTCCCCATGTCGGCCCCACGACCGTTGCAGCCCCCTTGGCCCAACTCCCAGACGGCCTAAGACTTTCATGCCAGCCTCGCAGCAGCCTCAGCACCCTGTTCCAGCCCCAAGTCGTCTCAAGCCTCTCATGTCAGCACCTCAGCATCTGCAGCCTCCTGCCCCTGTGGCCCCAGTCCGGAGCCTTTCAGTGGCTCCAGTCTGCTGCTTCTCATTGGCTCTGGCCTACTGCTTTTCAGTGACTCTAGTCGGCTGCTCAACTGAGGCCCTTGTCCCTGAAGCCATTAGCCTGTAGCTGGTTCACTGATTGTCCTTTCTTAGACCACTTCCAACGACCCATGTTGGAGACCCAATGGTCTAGTCATTAGAATTTGTCAAAGTAACCCAGATGCTTAATTTTTCTGCTTCCAACACATCAGCTTTAAGAACTGACTGCCTAATATACCTCACCTGCAATGGCAGGTGCCATTGCAATGAGAAAATTAATGTTATCCACTTCACCTGTCAGTGTTTTAGTATTCTGGCTGATCGGTGTATAATTTCTGATCTAAGATGTAGTTCTGTAAGAGGCTGTGCAGTCATGGTATTCACCCACAGTTGTTTAAGAGGTCCAAAAGCATTTGTTTTCCAACCAAAGGATTTTGTAATACTTTTACCTGCAAGCAATGTATTTTATGAGAGAAGTCACGAACCTTGTTGATACAGCCTGGTCCAGCTGTCAAACTCACTGAACCTGTCTCATTAGTAAGGTTTTAAAATAACCTCCTGCTACTTCTGCTTTGTGTTTTCTGAACCACCACAAATAGAAAGCACACCTTTTGCTATTGCTGATGTTTGCACTAAAGTCTACATATTTGCTGATGACTGACCGCTACCTCCACGCTGAATGCCTTTACATGTACAAAACATTCTGAAAACAGCAAAAAAGAAACATTTGCAGTAATGCACATGATGTGATTACATGCATGTCAGTAATCTTTCTAAAAACATGACATTCTGCACCTCTATAGTTGCTTAACCTGCAAAGAAGCCATAGTCTTTTTGAAGAGGCAGCAAGATTAGCAACATCTGGTTATTTCCAGGCATCACCAGGCTCCTTAATCTTTGAGGAAGGACCAACCTAGAGTCTAGTGGCGGTTGCTTTAAGACTACAAGGGAAGCTCCGCTTCCTCTACTATGTAAGAAAATACATGCTCATATATGCACTGTCGTATTTATATTGCTTTTAATAAAAGTGCAGTAAAGTGCGTTCAACTCCTTCAGAAATTATTGCATACATTTCCGTGCAGCATAGCGCATTAAACACTCCTGAAGCGCAGCTTCACTGGAGCTCTATGGCTGCACAGAGGACCTTTTTTCACTGCAAAATGCACCAAAATCATCACTTCCAGGGAAACTCTGCTTCTCTATGAGTGAATGGAGCAGTGGGTGGGCTGCTGCATGATGATAGGAGGAGCTGTCTAAAGGGTGGAAACCCATTTTTGATTGACAGCATGTTTTATGTATACACCAGCACTACAGAAATTTGAGTTCAGTGCCATGCGGATTTGCAGGTAAAGTTGTACGACAAACAGCTGCACTCTGTGTTGTTTGCTGGTCATATAAAGGGAAAACTAGCCCGCTAGCAATCTGTGCATAATGGCAGACGGTGCTAATTTTGTTGCTGCTTTTGGCAAAACCATTTAGTAGTCTTCCTTACGAGGAGAGACTCAGAATTAAACAGCAGGTCAGACCAACGCCCAAGAGTGATCTGGTGCAAAAATCAGGAAAAAATAAGAGGTATTTTCAGTTCTCCTTGACAAGGTGAACTGGCTGACTGGAAGTGCTGTGATAAAGAAAATGTACTGTTGGCCATGATTCTTGATGATATTTGTAACATAAATAACAAAGAATTTTATGATGAAGCCTAATATGAGCTTCCCCTGTTTCAAAGACCCTCAAATCTGAAGGCAGGCACTGAAGACAAGCGCATGTGCAGACTTCAATTTGTATTACTTTGATTTAAGTCCAAATCAAAAGGCATGAGGGCCAGAAACAAACTCAGAATACGAACAAAAGGAAACACTCAAAACACAAGTCCGAATAATGGTAGACCGACACTCAGGTCCACCACAAAAAAACTTTAAAAAACAAAAAAATATAAAAGAAACCATTAGAAACACAAAGCTCATTTTCTCTGAGCATGCCAGTCAGCTTAAACACATAATCTAAAAAAACAAGACCAGTGTGCTCAGGATTCCAGAATTCCCAAACTCAAAAACTCAAAAACAAAAAAGGATGGCCTCTAGCAGCTGCTGCCAGGACATAACAGAAAAAATCCTTCTATTTTGGATTGTTTTCTAATTTAATACAAAATATATATTATATTGCAATTATCAAACAGTTTATCAAACAGTAAAAACAAGTTTTTAAAAAGTTAAATCTATACATTTCAGAATTTTCTCTTTTGCTTTAATGTTGGTATGACCCAGTCACCGCAAAATTGTGTGGCAGCTTCTAATGAGCAGATCAAGTCCACCTGAGCATATAAACATTTTAATAAAAAGGACGATATTAAAACATGACCATTTTGGTCAAAGACTTTAATGTGGTCAGTATCACATATTTGCAGAGCAACCTAGAAATACTTCAGAATCTTTCGTAAAAAAATTCTTCATTTTATCTGTTATTTACAGATAATAGATCCAAAATTTTATGTAAAATCAGTCCTGATTTTCAATGTGACTTTTGACACCCACCATCTATATCTGAAATGAAGGCACAGTTATTTATAGTCCACAAATAGGTTTGAAATCACCAATGACCAAATTAGCTTCAATAACCAGCAGCTGTTGTTTTTAAATAGAAAATCGGCTGTTTTTTTCAGGTGTTTATGGCTAATATATATGCGTTTATCTTCAAATATGGAAATGACCCCCCTCCTTTCACTTCTACCTTCACCACTTAGAGATAAAGACAAACTCACAGAGATTCAGACATACAGACAGACTCAGAAAGACTCAAAGATATGAAGATGAACGCATATACATTTAGACAAACAGACTATCAGAGATGTGTTCAAGTAGAGATTAAGATAGACTCTGACTGCCAGAATCATAGAGATTCAGACAGATTTAGAAAGGCTTAGAGGAGGGGTGTCAAACTCCGGTCCTGGAGGGCCAGTGTCCAGTACGTTTTGGCGATTTCCTTTCTCAGAAACACTCGGTTCATTTCGCCAGTTAATTGCCTGGTTTAGTGAATGAGTTTGAGTAGGAGAACCATAGGACACCAGCCCTCCAGGACTGGAGTTTGACACCCCTGGCTTAGAGAGTTTCAGAAGGATGTCACAGAAATTCAGACACACTCAGAGACATTCTGACAGTCTCAGAGAGATTCAAACAGACAGATTCAGAAAGTTTCAGGCATATTCGGACAGATTTAGTGAGTTTTAGACAGACACTGAAAGACCCAGAGAGATATAGCCAGTCCCCAAAAAGAAAACAGAAAGACTCAGAGAGACTCAGTAGACTCTGAGTGATTCAGACAGACTCTGAGTGATTCAGCAAGACTCCAAAAGATTCAGGCAGAAAGACTGAGTGATTCAGACAGACTCAAAGAGATACAAGGAGAGTCAAACAGACTAAGAGAGATTCGGGCAGATTTCGAAAGACGGGAAGTTTTCTTTGAAAAACAGAAAGACTTGTACAGACTGACAGAGAAGGCAAATAGTTATTTTTTATTGGAGAACCAGATGTTAAGCAGTACAAGCTATTCGTATTCCATATAGTGGACTCTAGCATGATGTTTATGTGATGTACTGAAGGAGGACACACTTGCAGAAGACAGTATCGAAGGATTTAATTCAAAATAGTTTGAAACCGAACAATAAATAAACAAACACACAGCTCTGACTCACAATGGCAAAGCTTTAATACAGAGTTCAGATTACCAAAGCTATTTACAATGTCCCATGGGCAGAGCGAACAATCCCCTGCTACGTGAAATGTCCTTCAAAGGTAGAAAACGTGTACGAGATGTAAGTAGCGGGAATATTCAAGGCAGAGACAAACACAGAACAGACACAATTAGAGCGACATTTAGTTCTGGGTCAAGCTGGGCTTAAGTAAAGAGCAGACAACAAGGTGCAGGCGAAACTAGATGCATTTCCAAAGTGTGAAGTGTGTGGTTGCTGTAAAATCCTAATTTTGATTTCTGGGGAAAAAAATCGTGTTAAAAAAATTGATTCAAACTCTGTTCATCTGATTTGGGGACCACAGTGGGGGTTGGGAGCTTGCCAGCTCTTACCAAACCATTTATGGTCAAGGATGGCTGAACTCGTAGCCACATTCACAGGCTGATTACTTTTTATTAAACCACAACAAACTGTGACACATCTTTTTTTTTTTTATAACTGACCATATTTTGTGTTTCTTCAAGTCTGTTTATGAGTCTGCTGTGTGTTTTGCTTTGTGTTTTTTCCTCCATGTATGTGGTTTTGTTTTTTGCTTTTTGTCCATTTCTAGCCTCCTTGCCCATAAGGACTCTCCCCCTGACTCTTCCTCTGACTTTTGAAAGTGGACTGCTGACAGTACCATGTTGTCTCTCCCCTTATAGAGGGGATGAGCCCATATTTCAAAAAGTATTGGAGAAGAAGAGGCACCACAAATCAGGAGTAATAAAAATAATAAAACCTAGGAAGAACAATAGTATAACTGCTGACACATTCACAACAACATAGTTGACATATGTGGTGCATATATTTGTCAAATCAAAAATAAAAATAATTTTCTATTTTTATTTTTTGTCTTGGCTAGGATATTCTGTTTAGTGTTGACTGTGTGCCAGGTCCTAGATGCAGATGTCAGATAATCATACATGCTGAAAACCCCAGTTATTGGTCTAAAATCCAGGAGTCATTTTTGATTCCAAGCGCATTCCATAAATTCCATATTGTATAGTGTAGAATTCTGTTTACCCCAGTTACCTGGCAACTGCCAAAATAAGAAAATGATCATATTACTGATGTGCATGTAAATGGACATCAGATTTCCAGCCATCATTACTGCTGCACTTTATTATTTGTTCAATCGGTCAATCAACCAATCAGTCAGAAATTATAACGGACCTGCAGTTAACAGGCTATTTAAATGCATAAAATGATCCATTCCTCTGGTACCGCTGTGTTCTTCTCATTTTGCCATGGACGAAATATAGATTTCAAAATTTAAATTAAGAAGCAGGGCCACAGGACTGTTGGGCTGCAGTGCCGCCATGCAATATATATGAGGATGAAATTGCCTCTCTCATTTGCCTAACTGAAGGTGGAATCATTGTGCCAGGCCTGAAGAGTAAGAGCAGACGGAAGCAGACTAAAACATGTACAGCTACTTTGCCTTATGACTGGGCTTCCGTTTGCAGATTTATAGCAGAATTTGCTCTCCCAGCCAGCAAGAGGGGGGTCATGTTCTGGAGTCAGTGGCATTCCTGTGAAATAGAATTACATTTTACTGCTGTCATTCAAGCCCATACCAGCCTTCTAGAAGAATGCTGCCCATCAGATCAATGTTGTTTCTACATGACAGAGGTCCTTTAGGATCTTGATGGCCAGAACCATGTCTATGTATGTCCTTAAAATGCAGTCCTTGACAACCCACAAGTGGTTCCATATCAGGTCTCAGATCACCTGAAATGTGTAATTCAGCTAACATTTCCCAACACATGTGTTCAAACCAGGAACAGAAAATTATATAACTGTTGGAGTTCCTTAAGAGCTAGGTAGCAAACTTAGAATGTATCAACTTAGAACTAGAACTTATTATGTATTACACATCCTCCGATGACTTCAAAATTCAACATGGAGCACCAATACACTACTTCTAATGATGACAATAAAACGTTCTTCCAACAACATGTGTGCTTGGTTAACAGTATGCTATAGCTGCTAAACAACAGAAAATTCTAGTATTTCTGTTCAGGCTTTGTTACAGCTGTCGTCCATTTAATATAATTTCAAACATGAAAGTTATTCAGTCAGTTGAATCACTCTGAGTCCGTCTGAATCTGTGTCTGCCTGCTTGAATCTTTTGGAGTCTGTCTAAATCCCTCAGAGTCTGGGGCCACTTTGTGAACTTTAATTTTTGACAACCCTGGTGTGTTTAACCCAGCCGGCTCATCAGTAAGGATTCACAGCCGGTCGGGGGTTGTACTTTATTCGTCCAGTGCCCTGTCTGGTTGTCTGTCCACCCTCACAAATCCCTCACAAATCCCGCACACTATCCCTGACATTTCCCGTCTAAGTGACCCGTCTTCTGTGTAGTAGCAGGTAAGAATGTGTGTTGAAAATAAAGACAGTTTTCTGAAATGGAACCTTATGTTTGCACCTCATTACACCCTCGACACGTGACACCTATGCCTGTATGTTGAAAAATTGGTAAAATATGCACTATAAGCCTGTATAGGTTGTCTGAACTGAAAAATTCACAAAAAACATTTAATTCACAAAATCAGAAGCCAGAACACAATTTCTATGCTGACAGTGTTCATTCCTTTGACCAAAAAGGGTTAGGGTTAGTTTGTGTTCAGATAACTCATAGGTGGATCTAATCTTCTCATAGGCTTCTGAATAACCTACAAAATACATATTTTATATACTTTTTAATAATTTTTATTCATGATTGAACTTTTTATGTTATAATTAAGCATACCAAATACTATTAAAACTATAAAATAGTTTTATTGATTAATAAGTGTATTTCACTAGTGGTCTCAGACATTTGGCCATTTCTGTATATAATTGTGTTCAAGGATATTTTTTAATTTATTATTTTGCCAAGTTATTTAAATCATAAGGAGAAATTAAATACACAGTAAACAACCTAGTTTGGGTTTTAGTAGGCTAATATACATGCAGTGCTTGCTTTTAAAATACAGTTTGTCCTGTTTAAAGTAAAGAGGTCTGTACTGCTAAGGCATTTTGCTCTTAAAGTTCAGAGTTGGATTCTACTACCAAATCCCAAGCCGGACTCTCCGTGGTGGCACTTGCTATGTTCAGCCTGGGTTCCAAATGAGTACAGCTGGCCATGTTCATGTTTAGAGGGAAAAATATCAAGGTTGTTCTCAGAAAATTCACCATGTGCTGCACTTAACTGATGTGCAGTTCTCTGCTTTTCTCTATGTGTGGAGCTGCACAATGCCACTATGTGGGCTGAGGTTTGAATAGATGCATGGAAAAAAAAAAAAGAAACGCGTTCGCCCTCAGCTTCCCTGGATGGTGTGTTGAAGAGAAACTCATAATGGTCAACAGAGACTGTCATTATCAACGGTAGAAAAAGTTCTAGGACTTTTTGAATCCTATAAATACACAATTCACTCACCATCTGCTTAGAAACACCTACACTGTACAGTTTTTCTCTGGCCACATCGTGTGCTCTAAATACTCTAAAAGTCCATTTTATATTTGTGTGTAATTTATATCCGTGTGTATTACATTTTCTATTTGTAGCTTATTTGTTGTCATGCACAGTCTTATTAATTAGCTTTTCTCATTTATAGTCAGGGATTGACATCCCTGAATTGGTGTGTGTGGTACGACAAATGCGCACCAGTTTTCAGTCTTCACTGTGCAAATGCACACCTAATCTGAGTAACTTCATACTGGATCACTAAGTAACTCGGGAAAGGAAAATCTTAAACAGAAAAATAATAATGACGTTTAAAATATGGTTCCTGCCGGTCCGTGGAGCCTCACTTCTGCACCAATCAAAATTCAGTCAGTCATGTCAGCACTTTTGTAACTGCGTGCCACACCCCTTTGACTTCCCAGCCCGCCCCGATATGAGACCCGTTCGCCAGTCCAGAGAGGAGTGATCTGCCCCTATTCCATGGATCTGATCGAGATGCATTTTCTCACTCGACAGCCACAAAAACAACAGAAACAGGCTGAACTCAGAAACTCGCCCTGAGTGGCTCTGCCAGCATGCCTTCCTCATTTCGACCAGTTAGTGGCGAGAAAGTATACGCACCCATAATATTAGAATGTGTATTTTCTTTTTTTTTAATGTGTCAAATAATCCCGCGGGTGACTAGACATGCAATTTAATTTAGGTTAAAAGCCAGTTTGAACAGAAATCTATATACGCATGTGAGACTCTGGGACCGACCGGACGACCAATACATGTGACAGAATGGTCAAAGTAAAAAGTGTAAGCGGCCGTTCTGTCATATGTGAACACACAGCACATAGTGTGAACAGCATGAAATTCTTCTAATGCATTTAACCTTACCACCAAGTGAAGCAGCAGGCAGCCAGGAACACAGCAATGTGTGGAGAGGGTACCTCAGAGGTCTCATGCATGCAGTGCGCTACCTCTCGTCAGGTGACCGGGGAAAAAATGTGTGCAGGGCGGGACAAAACAAATGATTTTGAATGGTTCCAGCATCCATGCTAAGCCCATATCCACTCCTAACCCCAATCCTACTCCCTAACCTTAACCTCAACCCCAACCCCAATCCCTGACCTTAACCCTTTACTGTAAAAATCTTCCTGGTCTTAACCCCTAACCTTTGCCTCACCCTATCCTGTTCCAGGTTCAGGACGACTCCAATTGTCAATTGAACACCTTTGTAAAAATGTAACCCCTTTGTCACTAGTGGTATAACAAACTTGGAGTCACACTCATATATCTTAAACACACAATATAATGGTGAAATGACTGGGCTCCCTATCTGACATTAAAACTTAATGGGTTTCCTAAACCAGTAGAGTTTAAAAGGTAAGTGTGAGTAATAACAAACTAATATGAAGGGGTAAATGACGTAACTAGCGCGGTGCTTCTGCTGTAGAAGTATTTTACCAGTCCCTGGCATAACTATATATTGCCCCAGAAATGAAATAGTTAAATTTGCAATGACTCTGAATTATCCTAAATGAAAGGGCTCAGCAAAACTGTATGGAGACTTATTTTGCCCTTTTCTTGAGTGTGTGTGTATATATATTTAAAACAAAGAAAAAGAAAATAAATAATGGAATACATGCGTACTCACCTTTCACATAAGATCTAAACGTAACAATCTATTCCCATTGACCATCACTCCAGTAGTGAAGTTTCCAGTTTTATGACCCTTTATTTAGAATGAGGACAGCTTCAAGCTAGAACTCGGGCATTTACATTCACGGCATTTAGCAGATGCTCTTATCCAGAGCGATATACATCAGTGATTAACTGTTCTTAAACCTGTGAAGCTATACTTAAATCAACAACTGCTTTTAACCAAGTTACTGCTGGTTAAGTTACACACCACAACAAACCCTGTCAAAGAGAAAAAACAAGTCAGAGATTAATACACAAGTAAAAACAGTAAAAACAGGGTGAGTGGCTGAGGGATTTGTTAAAGATGTATAAGAGATGCGCGAGAGAACTGGTTAGTCACCAAGATGCTCCTTAAAGAGGTGGGTCTTCAGACGATGCTTGAAGGACTCCACAGATCTGACTGCAAGAGGGAGTTCGTTCCACCACTGGGAGTCTTTATGTATGTTATCCTCTTCTTGAGTTATGTTGGTAACCCATTCTATGTAGTTATCGTTTGTGATGCACTGGAAAAATGCTTTAAAAAAATATTTTTTTATGCAACCAAAAACTTCTCCACTAAAATTGAACTACAGTTATATCATGACCGCTACAATACCATTTTGGTCTCGGTTCCATAGTAATCACTTTGAGTAGCACTATAGTGGCCTGAGGGAAGATGTTGGAAGTTAAGTCAACAGCAGGGGCACCGTAAAGCATGGGCAAGGCTAATGTCTTATGAATAGATCAAATTCCCCCAACCTCAACCATCAACAAAATGATTATGCCTCAACCCCATCTCAAAAACATTATTACATCTCAACCCCCTTCCCTCTAGCCGCTCGTCGAAAAAATGATTATGTTCAAAGATCCTAACAACACCTCTGGTCAAAGGTAAAGGGTCTTAAATTCCTGAAGGGACAATGAGAACTGATAGATGCCTTTAAACCAAAAAAATCAAATTATGTTACTGTTTGCCAATAGGGAATCCATTATTAAAGCACATCAATATAAAATGAGAAGCTTTGGGCTAACCGTTATGTTATGAAAGGCCATGAAAGAGTAATGTAAATGTGCATGCCGAACAAGCATGCCGAACAGACGGGGAAACGTGTGTTGTGGGACTGTGTGTGCGCGGGTGTGTTTTCTGTGGTGAATAAGTACAGCTTTGTGATCATCACAGCAAACACGCAGAGAAAAGAAACAGTGTTTTTTTTTCTCTTTGCCTCATACCAGCGTAATGAATCTCTCTCATTTCCCTGTAGTAAGCACCGCACAGCATAATGGAAACATCCCATTGTGGCGCCAACGGAGGGAAGGCTTTGATATCACAGTCTCAGATATTTATTTCTTTGTTTATTTATTTATCTCACTTTATATGCCATTGGGAGACAGTGAGGGGCACAGCCCCCTGTTGAGTCTTTCACATCATGTTCTCTGATAAAAGCCTGGCATGTCTATAAACAATTGTCAAATAGCCACCACATGTTGTTTCACGCACGGTATCAGGTGCTAATCTGCAGAAGCTCTTTAGCATATGTTACCGTCCATGACTTTGGAAACAATGTTTTCATCAGATTAAACCATTTGGCAGCAGATGCTCATATGAAATGATGAGGAATATGATGCTACGAATCTACGCCTATAGAGCAGCAGCATCTTGACTGAAAATGGAGGCCTGCTGTTCGAGCCCATGTCAGCTCTCTCTCTCTCTCTCTCTCTCTCTATCTTTCTATCTATCTATCTCTCTCTGCCCCTCTCTCTCTCTCTTTCTCTCTCTCATGCTCTCTCAGAGTGTCTTTCTCTTTGTATGTCTTTGTATCTCTCTCTCTTCTTTTCTCTCTTACTCTGTCAGTCTGCCTTTCTCTCTCTCTGTCTCTCTCAATCTGTCAGTCTATCTCTCTTTCTCAGGGGGTGTGTCAAACAAAAAGCTTTGGGTTTGGGTTCAGGGTTCATGCACATGTAGACCTCTAGCAGAAGAATTCTATAACGTTTGTAAAACCTGTATGTGTGTATATATATATATATATATATATATATATATATATATGAGAAATTCTTGGTGATAACATTATTGTTATTCCGGTCTTATATATATATTTTATGAATGTATTCCAGAAGCAGGTTGTGAGAAAAGAAGAGAGGCAGCGTGAGTGTGAGGGTGCAGTAAAAGCATCTCACTCTGGGTGAGAAAAGTGTGCTCCTTTAAAACGCTGGGCACAGAATGAAAGCAGCAGTAGAGCCTCAAAGAGGAATGATAGAGGATGAATATGTGTTGGGCCAGACATCAAGACTGAATATCAAGGAAGCTCAGACACATCAACAACAACTGGTAATGGACTGTTTGGGTCTACGTGTCCGAATACCACTGACAAAGTGCCTTGCTACTTTAATCTAACCTGAAAGTTCTCTCCTTCAGATCTGTCTATATATATATATATATATAAACATGTACACACACACACACACACACATTATAATCGATCAACCACATCATTAAAACTACAGACATGTGAAGGCTTTTGGTGGCCTAGAGGGTAGGACACTTGCCTCTGGTCCAAGAGGTCATGG
Source organism: Brachypetersius altus (assembly GCA_037974465.1). Taxonomy (NCBI): domain Eukaryota; kingdom Metazoa; phylum Chordata; class Actinopteri; order Characiformes; family Alestidae; genus Brachypetersius; species Brachypetersius altus. The sequence continues at coordinate 22,884,341 of JBBPDB010000040.1, forward strand.
GTTTGAATCCTACCTTCAGGAAACCACCACTGTGTCCCTCAGCAAGACCCTTGACCCAGGGAGATTTGCTCCAGGGAGATTTCCCCCTGTCCGTTAAATGTCGCAAATGTAAGTGAATATCATTAATTATATCAATGCAGTGGCTCCTGGCAAGGAATGGGATGTGTTAGGCCGCAAGTTAACAGTTAGTTCTCAAAACTGAAGTATAAGGATCTTAGTGATCCAGCCATCCACATGATGTAAACAGCATGACTCATCAATCCAAGACACTTACAGCCATTGCTACATAGTGCAGTTCTCATGCTCATGTGCCCATTGTAGGAGCTTTGGGTTGTGGACCAGGGTCAGCATCGGCACTCTGACCATTCTCTACACAGCAAGCTCCACTGTGTGTTTGTTGTTTTGTTTTTTTTTGCAGTCATACAATATTTAATGTTTGCCTGTATTACATCTTCCTCCCTCTCTAGGAGACTTGCTTTTAAGATCATTTTCTAGAAATGTATCAAAATCTGAGATGTAGAGGAAGGTTTTATAAAGTGTTGCATGTAAATCTGTCATTGGAATGACCTGGATTGTTGACGTCCAAACAAAATCAAAAACTAAACTTTTGTTTATAAATTGTAGCACAAATTCCACACATCAGTTACATATATTATTCTTTTATGTCAACCTTGTGCTGCATGCCCCCCAGTGGCCAGCATGCTGGTATGTCCAAAAATACTAGGCTGTGATTTTAGCCATTGTCACGGCTCGACCAGTGACAGTTAGGGGTCACTGTTTTTGTTCTGTTTGGTTATGGGATTTTGGGGACTTTTTTTTTTTTACTTTAGGTCTGCTTTGTGTCACGTGTTTTGTTTTTGTGTCTTGATTATTGTCTGTATTTAAGTTCTGTTTGTTTGCCATTCAGTTATCTGTCCATCGCCTCATTTCTGCCTCATTTCTCATTCATGTTTGCAACGGCCCTTGAGCCAGGTTGTCACGAGCTGGGCTGCGAAGCCCAGACCCGGAGCTACCTGGGAGTGCGCAGGGACAGGCAGACAGGCACAGATCCATGCTAACGTGGAGTTTATTCAAAGAAAACAAAGCAGAACAGAAAAGGGCTCGATGGCCACCAGGAACGTGAACAGAACACTCTTAAAGCAGGCAAACTCATGTGATGGACTCATGACGTGAAACTGAAACACACAGACCTAAATACAGAACATAATCAGAACGTGAAACACAGGACAGGTGAAAACAAAGGACACGTGACAAAAGCAAGACCCAGAACACATATCAAAATAAAAGCCCTCAAAGCAAAACAGATAACAGGAACAGAAAACAGACATGCAGCAGCCTCTAACGGCCGCCGACCGTGACACAGTCTGTGTGGAATGAATGTATACATTATACAAGTTTCACTTTTTGAATGGAAGTAGTGGAATCAAAAATCAACTTTTTGAAGATATTCTAATCATATGACCAGCACCTGTATATATTTATATATATACACACATATTATATAGTATAGTATATTATTTATTATTATATAGTATTTTTAATCGAACGGTTTGCATATATATTATGATATTATTATTAGGTCTGCCTCTACTGGCCTGTCTTCTTGCTGAAAGAAGTTCTCCAGGGCGGAGAGCTGTTAGACTCGAGTAGATTTTTCCTGCATCTTTTGCATGGAGGAACGTTAAAGAAGAAATAATGAAGGTAATGATATAAGGAGAGGTACAGTTTGGTGTGAAACTGTTTAAGGGCGATGAATAACAGGGCCGCCCTCCCTGCGGCAAAAACCAGCGCACACAACTGATTACGACCATCTCTGTCCCACAGAATCGGTGCTTCAGCCAAATGAGATACTTAATCCAGCTTCAGTGATTAAAAAGTAGGAGAGTAATCTTACTGACTCCCAATTTAACTCGTCGAACTCTTTTCAGCGGTATATTTAAACATTAGAACACGTGAGGTAGCTTGTTGTCATAAATAACATCACAGCTGTGATTCGGAGACAAGGCAATGATGGGTTTGTGATAACTTTGGGTGTTATATTGCTTTCATATAATGGTTTTTAAGAAATTAAGAAAAACGAAAGCGAAGCAGGTAAAATTTGGTATAAAACTGGGCCGTCGCTGAACCCCTGTCACAGAGGCACACGCCCCAGTGTTTATGTGCTGTGCTCTAGTAAAATCTCTTGTTCAGCTTTTAACAGCTTTTGGATGTGCATTAATTTAGACAGATAATACCGACAAAAGAGCAGATGGTTTTATAAAGTGTTGCAGCGCAGTTTTAACTACAAACAGGAGCAAAGCACATGCATTCTGTGCGTCTATGGATGTTAGCAGGTGAACTATAATGCTGTCCATGTGTCAGTGTGAGTCAGTTTTAGAATTTAGGTATCTTTACACAACATGTGTTTTAGAAAATTTCAGATTTGTGTTTCAAATTTAAAATTGTTCTTATATCTGCTTTACTTGTACTGATTTTTTATTATTTGTGTTTCAGAAAATTCCAGATTTTTATTGAAAACTGACTTATTGTTTATAATCTCAAAATCTGTGTTGTACTTGACTATGCATGTGACAAATAAAGTACAAAATACAAACTACAAAAATACATTTTTAATGATCTTAAGCTTTAAAATCATTGAATGATTTCTGTAGATGTGGAGACAGGGCAGCAGGGAGGAGGACGAGGGCGGTAAGGTCTGGCTGTGGTTGGTGAAAAACAAAGCCGTGACCTAATGTTAAGGTACCTGTAAGTCTATTAGAAGTAAATGCTTGAATTATATAAATTGTGGTGCGGATAATTGATCAGATTGTCCTTCTTTGGACGCTGCTGCTGCAAAGAATTGAAGGAGGAGAAGGGGTAGGGTAGGTGGTTTTGGGGGGCCCAGCGCCCCAGTATATAGTCTAGTAACACCCCTGTTATAAAAGAAGCCTTAATACTGACATTTCCTTTCACCAAAAAAGCTGAACATATAGAGCCACAAAACTGATGGAGCCACAAAACTGTAGCACTTTGAGTTTCAGTCCAGCGTTTTCCGTTTTTACCAGATTTACCTGAGTGTGGTTTTGTTCAGTCAGTTTGTAAAGCCTTTCACACCCTTTATGATTGGTCATTTGTCCTCTATTAGTTTCTGGCTGCATTTTAATGTTAGTTTAGCTGGTCCATTACAGCTGCAGACCGAAGTTTACTCTGGGAAATGGCAGGATTGATATTTGATGAAGAGTTATTGTCACACTCCTCTTTAGAATCTGACCAAATGGGCTGCAGTATGGCATGTTTTATCTTCATCATAGGTACTCATTTATAGTAAACAATTAACTGCAGTGAAAACAAGTTCCTATATTGTACCCTGATATGGGTATTGGGAACATACCATGGGACACTTCTCAGCCATTCAGAAGTTAGTTCCATCCTCAATAAGTGCACTTCAGTGAATCTCTGTATCAATTTACCTTACTTTCTTGTTCCCTTTCAATGACAACCACCTACTAAAATGATGTGATGCTTATTATTAATAACAAGATTGCCAAAATGAACTATAATGAATAACATCTCATGACAAAAACGAGTGAAACTGACACATTGAAAATGTTCCCACAGCACTGCATCACATTGATGTTTCACACGGAACAAAGCAATTAAGCAGAAACGTCAGCTGTATGACTCTCTATGACTGGATGTTTCAGTTTCAGTTTGTGTTTTTGATTTGCTGTGAACTACTGATATTGTATTGAAGTGTGTCAGAAATGTGACAGAAAGGTACAACATGGAACTTAAGCTGCTGATAATAAGATTCTGATCTGATTATCTCATAGTTTGCTCACTTTTTCACTTGATGAGCAGACTTGATGTGAAGACATCATTAAGTCGCTTAGATACTTTAAGATTCTTCATTCAGTAGCTTTTGGCTTCATGCCTACAACCACAGCACTCCAGTGCCAAATCTCAGTTTAGCACTTCTCCTCATGCATTATTGCATAAATAACCATTAGTTAAAGCTTTGTGTGGTTATAAACAGGTACATATGTGTAGATACACGCTTCAGCTTCATCAATAGAAGGCCTTTCAGCTCTTGAGAGTGCATCGTTGCAGCCTGTCCCAGAATCTAGAATCTAGTCTCAAAAGAGTTTGTTTTTTGATGTCCTTGTTGATTTCAGCTCACAATTAACCAGTCCATACATTTCAATCTGGATTGCTTTTTAAATGAGGTGCAAGGCTGAGCAGCCAATCAGAACAGAGCTTTTATAAAAATCAGAGCAAAGGTTATTTACATATCAGTCTTAGAGGAACAGTATCAAAAACATCTTGTTTCATTTTAAGGCATAAAAAAAGGCATAATAATTAGACTTCAGGGAAAGCAGTGCAAGAAAAAAATACACAAATAGCACTTTTAATAGCTATTGAATTTAATTAGAAGGAAGTTGGCATTTAATAGATAAAATGTTTATTTAGACGTTTTATGCATACTGTTTATTTATATTTAATTTATACATTAAAATAAAAAAATAGCATATAGTAATATAACCAAGCATCAAGTCCCACACACCAGCCTATTTGCCTACCTATACCTTTTTAGTCTATAGCATGTTAACCCCGCCCATTCCAACTGAAGTTATAAAGAGTGTCACAGCCTGTACTGATACATTACCCTTGAATGAGGCAGAGTACAGGGGAGCCAACCTGATCAGAGCTCATTTACATATATCACAGTGATAAAAAGTACAGTTTAAATATGAAATACAATTGTTTTGGTACATAAGATAAACACGAGAGTTGCTTGAAATGAAGCTCCACTGGGGCACAGGCTCCCCACCCTCCAATACCCATTTATTTTTTGCTGCATGTGAAATGAGCTGATGGACTTTACCAGCTTCCCTCGCTTAGTTCATTATTAATAATTCCACTGCCAAATTCCTACTGAAGCAACTATGGGTATAGGCAAAATAGATAGATTTATTTCTTAATGCATGAACTCTCTCAACATGGCAGAAATGGCACGCCTGTATATGCAAATAATAACAAAAGCTTACTCAAGTCATATTGGCACATTTACATTCTTCTACAATAATAAATAATAATTACAATTTCAGAGTCAGGGACATATCAACCATGTTGAATAAAGTGTCTAACACTAAGCTAATGATTCCCCAGCAGTCTATTCTCCTCCTCCTCCTGCTTCCGAGGAGGATGGGTTCCCCTTTAGAGTCTTGGATCCTCACAAGGTTTCCTCCTCCAGCTGAAGGAGTTTTCTCTCGCCTCTGTCACCTTTGGCTCACTGGGGTCTCAGACCTGGACTCTGTAAAGCTGCTTTGTGACAACTTGGTTGTAAAAAGCGCTATATAAATAAAGTTTAATTTGATTAAAACTTTGGAGTGGAAATCATCCACTTTTTTCACTAATATTATTAATGTAAATGTATGCACTGCTAAAAAAAAATATGTTGTTGTTGAAAGCTAAAAGTGAGATTTTACTGGGGCACTGCATGTAACTGAGTGACGCCCCTGAAAAGAAAAATAGTGTAGAGTTTGGGCCCTTTAAGGCTGTTTACTGCACTGTTTTTAGGGTAATGCCCTACATGCCAGTAGATCAGTACAATGATATTAAATGAACAGTATTATACGTAAAAGAACCTGAGTTGTGTGTTGGTGTGTGTACGTGTGTATGAAAGATCTTTCCTGGACCATCCGGACTGAGCCAGTCAGGAACACAGACCCGTTCCAAATGTTCCATCAAAAAAATCACCTCATAACTGCAACTAAAATTTATTCTGTGTATGTTGGAACTACCGATTTCTTCTTCTGCTCACTTGCTGGAGTGACGACGTGGAGGAATCACAAGATTCTCTCTTTCTCTTTTTCTCTTTTTCTCTCTCTCTATCCTTCCTGCCCCCTTTTCCCTCTGTCACTCTCTCTCTCTCTCTCTCTCTCTCTCTCTCTCTCTCTTTCCCTCTCTCTCTATCTATCCTTCCTACCTCCATTTCTCTCTCTCTCTCTCTCTCTCTCTCACACACACACACACATACACACACACACACACACACACTGATTCACACACTCACAGAAGCATGTGGTAGTTTGGTATATCAAGGCTGAATATTTTTGGACCTACCTGGGAACAAAAGAGAAAAGGAAAGAAAGAGCAACAGAAAGAAAGAAAGAGAGAAAGGAGAAGAAAGAGGGAAAAGACGAGAGAAAGGGGAAGATGAAGAAAGGGAGGAAGGGACAGAGAGGAGAGCGGAAAAAAGAGACGAGGCTGAGAGACAGAAAAAGCAACAAGAGAGCGAGGAGAGGAGGAGAGAAAGAAAGAGATGAAGGATGAAAGGGATTTGAAAAAGACAGATAGAAGAAGAGAACAGGAAAGAGACGACAGGAAAGGAAGGATAGAGAGTGAGAGAGAAAGGGAATTGGAGAGAGAGAGAAAGAGAAGAAAGACCACAAAGGAGGGAGAGAAAAGAGAACTGGAGAGAGGGAGATGAGAGGAAACAGCGAGAGAGAGAGAGAGATCCAGTGGTTTCAGCACATTTTTCCAGAGAACGTACTGGAAATCAATTGTTCCCTCACTGCTTTGGTCTCATTTCTCTTTCCGATGGATCAATTTGTTCCTTTACCTGGTGATTAACGATTTCCTCCATTAGCATTTTGCTTTGTTTTTTATGATAAATTCCTTCCTATTAGGCCGAATTATCAAGTTTGTCATCAGATCTCAAGTGTAGGTCATTCAAGACGACCAAGGAATGTGTTCATACACCTTTACTGAAGAGTAACGGTGCTGAAAACGGTTCTTGGAAGTGATGCCATGGAAGAACCCCTTCTGTTTCTTAAAACAACCTTTGTGTGACTGCATGAAGAACCTTTTTGAGTTTGAAGAACCTTTATGTGATGTATAGCTTATACAGAAATCCCTCGCTCTTGTATGCGGTTCAGCAGCTACAGCTTCAGTCTCTCGCAGATTTTTTTCTGAGAAACTAACGATTGTTCACGGAAACCCTGCACCTCTGTGGAAACTGCAGATATCTTCCACATTTTTTTTGCTATTGTGACGTCAGAGCCTTGTTAGCAAGGCAATCAGACACCCGAACAGAATGAGCCTCCGCTGCTCAACAGCACAGCCAAACATAAACAACCCGCACGAGGAAGAGGGGGCATGGCAGACGAGGCCCAGACGTCACAGTCAGTTGTACTCAGAGGCGGGAGGTTTGAAAGTAGTAAATCCGAGAACTTTATTTATTTCTCCTGGCAGCTGATTGGCTGCTGCCCTGTGACACATCTGTGACAGCTGCCTTCCGGAATTTCCCCCGTGGAGAGTGTTTTTCGCTTTGTTCTTTTTAAAGCCCTGTATTTTTATTCCTGAAAATTAAATATTCATACCAAAGAAAATGACAGCACATACCAAAGAAAATACACATGCATGAATTACAGTGCAGTATTTACAGGGGTAACATCAGTATTTACATTCTGGAATGGCGGGAGTTCAGTGTAAACTGTACAGTATGAACACGGTTTACCTTTACATTTTCAGAAATATGGGAGCATATTTAGGGGCATGTTTAGGGTTTATACTATAAAAATAGGCATTTTTAGGCATTTTTTTCATCACATCACAACTTTTCATGCAATTACTATGTACCATTAAATATTTCTCTAAGATGTCACGTCTCGTTTGCTACGCCCCCGGATGTCTCAGCCCTCCCAACACACACACACACACACACACACAAACTTCTGTTTTAGTTTCTTCCTCCGCCCCAATTAATTACACCTGTGTGTAATTTCCGTTTCCTATTAAGGCCCAGTTCAACCAGATCTCTTTGTCTGCTCTCCATCACGTTTGAGTTGCTGGTGTTTGCGTTTTTGTGTTTGTGTGCATGTTTATGCACATCTCTCTCTTAGCCCTGAGCTACGAACTGGTACGCCTGACTCATGTTTTCCCCTCTTCAAGAGGATCTAGTGTGTTGCCGTGCGGTGACTCTGTGTGTGGCGTTTGTATCCCCTCAGAGCCACCTGTTCAAGCCACAGGATTTTTGGTTGGACATGTGTTTTTCAAGCCAGTGCTGAGAAAGTGTCCTTTTTGTTCTTTGTTGTCCAACTTTATTGAATAAATGTACCAAAATTCACCCACTTTCTGTGACCACGTAATCCTCACTAGGCTTGCGGGTACCTGGAGTCTATCCCAGGGTCTCTGGGTGCGAGGCAGGGGCTCACGCTGGGTGGGGCGCCAATACACTGCAGGGCACACACCCCGTTCGCTCACACACTCACACCTAGGGTCAATTTAGAGTCCCCAATTCATCTGACACACATGTCTTTGGACTATGGTAGAAACTGAAGACCCCAGAGGAAATCCACACCAGGACCCAAATTCGTACCCCCACCCTTAGAGGTGAGCGGCATAGCGCTACCCACCGCGTTTATTTATATACTTCATTTACATACTCCATTATCATACACAAAGGTCATTAAATGTGCTTTACAGGAATAGAATACAAATATGAAATCACACAGCATACAAATACTAAGAAGTAAAAAATAAAAGGATGAATGAAATAAAAGAGTGCATTGAAAATCAGTAAAAGAAGCCCATTTGTCAGCCACAAACACAACATTAGAGCTGTATGTCCAAGCCAAGAACTAATAAGGAATCTTTCATATATGGGTGTATTTGAATCAACAGTAGTGTGGATGATAATAATTATAAAGTTTATAATCTAGTTAATAATCTAGGTGAGGGGACCAGTGAACATGTTACATCAGCAGAGAACACATGCATTTAACAGCCTACACTCACACACACACACACTCACAACAAGGAGAACACGAGGGTCAGCAGGGCATGAAAGCCATAACTGTCTACAGGTACAGCCTCTCACCCCATAACTCACAATGTGTGGCGAAAGAGAGGAGGAATGAAGGGAAACATGCTAAATGAATAAAATCACTTTTACTGCACTTTTCACCACATCCACAGAGCCGCTGTGTCATGAACCGCGTGCCACCTCTGCGGTGAGGAGGATGAGGAGGTGGAAAGGATAATGATACCACAGGAAAGTGGAAAGTGAACAGACAGAACATGGGCCATGTTTAGTACATGAGCATTTTAACACACTGGACGTTAAATTCAGTCCCTTCAGACTTCCAGGATAAAACAGATCTCATGGGAGAATATTACAGGAAAGGCAAAAAATGCAGAGCCAAACTAAATCATAATAAAGCATCATATATTCTACTTATAAACACAAATATGATAAGCGTAGATTGATAGTTTATATTTCAGAGTTACTGACCACAGCATGCTTTTGCTATTTTTGTTGTACTTTGTTGGTCCTGGAGGATCTTGCTTTGGCCTCTGCGTTTAACCCATTTACCAAGAGAAGCAGTGAGCAGCCACTGATGCTCAAAGGTACCTCAGTGGTACTCGGGGTCCTGGGATTTGAATCCACAACCTTGTTATCACAGGGGCATCTCCCTAACCACCAGGCCACCAGCTGCCTTTATTATGTTTCTAGAGGTTAAAAAGCGAACAATAATCCTGCAGTTTAAGATCCAATCCAGTCCTGGTGACCTCACTTTCTCTTGTCATAAGTGACCAGCACTACATTCAAATGTTACTACAATGAGTCTCAGATACAACCATATAACACTTGTTAAAGCATCTTGATACACAGTACCACCAACATCATCATCCTAGTTGGTAAATATAGGTATAACAACTGCAGGGCTGTTGGGAAATACTATCTGAACAAGCTAGGCTAATGGAACATGAGCAAGGGCTTTCTTTCTCAAGACATATGTGAGGGAGAGTGACACATGCGGCCCACAGCTTGTACTCTTAGAGCATCAAGCACAGCCCGACTTGAACCATGTCTTCCCAAAGATCGACAAAGTACCTCAAGACTTTTCTCACCTTCCACACCGAAGGGGTGGAACGAATTTACCCCGACCATCAGAACTGCAGAGACCATCACCATTTTAATACAGGGACTGAGGATCCTCCTTTACGTCTTCTGTGTGTGTGTGATCTGATCTATTTCTGTTGCAGAAATAACTCTTAGTCTTCTAGCAGCTCTTAATTTTAAGTCGAGTCTTACTAATAATGAGGAGTGTTTTCTCATACATGATAAAGCACGGATGTACGTCGCTCTAGATACGAGTGTCTACCAAATGCTGCAAATGTAAACGTGTGTAAATCCTCCTCTGTCAGATATTACACAAGAAATCCAATCCGTGGTCAATAGGGTTTAATTCAAAATGGTAGGTATAAACGTCTATGCATTTTGATCATACCATTGAGATCAGATCACCCAAGTTCATTCCAGATGAACAGGGTCTAACACACCTGACAGAGTTATCATCCAATTACAGCCTGAATATTAGAGCCAGACATGTTGGAATGAAACTTTCCAGGGGGGTATACCATCACTACCAGGGCTGGTTTAATCAACCTTCCCTCTACTATAAGCTGTATGCAGGACACTTATGTCATGTTAACATTAGTAAGAAAAGCTAAACTGCTGTAGGCTGAACAAAAATCATGTGTGGATTATTTCATGGATGTGATGGCACAACTTTAACATATGACCTCTTGTTCGATCTGGTTTCTAAACGATTTAAATTAGGCTATTTTTTTAGATTGGCCTTCATATGTGAACTATGGATTGCACAGTTGTTAATTTTTACTAGTCATTCAAAGAAAAGTAGTCATCATTGCCATATATTAATATATATTAGAATATGACACTTCTGCACATTTGTGAAAAGCCTTTTAGTAGTTAGTCGCTTATATAAGCCAGGGTTGGTGGCAGATGCTTTAGTTTGAGATGTTTTTGTTGCACTTCAGCAAGTTTCAGCCTCAGGGACTCTGCCACAGACAGTGAAACATCAGGGACGGTGGTTCACTAAACCTGCCTGGTCTGGCTTATGAGGCTGCATTTCAGTTCTGAGTGCGATAGGTCATGCAGTGGAAGTGGTTTCATCATTTCCACACACATAAAGCACTTTGAACTTTGTGTTTACCAGAAACGTCTCTTCTCCTGGAAATTCACTGCGGTTTTTACTACTGCTGTATTTCAAACATTGTCCTCGACTAGTTGACTACTGCACACAGCCCCACTTGTGGATTTGTTAAGGCATGGTTCCTGTATCCTCAGGTATACAGGAACCATGCTGCACCTAATCCATACTGCAATGGCACATTTCGATTTTCCAGTGGATCTCAGCATGGTAACAGTGTTTCTGACACATTAGCACTCGTTTCCTTGCCCACAATTTATGGGCAGTCTTCGTTCCAAAACCACACTCATGGAGTCGTGCCAGAGCAAAGATTTTCTGACAGAGCCACCTTTAGTATTATGGTATTTTATTGTTTTATAATATTGTTTTATAATGTTTTATAATAATATAATATTGTAATGCAGTTTTTACATTTCCATTGTTTAGCCATGCTTTGAAGACCCAACCCAGCTCGTAAGTGATGTCCTGGTACACCTTCGCATTTCTCACTGTGTTAGAAAACTCCCACACAAATGTATCTGTAGCCCAAACAGATTGGTTGTAAAGAATGTTTTAGGGTTTTTTTCTGCTTGCGTAGGTGATGTTTGAGCCCAGTGCAGCGGTTCTCCTGATGTTCTGCTGTGGGTGCGGCTGGGTTGTGTTGGGCGTCAGAGGCATGGCTGCGTTCAGGGACACTCTGCAGAGCAGGAAGTGAGCTCATGGCTCGTTCGCTCTGGGGAGGGAGAGCAGCGAGAGATTGACATCTTGATCTCGCCTTCAAAACATTCCTTTGTTGGTCTGCGAGGGCTGCGTGGCTCTGGAATAGTTTCAGCATTATGACATTCAGAGTTGGCTTTTCCCAGGCCTGCTGTGACTTCACACTCAAACACATGAGCTTGTGAAACACATAAACACCATCCTAGCTAAACGCTTTTGGCTTTCATGCGAACTAATAACTCTGTTGCTCATTACAAGAGCGCTTGGGGGTGTGCAACCTGTGCTTTTTCCTGCATTATGTACATTCATTCATTTATTCATTCATTTTTTCCAACCGCTTAATCCTTTACGATCATGGGTACCCGGAACCTATCCCGAGGTCTACAGGCCCGAGGGAGGGACTCACCCTGGGCGGGGCGCCAGCCCACAACAGGCATTATGTACAGTATTGTAAAGAAGTCATTTCTTCATATTTTGCTTCCAAAGATTTCTAGTTTTTTAGTGTAGTCTTGAGGAACAGTTTTCCAGGCGTCCTGAAGGGCATTCAAAGACTCAAAGACGCTGAATCTGACCAGAATGTTTTTGTTAGTTAAGCCACACAGATAACCTATGTCTGAATCATTCCAGCAGAACAAAGTCCTGAACCAGTGAAGAACCAGGAGCAGATGATTTCAGATGATCAGGCGGTGATCAGTATACTGGTGGTGCTGA
>JBBPDB010000040.1:22906259-22920227 GCA_037974465.1 Brachypetersius altus
TATATATGCCATTGTATATTTTACCCAAATTGAGTTAGTATAAGGTTCACTATACTATATGAACAAAAGTATTGGGACACACCCAATGGGCAATCTTAATGCTTCAGCATACCAAGACATATTGGACAAGAACATGCTTCCAACTTTGTGGACAGTGTTTGGGGAAGAACCTTCTCTATTCCTGCAGGACTGTGCCCCAGTGCACAAAGCAAGGTCCATAAAGACATTGGCTAGATGAGTTTGGTGTAGAAGAACTTGACTGGGCCGCACAGAGCCCTGACCTCAACCCCATCCAACATCTTGATCTGGAATGGAGATTGCGAGCCAGTCCTTCTCTTCCAACTTCAGTGCCTGACCTCGTAAATGCTCTACAGAGTAAATGGGCTCAAATTCCCACAGAAACACTCTTGCGGAAAGTCTTCCAAGAAGAGTGGAAGTTGTTATAGATGCAAATGGGGACCAATTGCATATCAAAGTCTATGTATTTGAATGCAGTGTCGTTAAAGTGTAATGATCAGGTAGTCCAGTAGTCCAGAACTATCATTAATATATCATTAATCATAACTAGTGTGCTGTCGCCTCACAGCACGAAGGTCTTGGGTTCATATCCTGTCTGGGGCAGCTGAGGATACTTTCTGTTCTCCCTATGTCTCTCGAATACTCTGGTTTCTTCTTACAGTCTAACAATATGTGGCCAGGCTAAATTGCCCCCAGATATGGGGTGTTTGCATGGATGTGCATTTGTATGTCTGTTGTGCGATCTACTGGTGACCCGTCCAGGATGTTTCTAGCCTAAACAGTTACTGCAACTGGCTACTGCATTGTGATTTAACTAGAAACTTAATGAGTACTCTAAATAAAAAATAATAATGGGATTTGTACTTTCACACTATGGGAAGCAGTGAAGAATCAGTCATGATACTTAATATTGGGTCATTTTTGGAGGCAATCATTTCTGTATTGTAGCACAGAATGAACACTTTATCAGGTCATCAGTTTCCACACTGAATATTGGAGAAAAGGAAAATCTACCCAAGATCAGGAACTTATTATCTTTAGATCTGCTGTGGCCATTCACAAAGTAATCAGACAGTTTTAACTTTTAATACATGCTTTTGTTCAGTTAATAAGTTTCTGTACACTCTCATGTAATATTGCTCATATTGTGCTGTAAAACTATTTAACCAGCTTGTCTGTCCATTCATTTTAAATGAGGGTATTTCCTAACATGTTCCTAACTGGACTTTTAATTACAGCAGTTTTTGTGATCTGTCTCATATCTCTATGAAATGCCATTGACTGTGTGTTCAACAACAAAATGGCAAATTTTTATCAGAAATTTTTTTGGATTATTTACATTTTTCATTCTGGCATAGTACACAGTCTGTCTTTTGATTACTGTGTATTTATTCCTAATTTATACCTGTTTTTCATAAAATAAGGTCAGAAGGTCCAATTTAAGTTTTGTAATACATTCTTACTGTCACGGTCAGGCCAGTGGCCAGATAGAGCCACTGCTTTTTTGTTGCTGTCCTGATTTTGCCCTGTTCTGTTTGTTTCTGTTCTGCGGACCTTTATTTTGACATGTCTGTTCTGGTTCTGTTCTTTTGTCACGTGTTCTGTTCTCACCTGTTTTCTGGTTTCGTGCTCCCCAGCTGCCTTGAGTTTCCCCTAGTTATGTTCTGTATTTAAGCCTGTTCCTGTTTGTGTTCCTCATGTGTCCATCGTCTCAATTTCCCCGTCCCTGGTCCTGATGTCTGTTTCCTGATTTTTCACGTTCTGGTATATTTACGGCCCCCGTGCTTTTGAATCTTGTTTTCTTTAATAAAAGTATTCGCAGGGATCCCTGCGTCTCTGCCTGCTCCATGCTCCGAGGTAGCTCCGGGTTTGGGCTTCGCGGCCCAGCCCATGACACTTATAGTCCTCTGATATCACAGGAGGCTATTTTATGATGGTTATTTTCAAAGAGCCAGTATACATTAGATATCTCATATGTGTCATATTTGTGTCAAGATTGTGTAACATTCTGTACCTACATATTCTACATATACACCTACATATTCTTTTGTACTTGCTTTACCCTGCATCAAGCATGAAGTAATGTGTTGCTATTATACGAAGGAGTTTTTACAGTCATTCTCTAGCCTTTCATCAGTGTCTATTTCTGACCCCAGAGCCACTCTTTGTTGGAGGTGGGCCGCCCTCAACCTAGACCTGACACCAGTGAGTGTAAAAGCCCCCAGGAGCACTATATCAGTCCAACTTGTACCAGTGCCACACATATTAACAAGACACTACCATGTCAGTGTCACTGCTTCGTTGAAAATAGTCCACCACCTAATTAATATCAGCAGTCCTGTGGTTGGAAGCTGCCCAATCACGGATGTAGTCTGATGGTCAGTAACTAAACCATAAAAGTGCAGTTATATGGTTTCTAGTAAAGTAGCCCCAACATATATTCATGTAATATATATTTATATATATATATAGTTCATCTACACATATTTTTATCTATACATACTAAACATTTAGCAGGGATTTTATTAAATATTAGCCAAATTTTATGTTCTGTTCGAAAGATATGATATGAAGGTCTTTTTTTCTCTGGGAGAGAGAGTGTGAGAGAGTGAGTGCGGCTGGACTGGCGTGTGGTCACTGACCTGTGAAGAGCAGCAGTGGCGTGCGAGTGAGTGAGAGGTGGGTCGTCTCCACACCGAGACAGAGAATCGGGCCCATTTTCCAGCTCATTGCAGGCGCACACTGCTAACGAGACCAGAGAGAGAGGAGGAAAAAATATTCTAACATTCATTCTCTTCCAGCGGCAGCCAAGGGGGTGCTACCCAGAGAAAGTGTTATAGGTATGAAAGCTGCAGAATATGGGGTCATTTTCATTTTCTCCCTAAATGGAATATGAAGAAGGTTAATAATTATAGGCTCATCATCAATACGATTATGAGGAAGAGCAGTACAAAGCTGCATGGGGTGAATTTTAGATTTCTTCTATTTTGGTGCCAGAGACTGGAGAAATTAACATATTATTCAAAATGACGATATATGACACTCACAAGCCACTTCATGAGGAATCCCTGCCTCTCGCAGGGAAAAATGATCTTAGCCATTATCTTCATCAAAGGACAGTTTCTGACCAAAGAGACACTCTTGGATTGTTTATATTGGGTGGTGGACTACTCTCACTCTAGTAGTGGCATCATTGTGTGTACAAACACAGCAGTTTACTGAAACTGACCAGTGATGAAGTGGTCATAAAACAGAAATGCTACAGTCTGTAACTCTGCACTTATTGCGTGAACCTATTGTGGGCAGAAGAATCAAATTTGATTTGCTTATTTACCACCATGAACAGAATTAATGAAAAGCATTGACCTAAGTGGGCTTTAGAATCAAAGAAACCGACATACTAAAACATTGCAGGCATCAAACATATAAAATGATTTCCACCCACTGCTTTGTTAAATGCATTTCCATTTTATTCTCTCTTTCTACTCTCCGCTCTCCCTGCACGAAGAATATAAGTTCATAGAAAGAGTTCTGAGGCTTCATTAAAAGTTTTCTAAAGCAAACGAACAGCTCCCGCCCCCCCCCGGGACACTGTGAACCCCCAGATCTCGAAGCCTGTGCACCTCATTAAGGACTGTGACATCCCAACACGTTTAAAAGTGCCACAGAATCGCTTATTCCATGACACGACGATGAAAAGTCTGCTGTCGGGAAGAAAAGGCCTCCTAGGCGAACTTTGACAGAGTGGCTAATTCTGTATATTGCAATCTTTGTTTGATTCAAGTCAAATCCGTACCTGCAGGGACACTGCTTGCACCCCTGGGGTTAATTTAGCCCCAATAACTCGACATATCGGTTGCTGAAAATGTCAGCATAGCAGTGTAATTCATTTAATGATCTTGAGAAAGAAAAAAAGGAAAGTGATTTCGCAGCTGCCTTCCCACTTTATGCCCGTAATATCCTCAATGTCGAAATGTTTCCTGGCTTGGATGCTGACGTCCCAATATGGGGCTTATAGTCAATAATTAACACTGTAAAATGGGATGTGATAGTTTTCATTTAAGCTTTTAAAGAGCGAAAAAAGAAATGGATCGATCCCTTTACTGTTAAGGTCTACATTGCAAATAGTTATCTACAACGCCTAGCCGCCTTACTCTCTACTGCATGGGTCAGAATATCCAGCTTTATATTGTAAATCCTTGGTAAGAGAGCAGTTGGTAGCCTAGTGGTTAAGGCATTCGCCCTGTAATCAGAACGTCCGGATTCGATTCCAAAGACCGCTAGGCACCTCTGAGGTATCCTGAGGTACCCTACGCACTGCTCCCCGGGCGCTGTGTTCGTAGCTGCCCACTGCTTCACTTGGTGAACGGGTTAAATGCAGAGGAAGCATTTTGTGCTGTTCACACTGTGTGCTGTGGTGTGTTCACGTATGACCAGATTTTCACTTATTAAATATCATCCTATTGAGACTCTTTAGTTAGAGAGGAATATTAGACAGCAAAGCTCATAGCCTTTGCTAGCTAGCTGACCTATCTGACCTTTTAATACAGCTGTGCTCGCTAGAATGCCAATCCATAAATATCCAGGATTCATGAGGGAAAATAACCTTTGGACACATTTATGAACAAAATGCAATGCAGATAAATAATTTTCATTAAAAAGCCCAAGTTAATAAATCAGTTTGATCTCAATTCGATTCGAATATTATAGGGGTAATTTTCATGTTTCCCTAAACTGAAACATGAAAATTACCCCAGGCCATCATCCAAATGATTATGAGGTGGAGCAATATAGAGCTGGATGATGTCTCTGATGTCCAGATTTGATATTCCTTCTACTTTCATGCCGGAATCTGAGGAAAATTATCATATTTATTATTCAAAATGACAATCTGTGTCATTCTCTTTATTAGGAACCCTGGCCTATCCATCTTATTGACAGACACTGTAGCCCAACAAAATTTGTCTTAGCCATCCTCTTTATCAATGATCAGTTTCTGACCGCAGAGTTGCTCTTGGTTTGATTATAATAGGTGATGGACCATTTTTAACATAATAGTGACACTGATGTGTGTACAAACGCAGCATCGCAGCTCACAGCAGCAGCACACACTACTATGTCAGTGTCACTGCTGTGCTGAGAATGGATCATCATGCAAATGATATCTGGTCAGCAGTGACCTGTCTTGTGGTCAGAAGCTGGGGAATGATGAATAGGGTAGAGAAGATTTTCTGCCAGGAGCATCAGCCTAGATCACATTTTAACTGTGCAAAGCTTAGGTCATCTAAGACCTTAGGCTATTGAGGTCATTATGGTGCAAAATGTAACGAGACAAGTAAAATATTTATTTGTATTATTAATGTGAGAACTTGTAAATAAATTTTGCACATGCATTTTAATATAAGAACTACAATAAAAACCTGAAATTGTGTTTTGAAATTATTATGAGATGAAATCTCATCTCATGAAAAAAGTATTGTCACGGACCCCTACCCTTTCCCAAACAGAGTAGGCAGTCCAGCAGGGTTCCATTTCACATTCTTTATTAAAGACACAGCCATTAACAAAAAACACGCATGAGTATCGGTGGACCGACAACACAGGTCCACTCAAACTGAACTTAAATACAATAATCTAAGCCAGTCCCACCAATCACCCAACACAAGTGCTTAACCCCTTCTATTAATCTTCTATTAATGTTACGACTACTGTGAACAAAAATCTTCATTTTCTTTTTGCTGTTGCTTTGGATATTATGGCAAATTATGCATACACCATAGCTAGCAAGATTCCTATCTAACACTTACACTATATGGACAAAAGTTTTAGGACACACCTATTTTTTAGGGTTTGAGTTAGGCCCTTATTTCCTTCTTGCCCAGCCTCAGTGCCAACCCTCATAAATGTTCTACAGAATGAATGGGTACAAATTCCCATAGAAAAACTCCAAAATCCTGTGGAAAATCTTCTCAGAAGAGTGGAAGATGTTATAGTTACAAAGAGGGAGTCTGTATTTAAATGCAATGTCACTAAAGTGTCTGTTAGTTTAATAGTTTTTGTTGCAAAAAAAACGTTGCTAAGAAAAATGCCACAGGTAGGAAAGTCAGTTAATAGTTGATGACCACTATAATTAGACTATAGGACTATAGATACGGCTAAGATACACCCTGGGCAACTGTGTCTGTGAATGTGTTTATGTATCTATCCTGTGATAGACTGGTGACCTATCCGTGGTGTTTCTCCCCCTTTTGCCCTTTGAGAACCAGGATAATCTGCACAAATGAATAGACTGATGGACCTAGTGATTATTTTGACCATTTTGATGACGGTAAACACACATTCCTTTGGTGGGCCATTACTGACAGAGGCTTGTTTTCCTGCTTCATGACATTT
Source organism: Brachypetersius altus (assembly GCA_037974465.1). Lineage (NCBI taxonomy): Eukaryota > Metazoa > Chordata > Actinopteri > Characiformes > Alestidae > Brachypetersius > Brachypetersius altus. Next base: position 22,912,671 of record JBBPDB010000040.1, read on the forward strand.
TGGGTTTGTTTTTTTTTTTTAGTTCATGCTAAATTAAGCTCTTTTGATTGGTCTTGCTCTAATGGCCATGGTGCCTACACAACCAAGCGCTCTCAACAAACATAGCAATCTTAACAGTGTATAAAAATGCACAAATGATTGTGCGGCAATATAAAGTCTTATTGCATTGACTGTAGTTAGTCTGTGACCTCATGGCACCCAGCTAAAGGGAAAGAATGGAAGATGAGTTCAGCTCTGAATGATATTTATGCAGAAAAGGCCAAGAGAGGGCAAGTCCTCATTTGCACTGGGTCTTCATTATAAAACATAATAAAAGATCAAAAATGAGATTCCAGGGAAAAAATACAAAACACAGTTTATTGTGGTGGTGAGTGTTCAGTCCACAAAGCTATATAGTTTAAGCTACCAAACATTTAAGCCTATATCTATGGATATGAAAACTCTCAGTCTTCTACAATGGCAGCCTGATGCAGTATATTGTGTTTCACAGGAAGTCTATTGCCAAGTTACCTTGAATAAGAAACAAAAAGTTTCTTATGCTATGACAAAAACTATCCTGACACAAGATGCCATCTTGAAAAGTTTTACAACCATCAGCATTCGTGCCCGACCAACTGCATCAGGCATTTTGCCTTTGTTTCTTTGCCCAGCAGGAGAGTGTTGGCTACACATGTTCAGTCATGAGTCTGAAAATGTCCTTCTTTCTCACAGGCCTAGTGCTGGAGAAGCAAAATATTTACAGGCATCACTAGACAGGCCATCACTAGAACATTGATATATACAGGTATATATTTAGTTTAGCTCATGACTGTAGATGTGAAATTGTATGAATGGCTGATTAGAACTTTTGGCAGATTTTGTGTGAACAGATTTTGTCCTTTGAGCCACTCTCATCACCTTGAATGGGTAGCATAGGTCATTCTTATTAAAAGGCTGTTTATTGACATGCATGCTGCATATTACAGCTGCCTATATAAATGTCCTTTAGTTAAAATGTATTAAATGCTCTCTATATCAGAGATTATCAGAGATTTAACGGGCTGCTGTTTGTTCAGGAGTGCATTTAACCTATTATTATTAACTTAAATTATTATTGTACATTTCTACTGAAATACAAAGGAGGGTTTTTGGTCAAGTTTGAGCTGTAAAGCATTCAATCACACAGGATGTCTTCAAATATAAATCTGGAGAATGTAAATTAACTGAAACTAATCTACCATCATTCTTAAAATGTTTTTTTTTTTTTTTTGCCATGGTCTTTCTACATAAAGTCGGCAATTTGCAGCCCATTATTCCACATGTGCTTAAAGCCATTAGACCACATGATGTACACACACAACATAATATATTATTATTATTATGCATGATATCAAACAATCAAATGAATTGTAAATCATGTTAATTTTCTAACTGTATAGATGGGGAAACATACAACTATAACAGGGTTGACTTAGGGGTTGTGGTGTAAAAGAGTGCTGTTGAAATGAAAAGAAAGGCAATGTACTGAATTAAAAAAGAATAGGCTTTAATTAGATTTAAAATTCTAGAAACCTTCTGTAAGAAGTTGCATGAATGGACTTAAAGGACAAACAATCATTGAAATCAACTGCAGCAAATTAAGGGCAGAGATCATTCAAATGATCTCTAAATGCAATCATTTGTAAAAGTCATATTGTTGCTTTAACTGAAATGAACTTGTGTTTATGCAAATGTAATGTTCTAATAAATATGCACCTATTAACTGTTAAACTATTAAAAGAGACTAACAATAAGTCTATGAATAAAATATACAATTGCTGGAAGTCATGCAAATTGTCTATATTTCACTACTGAATTTTGTGCATTTTAAAGATAAGTCAGAATTGTACCAAATGCATTTCATAATGCATCAACTTTCCTAAAAAATTACAAAAGAATCAAATTTCATTCCATTCAGATTTGCACCCTGTAATGAATGAGGAGGAGGATGGCTCCTTTATTTGCGTGGAGGCCTGGAGGTTTTTGCTGGGTGAGGGCGACAGCTCATTAAGCTCCATCAGCCTTTAGCCTCCTCCTTATGAGGAGAGCGTCTGACCCAGTAACTGCCCAGTCCTGTTGCCAGAGGAGAGAAGAGCATGCACAACAGTGGGAAGAGGATAATGAATGCAGCTTTAGCATCTACTGCTGAACCACTGCTGGTTCAGTTGCTGTAGTAGGCGTGTAATTGCTAGGAAGAGACAAGTGAGAGCCTTCTCAGTTCTCTCCTCTTTTTTCCTGACATATTACAGCATAGTCAGTCCACACTGAGTTACATGGACAGTTGTCTCGGTAGGCAGCATTTTCACATTGGTCTGAGGTTAAAAACAGCTCACATTAGTTTGAGGTTAAAGCACTAGCTAACATATATACTCTAAATCAGCATTTCTCAAACTAGAAGCGGAGCCTCGCTTCTGCACCAATCAAAATTCAGTCAGATCAGGTCTGATCTCAGCGATGCTGTCACTGCGTGCCCCGCCCCGCCCCCTCATATGTGCAGGGCCCTGCAGCCCCAAAGCCTGACATGACTGGTCCCCAGGACAAATAAGCTTGAGAAACGCTGCCCTAAATTACTGTTGGCCATTCTTATCCATCAAGGTCACATTTCACAAGAGCACATTAAGAGCACATCTGATTTCAGTTTCTTTATTATTTTGTCACAAACTTTACACATACGTACAGTATTAGAAAGTCCCACACTCACTCATTAGAGTGCCCACACTCATTGACCATTTTATCATAAACACCTATCATATAACTGCAGATTGTAGATGTATATACTATATGGACTAAAAACTAATTATTAAGTTCAGATGTTTCAAACATACTCATTGCCACAGGTGTATAAAATCAAGCTTAAGACATTTTGGACAACACCATGCTTCCAAATGTGTGGACACAGTTTGGGGAAGACCATTTTCTATTACAGCATGACTATGCCCCAGCTGTAAAAGGAGATTAACTTCATGCTAAAGTCTTTGTATTTGAATGCAATGTCATTAAAGTTCTGTCTGTGTAATGGTCAGGCATCCCAATACTTTTGTGTATATAATGTATTTCCAAATGGCCAGTATCAACCAACCGCTACTTTAGTAGAAGGGGATCACTATTGGATAAACACTGCTGCTGTTTTTGGGAAGGTGGTCCATTCTAAGAACCAGCACTGTAGTGGCATGGTAATGTGTGTTGCTCTAATGTAAGAGTATGAGGCAAAGGCATATATTGACACATCTCTGTGTACTTCATTATGTGTGGGTATGCGAAGAACTTCCTCAGATGTGCATTTAGAACCCTATATATTAGAAAGGTGGAGGGATGCTCAGGGTGGAGGTAGCTCAGTGGGTAGGATACTTGCTGCTGGACCAAGAGGTCTTGGGTTCAAATTCTGCCTTCAGCACACCACCACTGGGTCCCTGAGCATAACCCTCAGTTAAGTTATTATCCAAAGTGACTTACATTCTCTATAGTTATAGAACTCGCTTTGGATAATAGCATCTGCTAAATGCTATAAATGTAAATGCATAAAAATACATATACAGAAGATTTGGCACCCTGCTGAAGTGATCTGTTACATTTCCAAGTACAAATAAATAATCCTCTTATACCAAAAGGGGTGTTTCGAATTCTAGGCCTATTTATTTATATACGTTGGTGCATTTAAGGGGGCACCAACAGCGGCCCTTATCCTTTGTTGTCAATGTTCTTTTTACCACTCCCTCCCAGTCGAAAAAAAGTCGACCACCTCAATTTTTTTCACCCCATTCCATCACCTCCTTTAAGACATTTGACTAAACCTAAAACATGGCCTTTGGAAAGTTATGAAACATTGTACATATATTGATCCTAAAATGGTACACCACAACAAGAAAGGAAATTCCGTATTTAAGTGTGTTCCTTGTACTGGATATGTCAAAAAAAAAATGAACAAATGCTTTTAAACTTTTTCATACAACTGCGCTGTCTCAAACCCGGCTTGTTTTGCTTTCCTTGTCTTAAGGGAAACACTCACAAGTGATGACAGTTTGACAATGTCCAGCACATATTTTCGTGCGGTGGCTCTGCTGCATATCGGTCAGATTATATTGGGCTTCAGCTCTGGAACAGAGATGGTTCAGTCAGCTAACATCATGCCGGTCCAAATAAGTGTCACTCAGTGCTGTACTGTACACAAACAGCCCAAGGAAAACAAATCCCATCAGCATAAAAATCTGAGCGCCCTCAACGGTGAGATGTTTTCCCCGTGTCCACTGCCATGGACTTTTCCCCATTCACTCGAGTAAATCAACCTCCGTGTGCCCAGAGGAGTCTTATCAAAGCCCAGTGCTGCTGTGATTCAGTCCATTGCCAAAACTATTTTACGAGACGATGCTTGAAATGACCTTGGTTTGCTTCAGTGACGAGCCAACGCCGTCATGTGCCTCTAAAGAAGCGGTGGAAGCACGGCTCATAGGAGAATACGGTGGCATTAACTTGTTTCTTTGTTAGGGCATCATATCCATTTAGAGTTTAATGAGTATAGACTTGTACTTAATTAGAAAAGAACCCATTAACATGAGTCATTGCATCAAGTGCATTAGCGCTGATGACTTTATTGCCAGAAGAAGTTGCAGCAGCGTGTGCGTGATCCACTAAGTGAGGAGTGGTGAACTTTGTAGAGAGGCAGACCACTGACCAGGGACTTGAGCTAAAAAAAACCTTTTGGCTTCTTGTTCTATGAATTCAGTCTAGTATAATATGTGCTCACAATCTAGAAACACCTATCCTTGCTCTGCTATCAGACCACTGTAAAAACACACGTGGTATCGTATGCAAATATATTTAGAGGCTATTGCCTATCTCTTATAACACAGTTTATCAGCCAGCTTTAACTAAATTCCTCATTGATCGGTTTCAACTAACAAGTCTGGGCATTTTTGTAACACAGACCATTATAAACACAGCAGTGCCATTGACTTGGTGCTGCAGGTGGGGCTGGTATCAGGCACAGCAGCATAGATTTTTACTCATATCAGCATCGCTGCTATGCTGAGACGGGACCACTAAAAAATTCAGCCTGAGAGCAGTTGAGGGAGGCAACAGTCTCTAGTACCTAACCACACATTACATGGTAAGGTTGTTAATCAAGTGACCAGCAAGCAAACCATGCACTCATTTAGTTTCATAGAAACCCCTTTGTACTGCCACTCACTGGCCACTTTATTAGAAACACACACTTTATAGGTCCAGTATACACACAGATAGTAGCTCATCTTTTGCGGTGCAATTTGTCAGCCACCCTCTACCTCATTCATCAATGTCAGTTTCTGACCACAGGACTGATATTATTGGAGTGGTGGACTATTCTAAAAACAGCAGTGACACTGACGTTGTAATGGCGTGGTGGAGCGTGATGGTAATGTGAGTATGTCAGGTGCCATTGCTGGGAATTTTACATATATCTGCCCTATTGAGAGTAATCCAGCACCAATAAATGTCCAGCAAAGAGACAATCTGTGGTCAGGAACTGGACCAAGACAAGGCTTCCACCTCCGACTGCACACTAGAACATAGTGTTTCTATTAGCATATACTACGTCTCTGTTGGCATATCCTCAGTGGCCATATTATTAGAAACAAAATGGCCGTTGAGTATATGCTAACATACATGCATCTACTGAAAACAAAGTGTATCTATTTCCGCAGTTGTAATGTGAGGGATAGTACATGTGTATGCTTTTGCAGTAATAAATTCTAGCTGCAGTTTTATGGAGGTAAAGGTGAAGTACGCTTGTTGCATTTCTTGTCTCTCTCACTGGAGCTTCACTCTGCGCAGAGGCAGATTGTAGCGGCAAGGAGCTCTCGCTCTCCCCTCTCCAGTGTAACAGAAGCTTAATTAACTCTGCCAGCTGCAAAAGAAGTCAATTAACATATTGTGTCTGAATGAGTTATTAGATTTTCCCAGTGTCTCTTGGGTGGGCAGGTAGGTTGAGTAGAGTCACATACATTTGCGAGGCAGCTCGAAGGTTCAATTAAATTAAACAGCCTTTGATAGTGCCGCTGACTCTCTTTCGCCAAAAGTAGCGGCGGGTAATGAAGTCAATACTGCCTGCATGATTCACAGCTGTTGTGGCGTCTTGGAAATCCTTTTCAGTCACAGGGGTGTGTTTAGTCCTCCATTTTCCAGACCTGTGGACAGCGCAGTTGTTTCAAAATTGGCACCCTTTCTGTATTATCTTCTCGCCAATGCTCTGGGTGTTTTGGACATTGCTAATGCCACAATAAAATCACTCTGGGACTGGGACAGCACGTCCCCAAAGAATGGCAATGCAGGACAAGCCTGATAAGATGCAAAACGAACGATTCTTAAATAAACCCATCTGACCACTAAGTGTGTTTACTCTCACACTGGCAGAATCAGCCCATTTTCTCAGTAATCATCGTGGCCCCCACTGCGGTCTAACCTGTTGTCAATGTTCCACAAAAACAGCTGGGTCAATAGCATCTGATTTCCCTTCGGACCAGCCGGCAGTGGCCTGCTCTGCCACGTGGGGGCACTGTTGTGCAGTATGGCTCCATTTCCCTCGAGGAGCCCCATGCCCTGCAGCCATTTCTGACAATACTAATGACGGTGCTATTGCGCGGAATGAATGGACGACCAGAGTCGTATCACATGGACTGTGTGAGAGCAGTCATACATAAGTGCAAATTTAAGGCAGAGACGGATGGGTCAGAGCTGGATGACGCATAACACTCGGGGAAAAGGCTAGACAGAGGAATCTTGGACAAATAAGTGAGTGTCTAAGGGACACCGCTGTGTAATCTCGCTATTACTGAGAATAGGTTTTCATATTTCATTTATATATGTATATACGTACTATGCAAAATTCTTAGGCACTTATGCAAGTTGTTTAAAGCCTATTTTTGTGTCTGTGATATTGTGTCTTTCTGCAGATTTCACTTTAGAATAAAGGTAAACAAACAAGAAATCAGTGAGTGATACTCATTGTTTTGTTTGTAAATAAAATTGATATTTTGATAATAAAATTGATATTTTGATAATAAAATTGATATTTTGTGAGCTGGTAAGGAGAACAGATGTTCGGTCCCAGATTTCAGTTCCTCCAGCCATTGTTTGGATTTGTAAAATTCCATCAGCAGCTCCTGATTTAATGTAATGAAAGACTGATTGACTCAAATACTGATAGTAATACTGAACTTCCACAAGTAACACATGATATACTGTACATTCAATCCCTATTTACTGTATAAAGTTGTTTGTATTGATTCTTTTTAGTTTCATTTAGTATATTTAGTAATGTAAATTATACATATGTTCTGGACTATGTTTATACAAATCTCATTGGCACATACCACAGTGAGCCCAATCCCACTTCAGCTACTCACATCTTCCACATCTTCATAGTGCTTATCCAAGCATTCGGACTTTCAGTCAGATGTGCCAAGCCCATTTTGAACTAGAGGAACATCTGGTTTGCAGCAATTCAATTCAATTCAATTCAATTTTATTTATATAGCGCTTTTAACAATGGTCATTGTCACAAAG
>JBBPDB010000040.1:22920327-22931574 GCA_037974465.1 Brachypetersius altus
TTGATAGGTTTAAAAAGATCAGGGATTGACGTTTTAACACCATACTTGGACAGCTGAGATCGTGACGTTTCAGAGGACAGAAACTTATTTTGCACATTCTTTTGTAAGATTTGAGCGCTACAACTCAGATTAAATAGTCATTTAAGTACATTTTCGCAATTATTTCTGATGAAACTTTGAGAGATAAATTTTGGAGACCTTTTCTTTTCTATAAAAAAAAATCTATATTTTTGATGCTTTTCAACATAATCAGCCCGTATCTCAATAAAAAGAATGCCGACTTCCGACTGATTGCGGCAGATCGGGTCACAAATACTGATTTGTCACACAAACCTGGTTTTGAATCATTAGTGCACTAGTGCCATGTGCGATTTAGGCTTGTTTGTACTAGATCATTAGTACTCCATCAACCCTCCCCAAAGGGCCCCTGCTTCGCTTCTGTGGGTGTCTTTATTCAACTTAGCCTAAAGATGAGCCAAGTTCACTGTGAAGGTGACATTGCAATTGTGTTGTTTATGCCAGTAGGTATTTATACAAGACAACTGTAGGTGCATGCTCTGTTAACAGAGCACACACTCTTAGAATTTTGTGACCATCGGATGAGACCATTGGATATGTCAGCGCCAAAGGCCAGAGTGGTAAATATCTCTTGTGCTCATTCTAATTCTGTGTGCACTACCATGTCTTCATCTAATGTGTCTGATAGTTTTAATGTTAAAGGTGGAATTCTACATTCTCCCTGCTTTGATAAGCCTGGCTAGGGCTCACTTATACATATTGAGTACTCAGGCAAAGGCTCACTTATGCGTCATGAGACAAAGCTCTCTAAAGCAGCCATTCCCAAATTTAAGAATGATTTGGCTCAATTTAAAATCTGTGACCCACCCAGAACTTTGATCACATCTCATAATCACTCTGTTACTAATGATATCCTGCATATGATAAGATATGAGATACATTGGAAAACATCAAAAATATAGTTTTTTTTCTTTTATGATCTTGTATGAAAGAAAAGGCCTTCAAACTTAATCTCCCAAAGTTTCATCATAAAAATAATTGTGAATATTTACTTAAATGGCTGTTACAAAATTATTTGATAATTATGTAATAAGTATTTTGAAATAATTGAAGCTTCAGTCTGATTTAATCTATTTTCTAAATGCCTGTAGTCTAAGTATCTAGATGCCTGTAGTGAATTTTTGTTGTTGAATACTGGGTGCATCTTTTTGGATGCTTAGGATTGTTAATGATATCAACAAAAAATGCAATTTTCTTGGTTTTTCAGTTGGAAAATGGTGCTGTGATACTGCAATTCAAACGACTGTAACTTGACAACCGTTTAAGATACAGCTTTGACCAAGATATCATTTATAGTTTACTTTTTCATCTTTTCAATGATACCAAAACCTCAAGTTTGAATTTTGGGTCACTGTGACTCATTTTGCCAGATCAGGTCACACATTTTATTTAATCAATAGTATTGGTTAATTTCAAACGTAATTAAACAATTGAAAATAAAAGAAAATTGTCTACTAACTATAAGTTACCTTACACAGCCCACCAAGCCATTATCTTAAATCTACCTGTTTTTCGTGTAGGCTCCACCTCATGCTGCCAAAACTAATCGGACCCATCAAGGCATGGACTTGTGAAGATATGCCGTTGTAACAGGCCTAAAGGTGTTAGTTGAAAATCCTTTAAGTCCTGTAAGTTGTGAGGTGGGGCCTCCATGGATTGCACTGGTTTGATTAGATTAAGATTTGAGATATTTGGAGGGAATATTAAGACTTTGTCATCTTCCTACATGAATAAATGACTCAACGTTTCCCAGCAGAACATTGTTCAGAGTATCACACTGCCTCCAAGTGCTTGCCTTCTTTCCCAATAACGAAAAAAAAAGTTTAAGTAGACCAGTCCAGATTCTGCCACTGTTCCATGGTCCATCAGTCGTCCCTCCTTTTGAAGGTACTAATAACTTCATACCACCATAAGACGCGCTGTTTTGGATATTGGATTTAAAGTCATCCAAATGAACTTCCCGTTATTGGTAAGCACGACATGTTTTACATCTCTAGAATTCTCTAATATAAATTCCTGACTGGCAACCAGCCATGGCTTTAGACAGCTGAACAGCTGAAAGCTGACATGCATCTGAGCCATGTAGTATAGCCATGGCCTGATTGTGAATCTGACCACTGTTTTATTTGCCTGACCCTTGCGTCACCTGAGATCATCAGCCTAATTGTCCAAGTCCCTGTTGTCTGCTCATGGTGGAATTAGCTTTGACAGCGTCTGCTCCAGGAGGGACTTGTGAGCCAGTGCCCATTTGGCACAACTCTGCAGGCATGCAGACTCGCCTTGACGAGGTCCAAAGGGCAACCCGTTTTATTTGTACGTGCCACAGCCATGGCCCACGGGGCCCTGCAGGTACCGCTCAGCTTGTAAACTTGTCATTAAGGAGTTAGCTATCCATCTGGTCTGCTGAAAGGACACCACACTGTGTGAATCCCCAGCAGTGAGAGAGTGAGAGCACTGCTCTGGTGGGATGAATCACTACGGTGTAGGACAGAGAATTTCGCTACCTTAAGGTTTCTGCTGCATGAGGTTAACTCGTGTATTGTTCCAGCATTCAGAAAGCCAATAAAGCATGCTTGCTCACCTTACAGACCTTATTGGATGATCTTGGAACCTGTTTTCTTTATGCTAGGACACAAGAAACCCTGAGTCTGGTCTCAAGACTTTTCGTGCAGCCATTCCGGAATACAATTTAAAGAAAATATGTGCTGTGATCACCATTTAGGGCTTTTTTTTCATGCTAGGACAATGCTTCACTACCCTATGTATATTAATGCGTACTGCGTAACATTGCCAGTATCAGTGCTAACTGGTGACTGAGGGACAGTAGGAGAGAAATGAGTTGATTCCTTACCTTAACCTAACCCTAACCCTAACCTAACCCTAACCTTAACTGTCACTAGTTAGCGCAGATACTTACGCAGTGCACATTAATATACATAGGAAACCCTCTAGTCAGTGTTACCATGGTGACATCCCAAGACAGACAATGAGATTTTCAGTTAAAAGCAAATGACTCTGATTGTATTGTCTTGGTACTCTTTTGTAACCAGACTGACACTGAGACATGCAAGGCTGCCTTCATTTAGTTTAGGCTAGGCTAGCCACAAACAGATTTTAAAACCAAACAGGAGAAAGAGTAAAAATAGGTCAAGAAACTGTAGAAGAAACACGGATAATGACATTCAACAAGGACCAACACAAAGAGTTCTGTTAGATCAGATCAGAGATAATTAGGTAAGATGAATACAGCAGCAAGAGCTCATGAGAAGTGGCAGAAAAGCAAGGCTACCAGCTTTTACCCGTTTCTTGTGTGAAATGCTAGTTTTCAGTGTACTTCTTACACTCACTATTAGTTACTATTTAAATCTCATTAACATCAAACTGCCATGCACAAATGTATACCTGTTCCAGCATTAACACTATGTCCATCCCTTCTACATAGATACATTCATGAAAATATAAATTCTTCTATACCAATAAAAATAATTTGCCACATTTGCAGACAAAATCAGCTAAAACCCTAAACTAAAACCCCTAAAACCCCTGATCATTTGTTGCCAGCTGCCTACACAAATACTTTGTTTGTTTGCATTGAATTGTTGTAAATTTCACAATTAACAACTACATAGTGAAAATAGAATAACTTACTTTTAAAATTGTTCCTTGTTATGCTTGTAGGTAGGGCTACTAATACAGAACCGTGTTCTTAACAGCAGTGATTGTTGTGTTGCTATGTGTAGTTATGATATGTGCTCTTGAGTTTGTAGTCATTCTATTCATTTCTATTTATCATGTTTGGTTAATTGATCAAGTCTTGTTATTTTCCTTTAGCTCTGGTCTTTTTAGCCTCTGTTAAGAAAAGTGTTTGTCATACACACAGCTCAACAAGTATGCTCTGCTTGAGTTTTACGGAAATTATATGTCGGTCTGCTCACGTGTCATTCAGACAGATATAAAAATGCATTTGATTGCCAAATGTGGTGTAAAAACCATGAGATTAGACCTGAACATCCTTCGTTTCATGTATTCAGCCCTGTGGGACCATACGGCATACCTAGGACCCTGTGGTACTCTGTATCTATGAGTATGTAACAGTGTGTTCCAGAATGACAAGGTGGAAAGTCAGGTTTTAGCAAGGTTAGACATTGTCAGTCACTGACAGTAATCCTAGTTGATAACACATTATGTGTTATATAGCACATACAAATACAGCAACATGTCCACAGATATACTGTACAGTCCCGTGTGTGTGATTAATTTGATAAGACAAATAAACACTAGTCACTACAGCTTTCACTACATGGAGCAGCCATATTGGATTGTGAGGCTGGAGTTGGTGAGGTTCCTCCAACTTTCTGAGTGGATATCTGAAAATTTTAATCGAAAAGTCCTAGCTTAAATACTCCCTAGTAATAAAATGGAATGCAATCTCCCTCCAAACTTCCTCCAAACTTCCTAGTTCAAATGGATTGCAATGCTAGGAACCTCACTGGATTTTTACTTACCTAGACATCAGCGTTGATACAGAAATAAGCTCAAGATCACTTAAATTCTCTGTGTATTTATATTTTCACCGTCAGTCTGGGTGAACTATCAAAGGAAGAGCCAAGTTCCCATTCATTTCCTAAAGTGTTCCAGGTTCAGTGCCTTTATTAGATAAACAGGACAGTCCTAGTAATATTCCTTGGTCTGTAGTTCGAAATACTGTTGATATACAGTTATGCAACATTTGTCTGTGTAGGCTATGCTATAAGAGAACAAAGGAGAACCTTGTCACAGACAGCACATTCAAAATAGGATTTTATCTATGGTTTATCTCAGAACCTTGTCATAGAACCTTGTCACAGACAGTGCATTCAAAATGGGATTTTATCTATGGTTTATATAATATCAGCTTCACATCAGTATAAATGCCACAATCTATTTTTAAACCATGGTGCAAAAGCCCTGCACTCAGTACTGGGTGGGAGTCAGGGGGCTGAATTCTCTTTTGGACATGCTGCTTAGGGGAGCCATTGGAAGAGATGGGACATGCCCATATCTCCATATCTTATCATATCCCACTCAGCTCCTGAGGCAGGTAGACAGAGCCCAGCAGTGGAAGGAAGGTCAAAATGTATAAAAGATGAGGACATGGGTCATTTAATGTGACCATCACTGGCTCTTCTCACTGTCTGTAGCCATGAAATCCATTCATGTAGATAAAGAACGGAGGCCTGTGGAGAGGCTCGGGGCTCAAGGCAGCCCGCGTTATTCCCCCTTTCTCCCCGGCAAGGCTGCATAATGGAGGTGTACTACAAAGTGTGACATCTCACTGTGAACGCTTAAGAATAATGGTTGCTGTAGAATGCATTGCTGAGAAGATAGGAAGGATGGCTTTTGTTCAGAAATTATGACTAACGAGTGTAATGTGGTCTTTGTAATTTTTCACTCAGGCCACACAGGCGCTGATAAAGGGCAGGCAGCCCACTAACCGTAGATCATTCTTTACAACCGGGAGCTACATTGTGCATTTTTGATTCCTCTGTTCACAGCCATTATGTACTGATGACAAGCTATTTTGACCTGTAGTGACCGGTGTGTATTTTTTCTTTTTCTGATGCTGAAAAACTTCGTATCTAGCACCTACTTCCATTTGTTTTCCCAGATAGTCAGCAAAAGAAGACTGGGCGCTAATGTTCTGTTCCAAGAGAGCAGTAACTTCAAACTCGCTAATGGCCCAATAACTCACTAATGGCTCCAAATGAAACATTTGAACATTCTTCTTGAGGCAGAGATACTGAAGCTCATCTGGTGTGTGTGTGTGTGGGTGTGTGGGTGTCTGGGCCTCCCGTGGGGGGTAGCAAGCCCTCTCACCCAAACACCCATTCTGGCCCTTGAGGACACATACACCCCATGAAAGCCCCTGAGCCCCCCACTCCAACCTGCCTAATGATCTCCGCAAGCAGCTCCATGCACTCTTAATTGGTCCACAGCACATATTTTCCCTTAATAGAGATTTGGTGAAGAGACCCTTCACCTACTCCTCCAGGGCAGGTTTGGAGTGGTTAACACTCTGGAAAGCGATTAATCTTTGCATCCATTAAATAAGAGAGTGAGCTGAATAGAGAGATCCTCATAAATGTTGGGGAAGATGGTGTCTAGAGGGCTGACAAATTTACATCTGCTTTAAAATGCATTCGTTGTCCAAGTAATGCGGGTCAATACAGCCCCGCATTTATGCTAATTGCAGCATAAGCTGTAGCCAAGAAATGTCACTGGGTTCCTCACTTATCCTAAAACGGAACAGGACCCATATCATGGAAGCTCTTATATTAATATAGCTCAAAATTAGTTTCATTTTGTGTAATATAGCTTGTGAACACCTCAAAATGTATCATTCATTACCCAGCCGCCGTGGCTCATATATGGAAAAAATGGATTTATGGAAATTCACTGTTTTCGTGAAATCCAGCACATTTACATATACTCACATATTCAGCATAAAGCAGCTTAGTTCCGCCCATTCATGCTGAAGTTATTTCAGGCTGTACTGTTTTATTTCAGGCTGTACTGTTTTCGAGTGTGGCACAATACAGTGTGACCAGCTGGAACAGTATTTATATATGTTTATATATTATATATGCACAAATGTAAATAAAATGTAACAGTATGTATAATTTATTTTCTGTAACCTATCCTTGGGTCAATGGCCAAATCCTTGGGTCCGCTACAGCAAACAAGGAATATTAGGAATGTATAGGTATTTGAAAATTCACAGAGGAGGATAAATAGGGTGTAAAAGGCTAAGTGGTATGGGGAGTGCTGTGGAGTGAATGTGAGGTATGTCCTGGGTATGACCTAAGGATAAAAGCTCCTCTTGAGACCCTCACTCGTGGCCATAAGGCTGCTGAACCAACTAGCGGGCAGAACAGAGAGTTGCTGGGATGGGAAGAGTCCTTAATGATCCAGATTGCTCTGGTCTTAAAGTGTCTGATGTAGATGTTCTGCAGGGAGGACAGATCAGATCTGGTGCAGCATTCTGCTGCTCTGATCCCTTGCTGCAGGGCTTTGTGATCTTAAACAGAGCAGCTATATAGAAGGGTTTTAGGATCACAGGAGAGACCCTAAACCTCCTATGCCTGCTCAAATGGTAAAGACACTGCCTTGTCTTCGTGACCAGAGAGTTTTTATGCTGTGACAGGCTGAGGCCCTCAGAGATCTGAACACAAAGGTACTGTAGATTTCCCACCTGTGGGACTTATAGTGGTTTATCTTTTTTATCTTTTTATTTTATCTTAAAAGTGCTCACCATCTATGCATTTCACTATTCATGCATGTGGTAGACTAAGAAGACTACAGTGTCCAGGAGTCTATGGTGAGTTCCTGTGTCTTGGTGACATTCACCTGACATCAACTAACTATTCTAACATAAATGCTAAAAATGCTAACTGTGATGATAATTTGAGAAACTGTCTAAATGATGGTGCTGAGGTTAATCACACTGTCAGTTTTAACCTTCACTCACTTAAGTATAAATGCAGGTACTGTGTGTGATTCAAAATGCCTCAGATGGAAGTCAGAGCTTAGCCTTCTCCAGATTTGAGAAGCTATTATACAGGAATGACAGAATTTCACTCTGAAATGAAATCAAATCCCATAGTCCAATGTAGCATTGCGTTTTCACTTGTAAGGTCAGATGTAAACTCATCATTGCATCACAATGCGTAACACGTTTTTTCCTGAATCAATTCCAGACATAATCTCAGAATATATGAAGGCTCTCTTAAATATAAGCAGCTAAAAAAAGGTTGTTGTAAATGATACTCAAAAAGAACCACTTGTTCCAATTTGAGTGAATATGAATAGTGTCTTTTTCAAACATGGTCCTTTAGGGCTGGGGTTCTCAATGTTTTCAAGCCAGGGCTCCATCTAGAGTAAAAAATGTTTCAACAGCCCCACACTCAAAATAATGACTTTGGCACATAGTTGACGTTGAAGTTTTATTGTCATATATACAGAGTACAGTGTACAGAGCACAATTAAATCCTTACTTGAACACCCTCTTCACAGATAGAGCATAAAGACATAAAAGACATGAAAAACATGAAAGACAGCACAGTGCAGCAGCAGTAGTCTTAAGTTGTATAAGTACAGTAAGGTGACAGTGCCGAGTAAAGTGACAGTGCAGTGTAAATGAAAAGTGTTGTGTGTAGTGCTGGGCGCGAGATTCTTATTGCGCGATAAAAAAATATCGCCGTTAACTGCCCCCCCCGAACAGAGGGAGCTGGGTCAACACTATGCAAGATACGATGAATTTCACCTTGATATTTCAGTGACTTGTCCGGTTCACGCACGTTTTAATCTTGTCTCGGTCTCGCTGTCGTGGGGGGTTTTAATGATTCCAATGAGATTAACGGCGTTAGAGAGGACCACAGTTACTGTATGTTGAACAGTCTGATGGCACTGGGGTAAAAACTGTTCCTGAATCGTGTTGTGCGTGTGTGTGTGTGTGTATGTGTGTCGTGCGTGTGTGTATTGTCCTGAGTCTCCTGCCGAATGGCAGGAAAGTGAAAAGTGACAGTGCAGGGTGGCTGGGGTAACAGTAATAGTAGTAGTAGTAGTTGTTGTTGTAGTTTATTGTGTGAATGAAATTACAATATTTTTTATTGTTTGAAAGTTATTTCAAGTTTATTCATTGTAATATAGTTTCTTTATTCTATATTACAATTAATAGTTTCTGTATTCTTTAAAAATGTTTAACACAGCAACTGTTTATATTTTTATAATAATATTTTTATTTTATTGCTATTTTTGTTTGGACTGATGTGGCATAACTGACCATGTCTGCATTTCCTAACATACAACTGACAAATATATATAAGAAGGTGTTTCTAATAAAAAGTGGCCATTGAGTGAAAGCTCTGTTCATTTTTACCAACTCCAATCAAGTCTTTGTGCTCGAGTCCAGTCAAGTCTCAAGTCTTTAAATGGCAATGTTTACAAAAGGCGACTCTAAATGTGGGATTTTTGAGCTGTAAATTTTTAGAAAATATGCTAATTGCCCACGCCCCGTGATTCCAAATGGCTGTTACTTAGCAGGGGGCGGGGCTGCGTGCTGTGAACATGGAGGACTTGCCTTAAATCTAAATATTAAATATGAAAACTATATCTCTCACTCTAAATGTGAAACTCCACAGTTAGAAAGGGCTCGGCCCTGTGAACGGTTTTCGGGTCGTAGGATAGAAAGCGAGATATGAATAAATAATTCCATGAAATAAAAATGGTTTACGAGTTTTGACTAACAAGTCACAGCACCCGAGTCAAGTCTCGAGTCGTTGAGGGCGAAAATCAAGTCACAAGTCTTTCTTTGTGTGACTTAAGTGCGACTTTCTTTGTGTGACTTAAGTGCAAGTCTCAGACTCGAGTAGGTGGGTGTTTCCAATAAAATGGCCTTCGTGTTTTATGAATTCAAACTGGGAGTGTGCAAACGACTTACCATCAGTCCAGCTGTTTCAGCCCATCTAACTGGACCCCCTCTAAATTATTCGGAACCCCCCGCGCGCCTTTAGGATGCTGCCGGCTACGCCGAGCCTGAAGGTCACGCATGTGTGCTCATCTGCAGCTCCCTGCACCTGCCAGTGTCTCGTACAGTGATTAATGGGTGATGTCAGCTCAAGTTGGGAAAAAAAAAACAATAGAAATGATAAACGGAGAATGTTAACGAGCAGTATTTCAGTATCTACCGAATTCCTTTGAGTGATTTTTTGTTACCTTTTGTACTTAACTGACAGGACTCCAGTGGTAAAATCATGCCTGAATCCGTCACGCAGAATATCTTAAACACAGCGGTGCCACGCACAGGTTAAGTGATGGTCCCTGTCCTTATCTAACGTGACGGGGAAGGGGGGGCATTTCTTGGCTGCGACACAAAGTCCCTTTGAAGCATCTGCCGCGCCCTCCCCTGGATAAATGTCACATGTGGAATATCTCTCCGACGGCAGGTGGGCCACTGTGCTACACAGGCAAGAGGCCAGAAGTCAGACGAAAACGTCCTGATCTCTTTACACTGATCTGCTGCTCTCGTTTATTTAAGAGTCCCAAAAGAGACTCGAGACCTCTGTCACATATACAATCCCAAACCGACCCTCATTTCTTTAGATTATGCTTTGAATCTCCTTGTTGGTACAAAAGTACTATTTTATCTTATCTTTGGCATGCTGAGTAGATTGAATAAAAGAAATGGGAAAAAAATGTTTAAACGTGACAGGCTGCAAAGGTACAGGGAGCCTAGATAAAGGAGTTCCACCCACTCAGCATTCAGCACCACCAGTATACTGATCACCGCCTGATCATCTGGAATCAGCTGCTCCAAGTTCTTCACTGGACTTAGGTTAGCTGTGCTTTCTCCTGCTTGAATAATGCATGTGCAGGTCTTAAAAAACAAAAAACTTTCCTCTGAAACTGGTCAGGTTCAAGGACTAGACTGAAAATTACTCTTTGAACATCCTTCAGGAAGCCTCCTGGGTGAAGAGGAGGGTCTTCAGCCTGTTTGTAGACAGTGAGAGTCTCAGTTCTAACAGTCAGGAGGAATTCGTTTCACCATTTCTGTTATTAAACTAAGGGTCTTGATGCAGGTATTCATGGTGGATTGAAGCAGACTGAGCTTGATGTCCTAACAGGGTGGAGCTGTGACCCATGATCTGATCAGAACTGATCATTTTTGGCTCTGTAGTTGAGTTTTAGGCCTCGTCCACATGGATGTTTGAAATGAACGTGCTCTGAACGCCATAGACGTTTTTGTGGCGTTTTGTAGCGACGCTTGATCGACGTCAGCAAGGCGCCAGCCTGATGCCCAATCTGTAGTTTCGTGTATTTACCTGTGAGGGCAGTAATTACTCTGTCTAGAGCGTTTACACGTGTGTCATCTTGGTTTTTAGTTCTGCACTGAAAACATGGATCCCTATTCTTTCTTAAGACTTACCGTTTACATTCCTGTTTTAAAAATCCTCCTGATACGGCGCCGTAGGCAGGAGAGGAACAAAATTTGGCTTTTCGCAGTTGCCGTACAGAATCATGGGACATATTCGGTCCTCCAGAACGCCAAGCGAATGCCATGGAAACGCCATAGCGACGTTTTCCTCGCGTTCGTCGGGATTTTGACGCCAAGGAAACGTTGCATGCAGCGTT
>JBBPDB010000040.1:22942120-22971941 GCA_037974465.1 Brachypetersius altus
TTCACGGCCCGCCCTTTAAGGAGTGGCAGATAAATATACATATACTTATTTATACAAATAAATGATACACATAAAAATTGGTATATTTTAAAAATATAATAATGGGGTATCTTTAAAATATAATAATAAACGTAAATCCAGTGTGTTCTCGCAGATTTATTAACAGCGTTTTCATACGTTTTTTTTTCTGTGCAGCCCGCAGACCAGTACCATATGACCCACGGCCCGGTACCGGTCTGCGGCCCGGGGGGTGGAGGCCACTGCTGTATATGACATTTCTTAGCCCTGTTTATTCTGTTCGACTCCTCCAATGTTCAACCCAAAGTAATGCCCTTGAGCAGATAAACACACACACGCACACACTTCTTCATCCCAGATTAAAATAACCACTGAGGGCACCACTAGGCACCACTTCCACTGTGAATTACTGGGCTTCTCAAGATCATGTGAGTTGCACTCAATGACTCCATAATTCATTCAGTTCAGTGTCGGTTCAGCCAGTTCAGTCGATGAGCTTCACCTTATAAGTGGAAATCTGAGTGATAAATTTTTTATCAATTTTTCTACCTAACTGGGGTGATTTATTGGTGACTTTAAGGGAATCAATTCCTAGAGACCTCAGCATTCCTAAGAGTGCTGAAAGGACACAGTCTCAGCTTGACAGTCTCACAGCATGAACATGTGATGAGGAGGCCTGTTGTTGCTGGGAATAAGCAAAAACGTGAAAGGAAATGGGCACTGACTGAAACAAAACCAGAAGATTTTAAACTATACACTGCAGTTATAAGGTATCAAAAAAAGGAAACCACCTTCTAATAACTTAAAATGATATTGTTGATTTGACTCTCAGTGTTTTTCAAAGTGTTTCACTTAATGCATCTTTAAAGGAAACCACTTTCAATAAAAAAAGAAAAGTTCACCCCTGTCAGATTCTGACAAGATTGGGACTTTTTATTGAGTAAGACTTCACATGATCAAATTAATCAAATAATTAGAGCTCTGTAGAATCCGGCCTTAAAATCGGAAGATTCTTACACCCCTGTTCTTAATAGGAAATACAGCAGAGTGTTCTTAGTTTTTGATGTGATGGAAGGCCAGTGGGTGGAGGCACAGGACCTGAAAGGCCTAAAATGTTTGAAGAAGGTGAAAAGATCGTAAGACATTAATTTCACTCATAATTTAAGAATCACTGACCAGTACTTGTTGCAGCAGCTGCTGGTCAGTGTATTGTTGAGGTCATAAAAATGATTTGGCCATATTGAGAGCAGCTAAAGGCGCCACTGAGGTCCCCTTGAGTACCATCCCCACACACTGAGCGCCATGTTCCTAGCTGGCCGCTACATCACTTGGTGAATGGGTTAAATGACGAGAAGAATTTCAGGCTGTTCACACCGTGTGCTCTGGTGTGTTCACGTTTGACAAAAATGGACACAATTTGCAGGCCACACAACAGGCCATTAAAGTTTCTGTGGCAAGCTGACAGAATTAAGTAACCAAATTATTTTGAAGAAAAAAAATATTATTTTGTCATATTAATATTACTAAATGCACTAAATAAAACTAAAAAGAACAGATACAAATAACATTACATAGTAAATAGTCATTTTATGTTCAGTATTTTGCCTAAGACTTTTTTCCTTGCTGCCTAAGATTTTTGCACAGCACTGTACACTTACATGCCAGTCAACCTGGTTCAATCTACATACCTTTCATTTTTGATACCTTACAGCCCCATAGCAGTACCATCACGGCCCACTAGAAGGCCACAACCCACAGGTTGAAAACCATCATTTTTCAAGTAAATACGGTTCATGATCATGACTGTTGTGATGTCACAACCATCAACAGATTCATACATTTCTGCCAAACCTTTCGGCCAAACTTTATCTGGGCCACATGTATGCCATTTGTCTGAGAGCATTAGAAAATAAGCAGAAGTATGTTGATTATGTTCAGAATTAGACTTGATGATGAGGCTTAATGCCACTTACTTTAGCTGACTGATGCATGATTATTTTCACTGAGAACCTCGACAATGACAAAAAAGAACTGGGAATACAAAAGAGGGCATAGCAGTTCTCTCTGGGACATACATCATGATGATGAATGGCAACCTGAGTCTAAATGATGTAAGATTGCTGCTAGGCAAAGTAAATACAGATACAGTTTATTCTGAGGAATTCTCTGCATGTTTAGGCTTTATCAATCTCACTTAACCATCCTTTCACGAACACCGTGGAACCAAACAGAGTCCAGGGGATTTATACTAGTCTTACACGAAGGCTGCATTCCTCCTCATGTCATAATTCACAGAGCTACAGCACATTTTAATGGATGCTGTCCAAGACTAAGTTCAGTGATTTAGGCAGCTGGGGGCAAAAATGTCTTCTACAGAGAAAACTTACACAGTACTGTGTACCGCAAATGTTTTTTGCACCAAAGCAAAGTGTTTAAAATAGAGGTGGGCATAGATTAATCTCATTGTAATCTTGGAATTCATCTAAATTAATCTAGATTAAAATGGCTAATTTGAATTCTGCCGAAGGTCTGAAGCGCCCCCACCCCAAAATGATCCCAATGCCTATTTTTATAGTGTAAACCATAAATATGCCTCCAAATGGTCTCTCAGATCACTTTAATTTCATTTTTAACTCAGTTTAATACATTACCCTTAAAGAAAATGTAAATATAAACCCAAGGTTTAAATACGGAAAAGTCAGGAACAAGAGAGAGTAAGAGAGAGCAAGAGAGACAGAGAGAAAGAGTAAAAGAGAGATACAGAGACACAGAGAGAGAGAGGTGATCCGCACGCTCCGGAAAAATCACGAACGAGAGAGAGAGACAGAGAGAGCGCGCGAAAAAGAGAGAGAGAAAGAGAGAGAGTAAATCCGTGCTAAAATATAAAGGTGAAAGTCATCATAGCTTAGGTAGTATAGACCCAGCTTCCAACTCAATTTTGTGAATAGATTAACGGCGATAAGAGTCTCACATTAACGCGGCATGTTAACGCCGATAACGGCCCACCTCTAATATATATATATCTACTGTTCAGTTTATGAATTAGTAGCCAGTGGGAGAGACAGTTGTATTTAGATACTACAGAATATGGTGAAATTATCTTATACTTATATATCATGAAATATTTTCCACCAAAGAAACAAATAGTTATACAATATTTGCTGGAGTCTAAAAGAAAAATTATGACAGTATTGAGTAAAAACAAAGTACAAGTAACAGACAAGTAACAGCATTTCTTTAGTTCTCACAAAGTCTTCTATGAAGGTATAGAAAGCCCTGAGAGTTTCTCACAGTTGTGCTGTCGATATATCAGTCTATAATCTGTATAGTCTGGCATTGCATTGTCTACCAAAAGCACACTCACACCCACAAATGTCTAGAAAAGAGTAATACCTCTCAGACAGGACTTTATTACAGAAGCAATCCATAACTCCTTATCTGCTCCCTTTTTATCACGGTTAAATCAAAATGACTTCCAGCAGGCAGAGGAAATAATCTAAATAAATAAATCAGAACTCAGCTCCATCCTCTCCTCCCGACCACATGTATCAGCAGAGACGGAGCGGTTCAGGGGAGTCAAGCTATATTCCAGTGATAATCTGCTGACATAAGAGCAATATGAATCAAATGCAATATTGTACTCTAAAATAGTGCCCAAAAGGCCCTATCTCCCCAAGGCCCGGCACAGGCCCAGCAGGACTTGCACATTCCAAAATAATGAGAGTGTTTAATAAAGGAGACAAATAGGGCTCTTATCAGGCTACAGACAAGAGACCATGCTACAGACTTAGATGAATACATACTTAGATGCTACATACTTAGATGAATCATGCTACAGACATGCTACAGACTTAGATAAATCTAAGCCTTGCTAGTAGAACACAACTAGGTAATCATGACAACTATAGTATACAGTATATACTATAACTATAACTATATATACTGTATATACCATCTACACTTCACATGTTTTCCCCATGCTCATAAAAATGGGAAATAAGGCAGCACTCTCTTTATATGTAACTCTTTATATCCAGTTTCCCTAGAGTGCATTTGGCCATTTACCTTTAGCTGGTGAATTAGCTGCCCTGACAAATAGTGGCAGGTATTCTCGAAATGTCACAAAAATCGAATGCCTGCCATGAAATTTACCTGTGCTCACAAATAGCAGAAGGCATTCCTAAAATGTCACAAAAACAAGTCTCTGAGGCTAATATTTTTGAAACCAAAAAGATCTATTATGCATCCTGAGCTGTAAAATGTGGTGTTATGATCATTTTTTTAGTGTTTACAAATCATATGTTTATGAAGAATGATGTTTCATGATTATGTTTAAACTGACATCATTGGTATAAGCTGCTAAACAGGCTAAATTGTTTGATTTTATCAGAATATCCCTTAAAGACAGTTTGCTAGCACTACCAGTGACTTTGTCTTGCAGGGTGCTAAAAACCACATCTGACTTACAGCAGTGTGAACTGCATCGTGTTTTTCGTCCTCTTAGCATTTATAATCCTGAGAATACAAAATTAATATTATTTTGTCATATACTAATGTTTGAAGGTCAAAACGAAACTATTCTACACATAATCGTTTATTATTTTCAATATGTGTCCACTGCCACACTCCCTACTCAAAATGCATTCCCATTTCTATAATCACATGATGCTAATTGCTGGGATATATGTTTCTATTATTTGTTACCTATATTAGCTTCATAGCTTCGGTGCAGAACTAATGAATGAAACCTTTGACACCAAATCACTTGAATCAATTCGTTTTGCAAACGAAGAGTTTCCCACCAGTTGCGAGTATACAACGCATTCCACTCATTTTGGCTGTTTCTTCTTTATTTTTTCTTATTATCTTTCTGAAGTCTTATTCTATGACCATGCTCACATTACAAAGCCCCTCTTTTGGGAGAATAAATTTGTTTGTGTTTTACATTTTGAGGTTTAGGAAATTAACGCTGTGACTAATTTTCCGAGCTCTTTATGGCACTTTTATGACTGAACAGGAAGACAAGGAGAACAAAAGTGAAGGCCATAAGCAAATGTGTTTCCTCTCCCCAGGTGGCATTTATGAAATATTTCCCACAATGCCACGGTTCAAGCGCATTCTGCAAGTTTGTACCATGTCTAAATGAGGGACATGCCTATTTCCCCTCCCTAACCTTTCCCATACATCCGCAGATTGGTAACAGAAAGCATTCTGAATGCATTAAAAACATGGACCTTTTGAAGGGATTTATTAGAAATGCACTTTCTTGCAATGACAGTATAAAGAAGAGTGCGAGGCAGCACAAAAAAAGAAGCCTCCGTAGCCCTTTAACAACAGATCAAACAGATAAACAAGCCTCCGCTGCTCAGCGACGAGACGAAACAGATAAACTGTGCCACCGAATCAGACGCAAAAGAGCCACATATGTGGGTGGCCACAGGTCCACATGAAAAAGAAAGGTGGGCTGGAGGTGAAGGGGGCCCAAGCTTCTTTCACACATATGTAACAAAATAACAGGTCTAAAGTAATTGCGAGCCATTTTTCCTCCTGGCGTTATCCACAGAAGCGAATTTCATTATCTCCAAAGCGGGGGCTTCATGTGGGGAATCTGTGTGTA
This sequence comes from Brachypetersius altus, assembly GCA_037974465.1. NCBI lineage: Eukaryota > Metazoa > Chordata > Actinopteri > Characiformes > Alestidae > Brachypetersius > Brachypetersius altus. The sequence continues at coordinate 22,947,756 of JBBPDB010000040.1, forward strand.
ACCAGCTGTGACTGCCACGTGCTTGGGCACCCTGGTGAGGGACCGTCAGATAAAGTCTAAATGCACTCCCCTCCCTTGGCCGATAAGACTGGGAGCAATGCCGCTGAGAAATAAACCGCAGCTTACGGTCAGAGTAGGGGAGGGTTGGGGGTGTCAGGAGGAGACCACGGGCCTAGATTGAGATCATGAGTGGACGAGGGAAGAAATTGCTGATGATTTTAGATAATGTGTTGTTGATGGGACCTGGACAGTGGTGCTTAGCTCTGGGCAGGGACAGAGCTGGGCAGCAACAGCTGAAGGCCAGAATACTCCAGGCAAATATGCAAATGCAGGTGACGGTGCCAAGCCAATGCATTGAAAATTGCCAAGTGTGTGTTTTCATGTTACCGAGGCGTTTATAAAATCTCTCTTTCGCAGGGGCCATCACAATCTATGGATGGGGGGTTGCCAACATTTTGCAAGCCAAAGCCTACACAATAGATTACAAAAGCTTTTGCTTCCCATTTTTGGGCTAGTTAACTTTCGGCAGAAAATTTAACCAACCCCATCCTTTAAATTACAAGTCAAATGTAGCCTGCCTGGAAGTTTTGCATATTATCTATTCCACAAATTTCTGCCAGCTGTTGTCCATAAGGTCCTTCTCGTAACCTTCCATAAATGGGCCACATCCATTCTTCTTGCCCACAACTCAGGGATGCAGCAGCCACCTATGGCTGGGAGCCCAAGAGCGCAGAAATGACCATGCCGCACTCAATCTACTGTTCAGTGTGCGAGGTACGACATGTGTGTCAAGCTTTTAAGGTGGGAATGGTGGCACTCATTCTGATGTAAGTCAATGGCTGGTGTCTTTTAGCTTGCATAAAACATTAGTGTTCTCCTCCAAGCGTTTTGAGGATGCAGTGGCTGGCTTTGCTTGACTTGGACAAAATAAGAAATAGGATGGAGGTGAACTACCTGCCTAGATAGAACAGGCAACAACTAATTTGTGTAGAACAGTAAGAGGAAAAAAAAACAAGGCAATGTTCTAAAATCATTATGTAGAATGCGCTTCTAGCTTTATGGAGGGCCGGTGCAGAAGATACACCAAGAAATGGTGATACAACAGCCTCTCTGTGAGACATATAGAACAACGAAGTATGCAACTCCTCCACTGTGGCCCACCTACTGGGTGCTAATCAAATTTGGCTGATGCCGTTAGAGATCCTCCTCATGATTAAAGCTAACAGGTTCCTCCGGCTCCAGATGAAATCAGGATCACGGCAGGAATATGCTCCGCATACATTTCATGAGATATTATTGTCAGTGTGTGAATCTAATTTTCAAGTGACTTTTGAAAACAGAAGGTAAACGTGTATGCACTGCAGGGCACACACTGATTGCTGTTTACAGCACCTACAGGGCAAAACCCTGCTCATAGCTTTCTTTCACTTTTGCTTTCTTTGATGATGTTTATGTAGCAGTGTGGATGCTTTGTAGGTGCTCACCTTGTTGTTAATTGGAAACACAAATATCGCCAGTGCTAACAAAGGAATGGTGTAATAAAATATTCATTTTTTTTCAGAGCATGGTGGAAAATGAGAGAAGTTCGGTGGGTAGATGCTAAACTTTTAAGCCACACTCCATTCATGATCATGAGTGCAAGAGGAGGTATGGTTTTATAATCTGAATTTGATGAAAAATAATATTGTTTTCTTGTTTTGTACATTTACATTTTGTAAATGTAATTAGTGATAGGGCATACTAATTGCTACTATTGTTCTGCTGGTTATTATCCCCTAATTCCCATGGTCTTTCAAATCAGGGATGCCCTAATTCCTGTGGCCTTTAAATCTGGAATCCCCCACCCAAATATATATCAGCATGCTAGAAATACACTACCTTCAGTGATGTGGAATACCATAACATCCACTAAGCAACAACATGAGATACGACAGCAACCACTTAGTAACTCCCTAATAAAATCAATGCTAGCAACCTGTCAATAGCCTAATAACACCTGGGTGAAAGTAGGAACCACCACTGTAGCAACCACCTGGAATACCATATCAACCACCTAGTAACACCAGAGACACCTTGGTTACCTGAGAATTGCTTAATTTGTGCATTCATTCTCTAGTTCACCATGTGACTGGTGAATATACGTACATAAGTATATGTGAATAAGTACATAATCATTGCTAATCAATAACGTTTTATACTCCACTATATATATCTATTATCACTTTACTATACATTTACAATCTCTAAAGGGAACTACTGTCTTTATCCTTAATCTCTAGCCCAAACCTAGTACTGTTTTACTAGGCTTTACTGCGTAGTTGGTGATTATCTTTGGATAATCTGTACAGGAACAAAGCTCCACTTTATTATTTAGACTAACACAATGATAATATAATATTAATAAGAATTTCATTCTCACATTAGGCTGCCCACAGACTCCCTTTTAATTCAAAAACCAAAGGCTATATAAAAATGAGTGTTTTCTCATTTCTCATTCCCTTTAACACATGACCAATGTTAGGACCAGTAATTGCACAGTGCATCGCACAGAATCTGAAAGCCATTCATTCTTAAAAGCATGCATTACTGTCCTTTTGCTATATGCACAAAAATGTTACTCAATCGCCCCTCTCAAATTTAATTTTATTAGGGCTGAGAAAGTTTAGGGTTAAAATCAGATTTAGGTTTTAGAAACAAATGTTATGAATGTTAACATGAGCTGAATATAGGTACGCTTATTAGGTTGCAATAAAGTAATGCTCTTATATTCTACAATAACTATCTATGATAATAAAGTGTAATAACAGTTGAGTCTAAAAATCTAGTGCAAATGAAGTTGTTAAAAACACAGCAAAACATATTTAAGATATAATTATACGTAGATTCAGTACAGTTTGAAGCTGTTCCAAATAATGCATTTGGTATACAAACGTATACATTTCAGACATTAAAAAGTACCTGAAAGTGCACTTCTATATGTATTTCTTTGCATGTTTCTACTTTCCAAAGAACAATACATCAAAAAGTGGGAGCAGTAAGCCTTCATGAGTGAATGCAGCCTTCACTTGGGGTTTTTTGTCTCCTTTTGGACTCTCACAAGTATGTTACTATTTGAATTTTTGAGATGTCGCAATCAGAATCTAGTTAGGACATTTCAAACTCTAAAACCTCTAAAAAGCCCAAAGTTTGAAAATCACATTTTAAAGATTCCACTGCATTTCATCAAGGTTCTGCTCTGTTAAGAGGCAGCAGAGTGATTAAGAGATTTAAGAGATTAAAATAATGTGTTGTTGTGAACTATTTCATATGATAGCCGACAAAACTGTACACACTGTACAATTGAAAGCACATCTACAGAATTACATAACATTTTCAGAATTTTACAAAAATGCTGGAAATTCATAGACATAATGCAAGTACAGCTAATAAGGCAACTTCAGATATAACAGAAGTTATAGAAACCCTACATAAGGACATTGTTTTGTTCCCCATTTATACATATATATATATATAGATTGAAATTAAAAATTTTTATGGCGTGATAAAAATCTCGCGCCATATGTATATATATATATATATAGTATATATTGTATATAGATTTGTAACCCACAGCCTCATTATCAGCTGAGCATGTGGGTACACTTGACTACCAGATCATTCAAGCTAAAAAAAGTGGAAAGTGAAGGAAAATTTATTGAACTATTTGGACACTCCTAAAGTGGACAACAGGTAGACGTCTTGTTTTTCATGCAAAGCTATAAAACAATTCTTTTTTCAAACTATACGGCATACATGACGTGTCAAAACAATACTGGTGAATGACAGTTCTAAGCTGTTATTTTCTTCACCCACTTTTGTAAACCATCTTTACTAAGTAGTTATGTTTTCACTTATTCATTCATGACTACATGGCATTGTGTCCAATGTGATTTTAAAACGAACAAAAAAATCCCATCAAATAAGTCACGAGTCAAGCTTAGATAAGTGACCATAGCATCGTAAGCTTGCATTGTAATACTGACAAGGAGACATTTCAATATACATGTTTATTTTACAAAATTAAAAACAGATGTTACTCTTTATCTTGCAACTGGCCTGAAACTGCTGCACTGCAGTCACAAAGGGTGCAACCTGAACAAATGTAACAACAAGTTGTAACTAATTGCACAATCAAGAATAGGTTGAGCTGTTAAAAAAACAAAAAAATTAAGAATTCGCTAAAAAAGTAAGAGAGCTTCCATAAAAAAACAACGTCAAACCATTTGGAAAAGTAAACTGATATCTTGATGTTAACAATACAAAGCAATTCACATGTACATATATGCTAATAGAATTTAGCATTATGCTAGTTATACGAAACCATATTGCTGAGAGAATGTATCCATGATTTATTGTCCCAGCACTTGTAAACGCTACCATCCCTGTTAATGTGGGAATATATACTGTGTGATGTGGGAGGGCAAAATGACTTCACAATTCATGAATATACATGAATATGAAGTGGACTCTAATTGGCTGAAGTCAGTGAGTGAAATGACATCAACATATACTACATCAGGTGTAATTTCAAAAAGGTGGATAGGGGGGAGTGGTCATCTTACCCACCAATGCATGACATGAATTGGGCTATAATAAAAGTGTGCAGATAATTATAGACTTGTTACTGCTATGGACTTTTAAGGACCTTGTTCACACATTTGTTACTTATAAGTTTAGATGTTATGTGAAAACCGAAAAAACTCGGAGAGACCTGTTTGCACCTTTTAACACATGCGTCGTCTCTGTGCCCCATCACTCCATCACTCTGTGTTCCAGGACCTCACAGTTTTCGAAATGAAGCCCTGGTTGAATCACAACCTAATGCACAACACAGGGATGAAGGGGGATTTTCATACTCGGCCCAAAATGGATCAGACCTTTGGCGTGAAGTTTTGGGGACTGCGAAGGGGAAGCAAGTGGCTGGAAGCATGTGTGTGTGTGTGTGTGTGTGTGTGTATGTTTGAACGAGTTAAAGGGCCTGATGTATGACAGGCCATCTGGATGGGGTGATGTACGCTGTGGCTTTGGGCCGATAAGGATTGGCGCAGGTCTCCCAACGGCCCTCTCCCAGACGCCATATTTCAAACACACGCCGCTGTCTGCTGTGATTTATACCTTCTTATGAAGCTGTCGCTCACCGCCTGTGCAGAAATTCATTAGGGACGGTTTATTTTTAAAACAAGCAAGCTGCCCCCTACAAAATTGAATCTGTACACAGGGAGGACGGTTTCCATGGCAGAATTCACGGCGGACCCAAGCCTAATTTAACATTCACATGTAAATGAATTTCATATTTTCACTTTCCAATTTCAGCACTCCCAAGAAGCACGGGATGGTTAAAGGAGGGAGGATGAGCGAACATCCAAAACGGAATTAAATGTGTCAGCGTGAAATAGTGCCATATATGAATTTATAGGACACCGGATCTGCTAATCATTCTGAAGCAAGCGCCAGGGTCCCTTAGCTAAATTCCCACGTAAGCGCTTCTGATTGGGCAAATTTGGAGAGGGCAATTCGGCCTGTGCCAGAAATCTGCTCATCAAGTGTCACAAACATGTTCATCCCAGATCACATCACACAAACTGGCATATTGCATTTTGTCACTCGCTATCAAATTAGTGAGCAAGGTTTGGTAGCAGGCAGCAGTGGAGGCCTAATGTGAGTTCCTCGCTGAAGAAAATGGGAGAGGAGCAAGCTCAAGACCATCTGCTGGTCTGCTACTGTTCACAAACTGGTCAATTTGGGCTGTAGAAGATAAGGGACAGTAGCATGATATTCAGTTACATCATATTTAGTCCCATGAATATCTTTTAAATATTTTAATTAATGTACTAAGTAAAGGATCTGCTGTAAAATACAAGGCCAAATTAAGCATACCATCACTACTATACTCACCATTACAGTTATTACATTGTAGCATTAGCTACATTATTATACATTATATATTAAAGGGCTCACGTCATCTAAAAATAATTAGCTTTAACTTTTTTACATACTTTTTGTATAGGATAAACAGTATATAAACATATAATGATGTAATTAAGTCCATATTCATATTGTGCACCAAGTTAGCTCATCCCTTTCTCCACACCGAGGTATGGGTCCAGACTGCTTTTTGATTGAGGCACAATGCAAGTCAGCCAATCAAAACAGAGCTCCAATCAGACTCAAACATGTAATAACAAAAACAACCTGTTTAAGGAATAAAGAGAGGTTGGAAAATTTGCATGTTTGTGCTCCACTAAAATTTTTGAATCTGCCTTCCATTCTAAAGGTTCTATGGACTATGTATGTATGTGTGTGTGTTAAAAAACAGTGTTTGCCCTCTCACACACTCGCTGTTTGGCGCTCTTTCGCTTTCATTGGATCCCTCCCTCTGCAGGTTTTTTCCCACACATTTGTGGGCAAAGACTTTTCAAAAAGTTCAATCTTATTTTTTGGTTTATTTGTTTTTAAAACCTTTCAAAAGTCGTAGCTAGATAACACAGATCGACCGAAAATGTTTTTGTAATTATCAGAAACCACAACACACTTTTCTGAACCGCTTTTTCATGCTAATTTCAGATCTGCTTTCAGGTTATTTTCAGTTACAACAATGTTTTGAATTATAAGTAACTGTGGAATAGATATAATGATCAGTGCCCATCGGCTACCACTGTTTCTTCAAAAATGCTTAGCATATGATTGTTATATGCTAATTATACAAACTATCATGCAATATTTAACTATCTTCATCATAAAAACTGTACATGCTAGGGAAACACTAATTTGAATTCATCATGAAAAACACTATAAAACCCACATAAACTTATCTCTGATGCTAAGCTGACCTGTTGACCTGTGTAATTAATTGGTGTTTGTTAGCTTCAGTTTTACTCCAGCAATTCTTATATAAGTATATAAAGTATTTAGGATATGTTATACGTGTTTTTATAAGGTGAACACCTGGAACCCAGCTGTAACAGTGACTACAAGGATTGCATTGCTGTTTCATGCATTGTTAATGTGTTATTATTTAGTTATTAGAGACACTTGCTATGTATTACGGTCATTTATTAATATTAGAATAAACAATTTTGGGACTGACCTGTGACTGTGTGAACTAAACCATTTTCAATCTCCTCTCGGAGAAAGCCCAACATTCAAATGGATGGGGTCCACCAGAAAGTTTACATTAAGCTATATTTATAGTTATTTATGGTTATTCTAATGTTTTATAGCATTTTTACTGTCGACACTATGCATAATGCCAAGATAAACAGTTTTACACAGAGCAGTACTCTAACACAGTACTACACATCCACTAAGAAACTGCAGCACCTCCAGACATCTTTACCCAAGTGAAATGGAAAGAATTTTGGCTGGTCCTTTCCTGACCATAAACTTAACCCAGCTGCATATCATGCACTATAATTTTGCACACATCTATACTTCGAAAGCCATTATAATTTTGAAATGTCCCGCATATACTTGGCCTGAGGATAGTCTTGGGGAGGTCCATGACCATAGTTTTCATAACAGCATCATAGCTAATGGCTTTCTCAAATTAAGCTTGAGCAAACAGTCGGTAAAAGCAGTGCGATTATGACCTGCAAAAGTTAGTCAAACAGTGACTTGCTGAGACGTATCAGATGTCCACTGTGTTTATTTTATGATTTATATCTATTGACAATCTATGTCAGTTATTCAGTCTTGTTTACTTGATAATGTCAGCCCACTTTATCTTTCGTCAAATAAGCCCATAGAACGTCAGAAGAGTGATGTTATTTGGTCTGACATGGGGGTTTCTTGGCTGCTCCTTCCGCGGTGAAGGTTAGAATAATATGCGCTAATGGCATCTATATTAGAAACATATGCTGGGATGGAATTCTAATCCCTGGTCTTGGTCAGCGGATTTGAGGCCTCTTGTTGGCAATTAGAAACCCCAGCCTTGCCAGTGAGACAACACATAGTAGTGAACAGAGAAATTTTTCGCAAGTGTTATCCTGAGCCACAGACTCTTCTGGAGAGGGCAGGATTGGGGGGATTAGAGCATTTTTAGACTTAATCCACTCTCCCATGTGCAATAGGCCGCTCTGGAGGCAGCCTCGTGTCAGGGGTATATGGCTCACTGTGTAAGGTGCCATATTTGGGCCCAAACTAGCAGACGTTGCAGCTGGCTACAGGATCAGGGTGGTTAAAGGGGGTAGGGAAGGGATTAGACTATCTGACAAGGTGCTGTGTAATTATAGTGGGGACACTGGGCGATTATTTATGGTAGGGATGGAAACCAAAGTTAACCTGTAGATAAAGCAGGTGGGGAGTGTGTGTGTGTGTGTGGGTGGGGGGGGCGGCTTAGCGCCAGGTCTCCGAGGTCAGCGTGGTCTTTAATCCCTGCGGTAGGTGAAAACATAATTTTTTAAAAGGTTTTTAATCAGAAGAACAACAGCATATGACCCTCTCGGAAGCTGATAAGACATTTCTACTAAGTCTCTGGTGACATACTGGTGAGAACCCCCTCCACCCCCCTAACACTAAAGTGGCTGAGGCTGCAGGAAATAGAATATTTTCCAAGGCCAGACTTCGTCCCATTTTGTGTGGTCCTTCTCCTCTAAGAGAGTCCATCTGGTAGGTGGAGCTGAATTCTAAATATTTAAAGAGTCAAATATAGAAAGAAAAATAATATAATTTTAAAGCTCACCTAACCACACTGTGTATCCTCTCCTAATTGCCACAGACGGCCTCTGCAGTTCATCTCTCTCCGGGTTGCTCTTATAGAGTCTTCATTGCTCATGTAGTAAAAAGCTTTTTGCCATCAAATCGTCTAGTATGCTGAATAAGTATGGCTCCTAAGCAGTAGTTTTCTAAAGATTCTTGAGTTGAAAACTAGAGGTGGAAGGAACACAAAATAGATAGTAAGCCACCCCTTCAGATGTTGGTTTATTAGCCTCTACATTAGTTTGAGCGATTAGTGTGGGTCAATGGGATTTCCATATATATTAGATATTTTATGAAACGAATGAAGTGAATTGTGCCAAACTGACAAGAATAAGACATACAACGCTACACTACACAATATTGCACATTATACAAATAACATTTTTTAGTTATAGGTTTAGGTATATAGTTTTAGGTATAGGTTGCACGTCCTCTTGATTAGCTGAAATAATTTGCTGTGACCTAATTTCTCGCCCTCTTGTCTCTTTAACTAAGTAATAAAACCCTCCAACATAGCAAAATATTTGGCAATATTCTACAAGAGGCTATCCATTTTAATTGAAACTAAACGTGGAAACAATTTGTCAAAATACACATTGTTTATTGTTAATAAATTTTGCAATTAAGAATTTCTCCATTAAGAAATACAGCTTGTTGATATTGTGCTATAATTCTAAGCAACTTTACACAGGCTATTCTATTGAAAGTATTTTTAAAATGGGCATTAATGTCCTCAGTTACTCTTTGTAATAATATGTGTGTATACCAAATAGACTGTGGGTTTTATGGGTTTTGATGTGGCTTAGTCAGTCAGATTTTGGAGCCAGCTAACCTGTTTTATTTTTAATACTGAAACGTTTTATACTTTAATACTATGAAGCAGTTTGTAGATGAATGTGTCTTAGACATAAGTGGCATATTGTTAACTTCTGAGGAATGTAGAAAAGTGTACTAGTTAAGCTGCTTTCTTATTCTGAAAAGTTTCTTCATCTAATGTGGACTTGAAGGCTATACGTGATGATCGTTCACATCCCATATACTTCACATTCCAATTCATTACTGTGTCTATTGAGGTTAAGCTCCTCTCTTCACTCCGTTACCTCTTTGACCCTTGACCCGAGCGTATACTGGGCCCTCGTTGGCCTGACACTTGCTGGGATTTGGAGCTCTTGACCCTGGCTGACCCCCCTGCTGCCGGTTGGGTAATTAAAGGGCCAAAGTAGAAAGCTTGTTTGGCTGCTTTTAACATCAAGGACGTTGTTTTGGAGCCCTAGAGGTCAGTGAAGAAGGGATTTACAGGAAGCGTTGTCCATGCAGTCCACGGAACTGGATTTGACAGCAGCTGCTGATATGTTTTTTTTTTTTACCCTTTTTTTCGATATGCCTGAAGAGCTCGGCCTGCCTGTTCATCACAAACCTGTTTGGAGCGACATGTTACTGGGGACAGCAAAAATGCTCCGCAAGCATTTTGTAAGGTGCTGTAGTGACATTTTTCTGAAATTAATGGGTGTTTGGGTGTTTTTGTTTTGTTTTGTTTTGATTTTACTTTTGTGTTGCAGGCTGGGCTGAAATGGTCCGTAAGCTGAGACTAGTACTCTGAATACGTATGATATGAGAAGTTTACCCAGGATTAGGACTACTTAGTGACTACATAAATATATACTGAACATCTGCTCATCATCTAATTTTGCTCACTGTATAGATTCACAATTCCCAGCTTGAAGCCTCGTGAAACTCCACCATTACGGTTCCCTAACTTGCGGCCAAGTCAAACTGTAATATCACAATGCATAGTTCCCAGCTTGCAGTCTAATCAAACTCTACTTTCATGGTTCAAACGCCCAAGCTTGTGGACCAGTCAAACTTTGCCACCACTGTTTAAAGTCCCCGGGTCATGGCCTGGTCACACTCCACCATTATGATACAAAGTCCACAGTTTTGGGCCAGTCGTGCTCCACCATCATGTTTCAAAGTCCTCAGCCTGTGGCCCAGTCAAATCTCCAGCCCAGGGCTCTCAAGTTGCCCCAAAACCTGCGCATGAGATTTTGTGTGGCCGAGAGGGGGTGGTGTGGTGTGCTGTGGGTTGTGGGCTTCGTAGGTGTTTGTGGTTCGGTTCTCCTAACGCTGACCGTGTTTGGCTTGTGGGTCAGATGCGTGTGTCTCAAAAATGTTCTGACTTGTGATTGTTAAACCTGCTTCTGATTCGGTAGATCAAAGCATTTACAAACCAGTGAAGAAAGTTCAAGTCAAATATATCACAAACGCAACACAAGATTTTAATCCCATACAAATACCAACAATAATATACACAACAATGCCTGAAAGTAGCTGAAATCATTAGAATATGTGTTTAAATATTATTGGACATAGAGTGTTTTCTATAACCCAACAATGTCACAATTGTGGTGTAGCTTCACTTCATATATCTGATTGTTTTCCAGTTGTGTCAGTACTTTGATAGCAAATTTAATAGAAGGCTAATGAAAATGCAGTTGATAGCTAACATTAGTCATTTTTACTGCAGCACATTTTAATGCACAGTGGAAATGAGGATCAAATGCATAAATCTTAAATCATAGTGGTTTCAAGCTGGGTGCCTACATATAACATAGACTACAACTGAGATGTGCTTCTTATTGCTCAGTTATGGAGTATTAGACTAGGCCTCTGGTAGTACTATCACTGCAGGTTCGTTTTACTGATATGCCACAGAAGAAGTGTAATAATTAATTAAGGACATTTAAAGAGAAGACAATGCATCATATTCACTCAGCTAGCTTTCATCTACTTATAAAGGTAATATTTTTCGCAGTGACGTGCCTTTTGTTTTAATTTGAATCTACTTTCCCTTGATGGATTATTGGTCACTCACCAGTTCCTTCCTTTAAGTGAGAAACTGAGGATAATGAGATTTCTCTGTACCTAGCCAAGTGTTTCTTTTTACTTTGTCTATTCTATCTGCCTCTCTCTCTCTCTCTCTCTTTCTCTTTCTCTCTCTCTCTCTCTCACTCTCACTCACTTTGTCTATCTGAACTTTCTTTGTTGCAGATGGGCCAGATGGGGCCTCACCCAACAGGATGTGCAGTCGCCAACACAGTCTGCTTTAGGAAAGGATTGATACACAAGAAAGTAGTGTGTGAGTGTGTGACAGCTTAACACAGATGGTAAAAATTGGTGTTAGGTTTCCGGTCACTTAGAGAGGGGTTTCACTTACCTATCCCTTCTTGGCTTCATACACACACATTGATTTGCCAATTTATTTGAAACAGCTTCTTTGTGCCAACACTCTTTTTATCACAGACACCTACCATATAGGTGCACTTTCTAGGTTTACAATTACAGACTGCAACCCATCTGTTGCTACACTTTTATCATCCATCCTCTTCAGCACCCACTAGTTGGAAAGGACAACCACAGGGTCACTGCTGGCCAGATATTATTCGGGATGTGGACCCTTCTGAGCACATACACTATAAAGCCTTCTTGTCCAACATCAGTGCCTGACCTCATAAATGCTCCAAAGAATGAATGGGCACAAATTCCTACAGAAACACTACAAAATCCAACTCCATATTAAAGTCTGTGTATTTATTTAAGTCTCTGTTGGTGTAATGTTCAGGTGTCCCAGGGCTTTCGTCCATAGAGAGGTGGTATGCTGGTGTGCGTGGTGATGGTATGAGTTCACCAAGCTCCTCGGTTTTGTTGGGGTTTTGATACTTCGGTTGAGAGTTGACCCTAATATCTAGCCAGGAGTGTCCTGTGATCAGAAAGGGACCATCTCTGGCTAAAAAATGTCTAACTTCAAGCCGCATGTGTGTGTTTCTAATAAACTGTCAATTCAGTTGTGTTGCCTGTACACATGCTACCAGTACACACATCCTCTGATTTTCTGTGTGCACTTAAACTCGGTGACAATACGCAAATAGAGGTCTCGGAAATGCAATTTGCTCCAGAGCGCTCGCTATCTCTCTCAAATGCTCATGGGATACGGTTAATTTGCCACAATTTTCAGATGGGAGACAACATAAACCACAAGCTCCATTGCTCGGGATGCATTTGCACTTGCGCCCTTGTCGTCAATCTCTCAGCGTGTCCAGTCAAGTGCAACCGACTGCTGAAGCAGAGCACATGGCAATACAGAAAACCTGCACACCTCCCATGACCCCTTTTCCAATCTATCATCATCCCTGCTGTCTTAAAAGAATAATTTAGTGATTAATGAGATTTAAGCAATTTTCCCTTCTTATGAAATATAGTCAGTCAGTCAGTCTGGAATTGGTTTGGTGTGAGAAGCTACATTTTATTCTAACATAGTGTAACCTGTTACACTGAATCTTTACAGACACTTAAGTTCTAGATATTAACTGAGATATAATGGTGAGTTCCAACTATACTGTAGTTCTTAACAGGTTCTTGTTAACTACTGAGTGTGCTGCATAAACTCACTAAAATATTAAGTTATTTGTAAATTTAAGTTCAGAGAACTTGTAATCTGACCGTCATGCTCTTGGCTGGCCCAGGAAAGGCACTCAAATTATTTTTCTAATGATGTTCTTGGTGGGACAAAGGAAACAATGCAACTTCTGAACACAGCCAAACAAAGCCAGAACATATTAAGCACATTTTTACCTTCAGTACTGCTAATGTTTTATTATGGTGAACAAAGTAAGCTTCCGTTCTATTATTAGCAAACTTCAGACACCTAACACATCATGGCTTATTGGTAATTATAGAGTAATGGGGAAATTGTGCAAATTACATTTTTGCTGTTAGAGTTTGTGCCCGGATTGGGATCATGCTTGTTTAATGTTAAATGGTAAGGCTACACTACATGCACCAATACATGCACCAGTATCAGTCAAATGAATATAGGCCTCTTTGCAACCCTACCAGGTTTAGAAAAAGGCGACACCTTCTATTCATATAGAAAGTATGGGTTCTGTTTAAACAGACTTTCAGAAGTATCAACAAGGTTTACAGATAATTGGGTACATAAAAGTAAAGGCTTTAACAAAAGCTCAAAAAGGAGATTTGTAACAAATTCATTGGTGTGAATGACAATTTAAGTAGAGGTTACAAATATCATTAATTTTATTTATGTATAGTAACAAAATTACTGTTAATTAAAATTTAAATTGCTGTATAAAAACCCTGATCTCACCACAATCAGTACTTTAATAATAATAATAATAATAATAATAATAATAATAATAATAATAACAATTACTTATTATTAATAATAAGTTACATTTATATAGTGCCTTTCTCAAACCCAAGGTCGCTTTACATAGCGTGCAGAAAATAAATCCACTTTTTTCAATTTTTGCTTAAAGAAAGTTACTTAAGTACTATTTAAGTACAGGCCTACAGTTTTTCATGATACCTGAACCTAAAAGCTCCAGTGCTAAAACAAATTCTGAACATTTTAATTTGGGTTTCATGTTTTTCTATGAATTTGATCTTGGAGAGTCAGTATTGGAATTGTAATTTTATTTGTTATAAAAACTGAATTATGAGCATAAAGCCACACATACATTTTCAACACCACACTAAACCCTGTCACAATCATTCCTCAAGTGACCACATGTTTAAAACGAATAGTCTGACCAAACCCATTTATCATGACCAACAGGATGCCAGTAGCCTCTATTAGCATGCTTACATTTGCTTAATTCTAATTGCTTAGCTTCATGTTTGCTATCATTTACTGTTAGCAGCATTAACTTTCTCAACATTTAAGTACACTATATGGACAAAAGTATTGAGACACCTGACCATTACACCATCTGGGACTTTAATAGCATTGCACTTATATATACAGACTTTAAAATGACATTTGTCTCCCTTTGCAGCTATAACAGCATACACTTTTCTTGGAAAGCTTTCCACAAGGTTTTAGAGTTTCTCTGGGAATCTGTTCATTCTGTAAAGCTTTTATGAGGTCAGACTGATGTTGCACAAGAAAGCCTGGCTCCCAATCTCCAGTTCATCCCAAAGGTGTTGGAGGCGGTTGAGGTCAGGACTCTGTGTGGGCCAGTCAAGTTGTTACACATTTAACTCAACCAACCACGTCTTTATGGAGTCGTGCTGGAATAGAAAAGCTTCTTCCCCAAACTGTGTCCACAAAGTTAGAATCATGGCGTTGTTCAAAATGCCTTGGAACGCCGACACATTAAGATTCCCCTCACTGGATTCCCCTCAGGTTCACCTGAATTCAATAATTAAGAGGTGCATCCCAATATATTTGTCCATATAGTGTACTTCTTTACCACTTCGAGCACAGCAGGAACAACTGCTACCTAAGTTCACGGCTCTGCATCCAAACATACAACCTTCCTTAAACCTTTCTACAACCATTACATCCGTTGTTGTTCCACAAATCAGGCTTGTGTCGTGCATACTAGTGCAGCTATTGACCCCTAGGCTGGGCAGACAGACTGAACACGAGCTGTGGGCTCTGATGGCTTTGATAAATGCCCTTCTATAGATGAGTCACTGGGAACATTATTTAAAATCAATGCGGCTTTTCTCTCACTCCCCCTCTCTCTGGACTTGGGAGTGGTCTGGCGCCCCGGAGAGCTCTCTGGCTAGCTTTTTAACAGGCCAGTGACACACTTTTACACGGCGGGTTTAATGTTGCTCAATTACATACACATGCAATCTGTCATTAGCCTGCCACTCCCCTTCACAGAGCGCTTTAATAATCAATCAGAGAAGCAAGAGTCCAAAGTAGGGCTAATCTATATCAGGTATAAGGTTACTGACCATTTTTCATGCATATGGTCCCTTCTGTCTCCTGTTTCTTTTGATCTGCCTTAAAATGAAAACGTAAATTATACTAATTAACCCCTTCCCTCCAACATTCTGTATACTGTATAACACATTAGGCCACTGGATAATGACCATTCCATATGTGGAATGAAACGGAGATTGCCTCCTGTAGTTAATATGAAATGAAACCATTTTCAAATTCTAAAATTGAATGGAAATTTCACAGCTGAATGGAATGATGGGGGATTAGGTTTATAAAAAAACCCTCCAGAATAGGAACTAGAGACGAGACACTTGCTTTGAAAGAGAACTGCCAGACATGCTAGACAGAGACACAAGATAGATCAATGATGGTGTAGGATAAATGATTTAAATATCATAGGAATTCCAAAAGGAGGTCAACATGTGTTCTAGTCCCTAGTATGTCTCCAGGAAATCTGGTACACTACATTGTCTCAGTGAGGAATCTCCACACTGATTAGTGTATTACAGTCCTGAGAGAAAACAGTAAGGATACAGCTTCCACGCTGGCAAAGGAGTTGACAGTCCACAGTCACCCTACTTGTTCTACCTGTGTGTTGTTTTGTATAAAGTAAACCCCTGCTTATCGTGGAGGCTATGTTCCAAGAGCTCCCCAGTACAGTGAAAAACAGCAATGTTTAAAAAAAAATGTCTAAAAAAATTTCTTCTATAGTATAAACCCTAAATATCCCCGCACATATGCTCCCAGAACACTTTAATTTCAACATAAGCAACCAGCACAAGGATGAAGGGGCATGGTGGACCAGGCCCAGACATCACAAAAGCAAATAAAAACTGCGGAGGATATCTGCAGTTTCCCTGTTAGTGCACGCTATCTGTGAACAATTATTAGTTTGGTTCACAGAAAAAAATCAGCAATGGACTGAAACTGGGACAGCTGTATATTACTGGGGACTGTATATAATAAGAAAATCAAGACAGGAAGAAGATGATTGAATATCCAAGACTGATGGAAGAAAAATCAATAACCCTCAATATGTGGATGGTACAATGGTACACTCGCAGCAGATAATCAGGAAGACCTGAAAGCCCTTGTAAGGAAAATTGAAGCGCAGAGAAAAGAAAGGACTTTGGTTCAATATAAGGGCATCTAATTTTATGACAATGAACAAAAACTGCAAAATTCACCATTGATGGTGGGTAGCTTTTGTCTACTCCGATCAATTATGAGCAACAAAGGATCCAGCAATGACACAAACATGACACAGAGTGACAGAACAAGGATGAAGAAGCTTGAAATGATTTCCAAATGATGATGAACAATGAAAACTGGACAAAAAAACCCCAAAAGAAATACTAATGCCATTGAACTGGCCAAATCAGGCCTCAACTCTCACTCAACCCATATATATAAAGTGGATTTCTCTAATATTAGACAAATAGCGAGATGCACCAATTAGAAAAAAAAACAGTGCATGTTAGTTTTAACAGTGAAATGTTAAAAGGAAGAGAACCGCAAGCAACAAGATTGATGAATAGAATCAGAGAAACACTATATTGACAAAAGTATTGTTTGGGTTAGACCCCTCAATGATTAAATGAATTATATCATTATGTAGTTAAATTTAAATACTAATACCAATGATAGCTTTAGATCCGTACGGATTAAACAGATATTTACTCTATATGGACAAAAGTATTAGGACCCCTTACTTCTAGTAAAATGCAATCTTAGTGCTTCAGCATACCAAGGCATTTTGGACAATGCCATGCTTCCAACTTTGTGGACACAGTTTGGGAAGAACCTTTTCTATTCCAGCATGACTGTACCCCAGTGCACAAAAGACATGGTTGGATCAGTCAATTGTGGAAGAACTTGACTGGCCGCACAGTGCCCTGACCTCAACCCCATCCAAAACCTTTGGGATAAAATGGAATGGAGATTATGAGTCAGGCTTTCTCATTCAACATCAGTGCCTGACCTCATAAATGCTCTACAGAATGAATGGGCACAAATTCCCACAGAAAATCTCCAAAATCTTGCAGAAAGCCTTCCAAGAAGAGTGGAAGCGGTTATAGGACAGACTCCATATTAAAGTCTACGTACCTGAATGCAATGTCCCTGTTGTGTAATGGTCAGGTGCCCCAGTCCTTTTATCATGAACAAAGCATGAAAAGGCCTGAAGATACAAATTGAAGACAATACTATATAATTCAAAATTTCCCCCATTATTTTTATTCATTAATTTCTTACCCAAGGCACTTATCCTATATAACGTTGTGGGGGTGCTGGAGCCTAAAACAGCGCTGATAGGCTTCATGAGCACAAATGTATGTGGTGGATTTGCACGTTCAAAAATAAAAGTACCAGAAAGATTTCTTTTGAACTGTACCATAGCAGTGCTATGTTTTATTTCTTCAACAATCTTCCAATGTGAATCTGAACTAAGTATTGTTTTTGTGGTGTATGTAGAATGATTGATGGCTTAGTAAAGTACAGATTTTTAAAAAAAAAACTTTTCAAAAGATGGTTCTTCAAAGGATCAGTTTTGGAAATGAGATGTGTTTAAAGAATCCCTTTAAAGTTTAAAGAAACTCTCCAGGATGAAATGGATGATATAAAGATTTAATCTAGAACAATACATTCAAACCATGAAGCATTTAGGAGCCCCTGTTTTGAAGATTGTGGGAGGGCTAATGGACAGAAGACAGAAAGGCTGTGTGGTCTTTGATACATTTGCTGTATTGGTGACTGTAGAAGAAAGTCAATGGGCAGCATGTGCAAGTGTGTAGGAGGAACAGAGTGTGTGTGCAGACTCTCTGTGTGAAGCAAAATACCCCCCACACACACTTTCACCCCGCCCCCACACCCCAATTTCACCACCCCCCAGGCTCCCTGTGGGTCTGCTAAGTGGTCCTTCCCTCGTGGGACTCCTCCACCCCTTCTGGCTGTGACTATCTGCACCCGCACCAAATGGCTATCGGATTTAACATCAGCCTTTTTCACAAAGTCAACAGCTGGACACTCAGGGCAGACGGCCGACAGACGCTTCCTCTCCGTCTCTCTCTCTCTCTCTCTCTCTTTCCCCTTCTGTCTCTATTTCTCTGTCTGTCTGTCTGTCTTTCTCTCTCTCTCTCTATCCCCTTCTGTCTCTATTTTTCTGCCTCTCTCTCTCTTTCTCTCTCTCTCTCTTCCCCCTTCTGTCTCTGTTTCTCTGTCTGTTTCTCTCTCTTTGTTTCTCATTCGTTCTTTTTTCACACATGCTTACACAATGACATTCAGTATTCCCGGGCACTTTGCAAAGGTGTGTGTTTCTGCAAATAGTGATTAGATTATGACTCTTGGAGCTTATGCAAAGCGAGCGAGTACAGCCCTCGATCTAAGCCTCACTTATTAATGCCGTCTTGCTCTACCACTTTTATATAATTACATAATGACATATGTAACTGCGTAGTTATATAATAAATTAGATTCATCCTCGATTTACATTCGAGTCTGATCTTCGGACTTTTTCCCAGGTCAAAGAAGGCTGAAGACATTATCCTTTCCAGAAACTAGGACCATAACTTTTCATCACATTTAAATCGTTGTGAAATCCTGGACTGAAAGATTATTTTCTAACATTTCCACAAAATATCTCAACCGAGCTACCCGATCTGGGCCACCACTAGAGATTTACACCATACTCTTGTTATTTGCTGCTCTTAAATGCACTCAAATCTCACAGGTCCACAGGTCATCCACATTTCCAGAGCTCTGCCTGTAACCAGCTGCTGTTTTCTCCTTTACACGCACGTTTGTAGTCGACATGAAAAGTTCATTGCGGCGATGCATGTGACAGCGCGTATGTAACGATCGATTCTCACCCAGCCCCTACAATAAGACGGCGAAGGCACGAGTGACAAGGAGCGACACTATCAGCGAATCCAGGAGGCCTCACGAGCGAATGTTTATTTTACAGCGTGCTATTTAGCTGTCAAAGGTGGACGGTTTTAAAGTGGCAGACAGACGTCGTAAACACGGCCGGAGATTTAGGGCTAGGAGCTAAAGCAGACAAAGAGGAAGCCCGTGATCAGAGCCACAGCATGCTGCGTTGCAACCCAAGAGCAGTGCCTCATGCAATTCGGCATGATGGCTGGACGTTTAATAGACAATCTATATGCAGAAGGCCATTACAAGGTTATTAGTGAGAAAAAGCCAGTGATGTTTTTAAACGATTGGAACCTTCATTCCTCTCTGTCACTGCCTCTCTCTCTCTCTCTCTCTCTCTCTCTCTCTCTCTCACGTTATGCATGAAGCTCATTTTAGCAGTTCATTTGCCAGATGTTTATTAAGTTGTCAGACAGATAAGTTCAAATCATTTCTCCTAGTTGCCCATTCCTCTGCCCCTTCCAAATAGACACGCAATTAGCTCCCGAACAATACGGTTCACGCCACACCTAATGAAGCCATGCTAATTGAGTGTGAGATTGGGGTAAGCCACATATAATGGGCGCAAAATGATCATTCAGGCAAACATACAGTAGCCTACACGGCCAGCACTTCACACTGGAATGTCTGCAGCTGGACGTCAAGAAGCATTTTGTTCAACCTGCTTCATCCTTTTTGTCAACTGGCAGTTACTACAGACAATCATTTCTGATGTGGTTTCTCATACTTGGAAAAGAACAGAGAATATACTCACTCAAAACACCAAGCTACTAAGTAGACCAAGCTACTGCCCATCAACTTTGATAAAACGGTTTAAAAGAGCATTTTCTAACAGGCTCCTATGTTCAGCAACGTAATTTTAAAGGTAATGATAAGATTATTAGTTGATGAAAAAATGTATTCTTTTAAGAGATGCATCTCAGCCAATTTACAGCTTTTAAACAAATGCATCAAAACCAACTAAATCCACGGATCCTTTTTTTTGCAAAAACCTCCAACATCCACGTCTTCCACACAGACATAAAAAAGAATTGCTAAATCACCAAAGAAGCAACTGGAATACTGAAAATTATGATGACTGTCACGGCTCGGCCAGTGGCCGGTAGGGGCCACTGTTTTGTGTTCACGTGTCACGTTTTCACCTGTTTTGTGTTTATCACTGATTATTGTCTGTATTTAAGTTCTGTCTGTGTGGACCTCAGTTAATTGGTCCATCACCTCATCACACTTCATCACACGTCATTTCGGCATCACGTTGGCTTTCCTGTTTTCATGTCTGTAACGGCCCTTGAGCCAGGTTTGATTTGTTCCTGTTATTGTGTGTGAAAATCGAGAGCAATAGAATGGATGCCTGCCTGTCCTGTCCCTGATTGCTCCGAGGTAAATCACGGGAGCCAGTCCACCCGGTCCCCCGTGACATGACACACGTAAGCAAAGGGTGTTTTGTTTGGATGGGTGATGGAGTTGGTGGGGTGGGGGGTTAGGTTCATTCATATATCCACACCCATTTTCGGATGCTCATGAGCTAATCCCACCCCATAAAAAAATACACACCCCATACATGATGTTGTAGAATAATTTGGTTTTCATTAAATTGTTATTCTACAACATTTTGTCTATCATTCCTGAAAATAGCTTGTAGAAAATCCCTGGTTTAATGTGTTAAAAAAGTGATTTAAGTCAGTCAGTCAGATGCAAGTCACAGTAGCGTAAGATGGCGCAGCTACATAGGAGTAGAGGGGGTGAGGTAGCTGCGCACCTAAATGAGCTAAATATACTTATTCCAAGAGATGCTATTACCTTAAATGAGGTTATACTGGACAATTGTCATCCAGAGATGAGGACAATGGTGGAGGGGAATTTACCGAAGAGCAAGAGGAGTCATGCTATGAAGGCAAGCTAACTTTTTTCTGTCAGTTGTTATACTGCATTGCTTGCAACCTACAACCAAAACAGTCTGTATTCTTAATACAATAAAACTTGCTTTAAAAAGGTTATCTCCTTTAGGTGACACCTGTTTCTGTATTAAGCTATGGATATCTCTGTAGCTAACCACGATATACTATTCCAGGGTCTCCTGACAGGATGAGAAAGTTTCCTGAAAGATTTTGTTTATGTACTCGGTCACCATTTTCATGTTCAATATGTTAAACAACTGTGACAAGGGCATTGAAAATGTAAATGTAAGGCACAGCCACAAACTTTTTGTTTATGCACTCAGTCCAGGTTTTATGAAAGTTTAAAACAGGGATTTAGCCTGGTATGAGGCTCATATTAGGCTACATGGTGATGATGATGATGCTAGCAGACACTTATCATTCTGCATTTCAGATGATGACAATCCTGTCATGGAGGACGTCATGGAGTTTCTGCCACCATTACCAGTTCCACACCAGGGTGATGGCAGTGTTGGGATCTGTGTCTGCAAGTACAACAAAGGGCACCCATGTTCAACTCGTTTCTTGCCAGAGGAACTCCAGATGATTCGGTACCTGGAAATGACACTTGGACAGATCCAAATGCTTTACCTGATCAACTTCTTCCAAAGTGTCTTGACACTAAAAGGCAACAGTAACATTACAATGAAATTAGGAAATTAGGAACCAAGACTTGGTTTGCCCCCAGCCCCAGGTTCAGATGAATTAAGTGATTCTATTGATGAACTGCTTTGTTAAGTGCGGTCAGAGTTGAGGCCAGTTTTAAAAGAAAGGGTGTCTTTTTGCACTGAATGCCTACAATCTGCTATAGATATGTTTATATTTTCTGTCATACGCTATGCCAAAAGTGAAATGTTTAAAATGTGGTTCAATCAGTATAAACTAACTGATATATTGTACATAAATAAGATTTATATGTTTAATGTATTGTATGTGTTTTTACTTGATGTCAAGTATCTATAATATGCAATTAACAAACTTTTATTGTATAATAGTAAATGCCTGATAACAATAAAGTAATTACTGTACATATTACTGTACATTTTGTTCAGGTCGATACCATTATTATTATTATTATTATTATTATTATTATTTTTATTATTATTAGCAAAATATATCTTAAATATGTTTCTGCAATAAATGTGTTTTATTTGTTATTGACTAGTTAATGTTTTACTAAATTAAAGTGATTCATTATCTTTGTTATCTTCTGCTACAGTACTGCTCTGATTCAATTTAGAATCCTTGTCTTTAAAGTGTTTTTTTTCAAAATTCCACCACGTGAAGGATTTTCCCAGATACCGTCACATATTAAAGTGTAATACAAAATAATATAATAACATAAAAAGCAGATTTAAAAGTTTAGGTTAATAACATTTTTATGAGAACAGTGCAGGGTGAGGTGAATATGTGAGTTTCTGTGGTTCCAGGTGAAGTAGAGCTTCAGTGGGCTCGTTAGAAAATTCTCTGTGAGACGGAGATGCTTGTGGAGTTTGGTTCACCTGGTTGCTTGCCCCGTGGAGCAAGATTCACGAGCCGATTACTCCAGTTCCCTGGTGAGGAGAGCCTCATGACCGGTCACGTTCGATAGGTCTCAGGGAGATGAGGGTCCCTGTAAAATTTCTCGGCAGTAGGTTATTTCCCTGGCCGGGCTACGAGGCAAATTGCTCTATATTAGCTGGCTCAGAAATACTGTTTTCAAAAAAGCTAGTTCTTCATTGCGGCATCACATGATTCAATCTTGCATTCTGATTGGTTGTCAGAACATAGAGGCATTTGCTGCCAAATGAATTTCGGAAGTTGATTCAAGACCTGATCATTTGGGCAGTTTATCATTTCACCTGATCACCTGATCATTTCATAATTTTTTACTGTGCTTTAACAAGTACATGAAATGTATTAAAACTATTGCCATGGTAATCAAACATGCTGTAATTAAAAGAATTGCTTCACCACCTGATTATTTTATTAATGTGTTTTGACTCAGCATGGGTTCCTGTGATTTTACCAAGTACAAGCAATGTATTAAAACTATTAACATGGTAATCAAACATACTGCAACGACTAAAAACCGTTTATCTCCAGCATGCTAACTATCTTACTGCAAGTCATTTTAGAGCATGTCTTTTGGTCTGTTCATCATAAAACTTTAAATGACATTTTCAAACGATTAAAAGTATATAATTTGGCGATGGAGATTTCTATTTTCTCTTCCGAAAAGCTACAGGTGAGCCATACAGAATGTCGCATAAAAATAATTCAATGGTGTATGCTGTACCATTAACATTGCCATTAACAACATTAACAAAATAAACAAAGGAGCCAATCCCAAACCCTGAAACACAGCCCATTGTCCCTCCTGTACCAAACTTTACTGTAGTTGCGATACATTCCAGTAGGTAGAATTCTCTGGCATCCACAAAACCCAGATTCATTTATCAGCCTGCCAGTGATTTAAAACTCCAGAGAACACATTTTCACTGCTCCAGAGTCTTATGGTGGTGTGCTGAAAAATACTTTAAACTCATTCCTCCAGACTGGTCACCTTTGGAAGAGACAGCCTTTAAAGCTACTGGAAGACCATTCGTGTATTTCAGCCCCACGTCCAGAATGGCTCAACCTTGGAAAAATGTCACAAGTAAAGGAACAATTTAACCTGGACAAAGTAGGCCATTGCCAGTCCATGGGCTTACAATTTCATGTAGCAATATTCAGGAAATGTATGACCTAGATTCTGCTTGTCACAATGAACAGCAGGGCCCATTTAATTAGTAACTCATTCGTAACCCATGAGTATTATTTTCTCTAAGAAAAAAAAAAAAAAAAAAT
>JBBPDB010000040.1:22972041-22986025 GCA_037974465.1 Brachypetersius altus
TATATATATATATATTTATAGATTATATATATATTTCTTTGGTTCTACGGTTCTTTCCCTCAGGAAACTCAACTTAAAGGTCAAGGTCCAATTAAGAACCGGCGAAAAAATAAATTAGCAGGGTGAAATATTGATTGTTATAGCATCCTTCTGTGTGTCCAAGTGTGCTGTTTAATGGATTTGAAGCAGATGGTCTTTGCTCTTGAGGGACTGGAGGCTGCACTGACTTTTCTTATAAACACAGCGCTAGCAGAGGTTAGCGGCACCCGCCAGCAGAATGCCACCAGGGCCCTTTCCATTTGTTCAAAAGCATTGAATTCAAATGTCTCCTCAGTGCACAATAGTTTTTCTCTGTGTGTTCTTTTCCATATTCAGTCCCTCTGATATGCAGAAGCACATATGCCGCTGCTGCTCGTGCACCGCTCTTTTATTACTTGAGGCCAAAATGCTACTTTGCCGATTTTGCACAAACCTGCCCTCAACTCTTGTCTTTTTTTTGCTTTTGCTCTCCAGTATTATGTTTGGAATCTTACACACCCACACACAAAAATAAGTGCATATACAAATGCACAAATGCGTTTGGGTGTGTATTTGTATGCATATAAGCATGTGATAGGGCACAGGGGCAGCATTCATAAAGATACAGGACGCCTGCATAAGCTTTTCATGACCACTGACATAAATTTGCATGGACATTTACAAAGGCTTATTTCAACTATAGGGAAATTTCAAAATGGATAAATTATTATTAATTTGTCCTCTTTTGCACCTATAACTGCCTTCCACTCTTCTTGGAAGTCTTTCTACAAGATTTCAGAGTGTGTTCTGGGAGTCTGGGCCCACTCAACCACTGAGAGCATATATAGAATAAGGCGTTGCTGCTTTGCAAGAAGGCCTGGCTCGGAATCTCCATTCCAGTTCAACCCAAAGGTGTTCAGTTGGGCAAAAAAGCATTGTCTTGCTGAGAAAAGAAAGGGCCTTCTCTAAACTGTGCCCACATAGTCACAAGCCTAAATGTCTACAATATGTTTGTATGCCATAGCACTAACTTTGCTCTTCAATGGAAATAAGGGGCTAAAACCAAATCTGATAAACAGCTTCAGACTATGACTCCTCCTCTACCAAACTTTATTCACCTGGTATTCATTCACCTGGTATTCACGTAACCCAGATTTATCCATCCGACTGCGAGATAATGGAGTATGGTCAGTATGGTCAGGAGATTTTCACTGGTCAGAATCTAGTGACATAGTGATGGTATAGTGGACTATATCTGATGCTCACCTGTGCAATATTCATATTGTCTAATCAGCACCTTGAAATGCCACACCTGTAAGGTGAGATGGATTACCTCGGAGAAGTGCTCACTAACACAGATTTAGACAGATTTGTGAACAATATTTGAGAGCAATGGGTCAATATATAAAATCAGTGGCGCAAAAATGGGGTATGCAGTATATGCAGTGCATGTGGGCACACCACCATTGGAGGCACCAAAACAAGGGAGGGACAGAAAAACTATCATTGGCATATAATTTTAAAACTGTTCTTGTGCTTTTAAATCATGACTATGCTCTAAATATGCTGTTTAAAATATTTAAGAAATGTAGTGCCTGGCCGCTGACAGCAGATGTTATGACCAGCGATGCAGGGGGTGTAGGGGGATGGGAGTGGTCATTGCACACCCCCTAAAAAGTGAGTAGTTGTGCCCAGGTATAAAATGTTTCAGATCTTTCAGTTCAGCTCATGAAAATTGGGAGCAAAAACAAAAGTGCTTCTTTTATATTGTTGTTCAGTATAAAAACATGCGTTAATGCGCACAACAAACACACAGACACACACATGCTCGCATTTTTGTTCATTTTAAACTGTACATTGTAAATTGGCCTCATACACAGGTTAAACACACTTCCCTCAGGAAAAACATATGACTCCACTCTATATTCAAACCACCAGCATCAACAGGTATGCTCTTTAATGGACTCCTCCACAGTTCATCTCAGCTCAGTCTCTGCAGAAACAGGCTAAATGCACTGTGGACGAGTTCATCTAATGCTTCACACTTTACTGCGCACTGACACTGTTTATTCACTCACTAAAAGTGAGCAGCGTACTCTACTCTAGCGTTGTATGCGTTTCTACACCAGAAGGCACAAATCAAGCACAGCATAAAAGCAAGGCTGAGCATAGAAGCCTATGCAGGCTTGAATAAAGCTATAGTGAACTACTTACCCTACCCGTCAATCAGCCATGCCTGTGTGAATGAGCTACAGAGCCACAGTTTAAGGCCAATGGCAAAATAGCAGGTCTGCGATTAAAGGGCTAAATGTGCAAAAAATGTAAATATGTATTGTTAGCTAAGGAATACCAGCACAACTGCGCAAACACTGCCAGTAAGAATCGCAGTGACACTATATAAAATGTAACATATAAAAGTATATTAGAAATGTGTGAAAATGTAAAGTTTTGTGAGAGTGAATTAGTTCAGATCATGAGTATTTTTGATTCTTTATGCAGAGAAGCTTGGAGAAAAACACCAACCATACCACAATGAGGGTCCCATAGGTGGGAATGTCAGAGTCTGGGGCTGTTTTTCTTGCAGTGATGTTGGTGAGCTTGAATTTAGGGATGGGATTTTGAATGCCTTGAATACATTCAGTTTGGAAAGTATACTTG
Source organism: Brachypetersius altus (assembly GCA_037974465.1). Lineage (NCBI taxonomy): Eukaryota > Metazoa > Chordata > Actinopteri > Characiformes > Alestidae > Brachypetersius > Brachypetersius altus. The sequence goes on from JBBPDB010000040.1 coordinate 22,974,718, forward strand.
GCCAAAATGACAGTCTTGGAATGGTCTATTTAATGTCCATCCATCCATTATTTGAACCACTTCAACAGGGTTGAAGGGGGATCTGGAGCCTATCCCAATAGTTAAAGGGTGAAAGGCAAAGAAACACTCTGGTCTCCAGGTCTCTAGTCCATTACTGCTCAGTCCATTCATATTTACACCTAAGGGCAATGTAGCCTTTTCATTCCACCTAACACGCATCTTGGACTGTGGGAGGAATGTCACTCAGCAAAAACCAACACAGACATGGGGAAAACATGCTAATTCCACACAGAATGCTCTGCTCTGTTTAATTTAAAATTTTAAAGTATGGTGCAAATGTATTATTTGATGTGATTTGATTTGATCTGATTTGATTATTTATATAATATTTGATGTGTTTTCTTTAGCCACATAGCAACAGTGCAAAACACAAGAAGCAAACATGTCCTGAATGCATTTGGGGTAACTGTACCTTTGGCTTTAGCTGCTCTGCAGCATTATGGTACACATGCTAATGCTATTACTCAGCCCTAAAGATTACACACAAATGAAACAAAGCTTCAAAACCCTCTATTACCTCCGCTTCTCTCACTCGAAACTCACATCACATCTCATGGTGTGAAGCCCTTTCTCCAGAGAAACGATGCTGGGCTGCATCCATCAACATGCTCCAGCTCATACAGGTATTTGTTCCAAACCCCGCGCCTCAGCGGCTGATTCCACTAATTAGCTTCCTGTCTTTTGTTAAGGAGAAAAGCTCATTAATGCTATCAGTGGCGTCGTGTGGGTTGAAAACCTGCACACACACATCGCAGGCTTTGACGAATGATAGAGCCAGATATGTCAGAGAACACTTTCCTCAAACCCCATTACATGACATTGGCATGACCATGCCATAAACATGTCGTCGTCTTTCCATGATAATTTATGATAGATGCTAATTTGAGGCCATAACATATCTATCATAATAATTACCAGTAATGCAAACATGATACTGTTAATGGACATAATCAGTCATGACAAATCATCACAGCATATGATATTACAGACATAACATGTTTTTGGCATGTTTATGTAGCAAGCAGTGTCACCATTAGTTATATACTAAATTTATTCATGCCGGAATTCTGTCTGCACTTCCAGATGCTTCCACTTGTTTTGATGTCATGTAGTGACAAAAGCATAAGAAAGTGTTAAAGGATGGCTTTTCTTTCCACAAATCAAGACATCGCCAAATTCAAATCATATTTTATTCTGCTTGTAAATGTGATATGGATTGATCAGAAAAAATCTGATTAAATGATATTGTTAATGATATATATAATGATATATACTACGTTATATTACCTACCATGTATAAAGGATTACATTAAATTACAGAAAACAGTCTCTTAATCTGTTACAATGAAAAGCAATTATTCTCATCTGCACTCATGTTGCTTTCAGTTGAATTGTTCAATTGGTCAGTGCTGGAAACAATATGACTTGGATATACAGGCTGCTTGCATTTATCTTGTTCAAGAAACAAAGTGGGGTTGTGCCCCATTCCCCTTAAGGCCAGCCATCACTTTCAAATAATGGGGGAAAAAAACAGAAAAATGGGATTGGGAGGTTTTGAGATTGCAGATACAATATATTTTCAAATATGCTTTAATGTACTTGTGGCTGAAACTACAGCATTAAAGAACCGCTAGGGACAAAACCCTTGCACGGAACTGCTATAAGTGGTCTTCACTGAACACTTGAGCTAGATCATCCTCTAGTGCTTGGCACTCCAGCCAAATGAGGAGAAATACATTCAGAAAAGCAATGCCTCGCTGCTTCTTTCTTTCTCTAATCGCACAGTCCAGCTTAAACACATATATTCGTGGTAATGGCTTGCTCCCTGGGTAAACAGTAAACACTGGAAGCCTTGGATCGGATGTGTGGAGTGCAGGAGGCTGATTGTCACGTATGCAGAGAGAAAGCGAAAGAGCTCTGTTGATGGATGTGCTCGAGAGGAGATGGTTCGGATCACAGGAGTCCTCCTGAGCTCCTCTTGTCGCGCTCTCTGACTCCAGGTCACCCAGAGGCCCCGGGCTTGTCAGTCTGATCCGGCCATACCTTTATGTAGGTATAAATCCCCCACACCTGCTGTGTGGATAAAGACAACACCGGCACAATCTTTAACTGGTATGCAGCTTTTTTATCCTTTATTGCTATCCAGTAGCAATAGGTCAGCATGGACAGCATGGATTTTTAGTTTATACCATTTGTATTTGTAGGTAAAAGCGACACTTCATTATATTTGAGTGAGGGACTGCTGTTGTGGGCTCTGCAGCAAGGAAGCAGTAATACAGAGATGAGATGCCACCAAGCTGAAATCACATGTAGCTTCATTTTTGGGCTGATTAGTTTTAATTAAACCACAGCAAACACTGCTACAGGTCCCATTTTTTATAACTGGCTGAACTTTTAGTGTCTTGAAGTCAGTTTATGAGTCTGCTGTGTGGTTTGCTCCACGATTGTTTCTCGCAATATCACAGACTCCCTTTCTCTGACACACATTTTAAAGGTGACTCGATCACCCTCCCTCTCTCCCCTTGTATTACAGAGAAGACTGAACCACAAGAAATGAATTTTTTAAAGAGCGATACCCTGTCCCTGATCATCTGATTGATTATTTGTGTAAAAGCAAAATAGGGGCGGGCTCTAATTTTTTTCAATTGCTCTTGCCGCCTCGCAGCAGCTCCATAAAACGCGTGTGCAACGTAATAAAAACAATAGTGTGATTGCTGACACAACAGTTACGTGATTACGGTTAGATTTCACATCAAAATGATAAGCAATTAAAGTATTGTCCAGTAGCTAGAGCTTTCCATAGCTTTGTTTTTTTAAAACAACTAGTAAAAAGCACTCATCTCACCATGTAATAACATTGAAACAGAATGTCAAAATGACCCTCTAATCTAAGAGTTAATTTATCTAGAGGTGATGTTGCTCATTGATTGCTTTGTGTCCAAAGACAACCTCTAAGCAACAGAACAAATAACTAGTTTTCTTTTGGAGAACAGATTAACATGACATAGCTGAGTGAGTATCCTTCTGAAAACCCTAACCCTCCAGCCATGAAGAGGCTCTTAACCCTGCAAGGCCTGCCAGTGTTTTGTCACCAAAACCAGCCCAAAACATTGATTCCAATCCACACGCTTGGCTTAACACATTTTCTGTGTTTGTGTTAATGGAGGCCTTCGGAGCATGGACGACTTGTTATAGACAGGAATTAGTAGGGATTAAGATTTCACTCTGTGTGTGTGTGTGTGTTATGTTATCATTGCTGTTTTCTGTGTGTGTTATGTGTACGGTACAGTGATTTGGCCCATGACTTTTTTTTTTTCTTTCCCCCTCTCTCTCCCTCTCCTTCTCTCTGTGCTCACACAAGCATAAAGTGCGACTAAATGGCTGCAGAGACGCAATAATTGAGACTGACCGTAAATGTCACATCCAACATGAATCTACCGTTCATGTTTGTTGTGTGCCATTAGCATGTCTGGCATGTTTAGAAAGCACAGACGGAACAACTTTTGACACCTGATGGTAGGCGCTGGAGAAAAAAAATCTCAAAGCAGGCTCAGAGCCAAAGCTTTTGGAGACGACTCTCCGTGCCAATTATTCATTCTCCTACCACGAAGACGCTAATCTGAAGACTTGGCTGCAGTCCTGGTGAAGTCAAAAAGTCATGAACTACAATGCACAGAGAGAAAGCCTCCTCCAAAACCACAAGAGAACACTAAATAAATACTGACCTCTGCTTGAAATGTTAATTGAGAGCGGGTCAGATTTTCTGACGGTTTGGAAAGGAAGATACAATGGGAGAAAAGTGCAGAAGCAAATGAGTCCTCAGTGCTCAGTAATAGATGGATCAGAAATGAGTTTAGAAAAAGAAAGCAGTGGTAAGTCAGTTGGGTATCACCTTTCTTCTGGCTTTCGCTAAGCCTAATAATCATAAGGAGAAGACACATTGTCATCTTTACATGATTATCTTTTTCATAGTCATCATCATGGGAATAATAGTGAGATAGTTTTTTTTCAGCAAATGTATGCTAAAATAATAGCATAAATCAGTATCACTGTTTTTGAGAAGAAACATTATGAGATTCCACCTCGTTCATTATTGGAATTTCATGAAAAGGAAAGAACAATTTTATGTTGCTGCTACATTTTTCAATTGCTGGATACATACACTGACACAAAATATCAAAAGACTCGAACCTGTGCAACGACAAGTGATGGGGAATATAATTCATCTGGTAATGTTCAATTTCATTATACATATAATGTTATAACTGCAGCATTTGTGGTGATACACTGGTGTGATGTAATGTGACATATCGAAAATAGCATCCGATGCCAAAGGCAGTAGTAATAATTAGGGTCATACCTCTCTTACACCTCACAGTGTGATTGGATGCAGGGCACTATTTCCCAATAATAGCATTCTGAGCAAATCTATTTTATATAGTTTATTATACATAATTAACTAAGTCTTAACTATAATGACAATCTAATCCATGACATATAATCTGTGTTATATGACCTCTCCTCTCCTTTTTGTAGGGGCATTAACCAAAGTGATTGCTGGATGTTTCAGGTAGTGCTTCAGTTTCATAATCCCAGTAGTACACTCAAAGTAATGGTATACCATAGAATTTTAGCACTGGTGTGCTAATCTATGACTACATTTCACCAGGTCTCATATTCACTGGGATAAATGGGATTTTTGCATGTAATTATGGAATTGTAGAGTAATCGTTTTCTACAGAAGCAGTAACCTCAAAGGATTTATGTTTGGACTCGTCAAAAACACACGACAAAAGTAGCTGTGCAAATAAGTACATATTAATGCCTTTTTATTTGAATTTTTATGCTGAAATAGTGTTCTTTTATATTCTTGTCATGATCTTGGTATATCCCCACAATGAAGAAAACAAAACAATACAGACATGAACCTATTAATACAGAATGCAAATTGAATGTAAATGTAATTCCTTATATAACCCATTTGACTAGCTATTAAATAACTCTTGACTTCCGAGGGCTAGAATTACTAACCTCTCGCTACCGTATATTTCGTGTTTGGAAATATCTGGAGCAGTGTTTTCTCAAGTTGATTTTTCAATTCTCAAAGGCAAACACGTTTTCTTATCTTATGCGTAATACATGGCCGTGTTGGCAAAAGCTCACGAGTTTATCCCTTCATCTAAGAGATAAAGTAAGACTTTTGTACCAGGCAAGGAACATCACAGAAATCCTCTCCATCCATCCACCCATCCCTCAGTCCTGCTCACATCTGCTCACACTACCACTCACACTCACTCAATATAATCGGCATATTTTCTCTCATTGCGCATTATAATGGTTTGGATATCGTTTATTTATTTATTTATTTTTAATATTTTTACATTGTGACAAATTAAAATGTTGTCATTCCCATCGACGACATGTCAGGCTTTCATGTGAGGCTGACTGATTTGTACACTATATAGACAAACTTTATGGGACCCTTACTTCAATAGATAGATTGATAGACAGACAGACAGACAGACAGTTAGATAGTTAGATAGATAGATAGATAGATAGATAGATAGATAGATAGATACATACATACATACATACATACATACATACATACATACGTACATAGATACATAGATGCTTCAGCAGACCAAGACATTTTGGACAACACCGTACCTCTAACTTTGTGGACACAGTTTGGAGAAGAACCTTTTCTATTCTTGCTGACTGTGCCCCAGTGCTCAAAGTAAGGTCCATAAAGACATGGTTGGATAAGTTGAGTGTGGAAGAACTTGACTAGCCCACACAGAGAAATGGAACGGAGCTTGTGAGGCAGGCCTTCAGAATGAATGGGCACGAATTCCTACAGGAACACTCCAAAATCTTGTGGAAAGCCTTCAAAGAAGAGTGAAAGCTGTTATAGCTGCAAAGGGGGGGAGCAACTCCAGATCAACGTCTATGTGTTTGATTGCAATGTCATGAAGGTCCCTATCGGTTTAATGGCCCAAGGTCCAAAAACTTTTGTCCATCTAAGGTATATTAAACAGCCTTGCCAATCAATCTGTAACTTCCTCCAAAAAACATGTTTTAATCACTTGGAACCGACACAGTCATCAAAGTAGTATGGCGTCTCTCAATGACACTCTGCAACTTTCCTGACCCTTCAGCGGCGGGAGAGAAATTAAATATGCACAGACTCAGAGTACATAACAGGAGGCAAGTTGATGAAATTCATGCTCAGTCAAGTAGAGGCACAAAGGCAACGGCAGCCCATTAATCATTTCCACCAATAGTACTTCTCATGCCGTAATCTATAGCATATGAATCTGCACCAGTTCATAATTAAATTGGTGCTATTGTCACTTGACTGTAGAGAAGGGGGGCGGAAGTAACCAAGGACTCGCACGCAAAAGTGGCATGAAGGTTGCTTAGAAAAATTCCAAGAGTTGCAATGGCCTTTGGCAGGTTTCTGCTAATGCTTAAAAATTAGAACTCTCTCACACTCCATAGGGATGCTTTTTTTTGTGGTCTAGGAGACACTGCCAAGTTCATTTGACTCCAGGTGCTAGCTTGGAGTAACTGCAGCTATAGAAATAGACCTAGATCTTTAGATATAACTGCCAGTGGCAGCTGTGTAGGATGCCCTCTTCATATAATGGGAGAATCCCTTAGAACCTGTATGGACTAGTACACTATAATACACTGAAATTGCATTCCCTTCTGCTTGGGTTGCTAAGCTGTGGCTTGCGATTCTAGAGCTATATAGCCATTTTATTCTCGCGGCAGATGACTTGTCATGTCAAAGTAATACCTCATTCATGTTACAATCTCACCCAACACCGGTGTCATTGCTTCTCCGGAGATTATTGTTGATGTGAACTGCGAACCCGTACATATGTTTTCCAGGCAGTGGTCCCACTCAACAGTCAGAGAGAGAGAGAGAGAGAGAGAGAGAATGTTGCAGATGTAACCCAACCCAGCTGTGTCTCCGGCTCAGTGCCATCCTTTTGCCCTCCTCCCCCTGGGGTTGGCACTGGGGCGAAAGGCCAAATCCCTTACTGCCCTGGCACATGGCCATGGAGTCCAGAGCACCTCAAGGTCAACCAGGCACTGAAGAGGTCCCATGCTCGCTGACCCATGCGCTTCTGCTCCATTACCAGTCTGTCAAGAGATGAAGAGAGCAAACTGCACATAAAAGAAGGATAGAAAGAGAGAGGTGGTGAAATAGGGATAGAGAAGCTACTATAGTGACTAATAAGCTAGAAAACTGAATGTTTGTATGAATAAAAGAAAGAAGGAAAAAACTCTTTCCGTGTATTGGGGTCACCACGTTAACCTTCCCTACCAGAAGCGCAAACAAATGCTAAATTGTCATCGTATGCACAACTATTCCTTCCTTGGAATGCTCGAAGTGATAGACGTCCTGCTGAGCTTTGTTTGATGTTTTTGTGTCACGTAGAACCCATTTTAAAATTGTAATTTTAAAAACGTAACAACCATAATAATAATAATTGCTACTGGGGCATTTATAGATGCCATAAAAAACAAAATGTCCACATTTCTTTGCAATTAGGTTTTAGAACTAAACATACAAAACACAACATCTTTAAACCTGGAAGAACATCAGGATCAGGATAGTCTCCACCCACAAGTAGATGGGGAAAACCTGCAAGGGGAGGGGGTCCAGAGAGCGGCACACAGAGCGAAAGAGTAGCAAACAGTGAGAGTGGAGGAGATCAAACACTAGTTTAAGGTGTCTGTAACCTCATAATATTAAGTATTTCCGTAATTTCTGTGAACATGTCAATGTGTCCTTTTAAATAGACACACAAAAACAGTTTAATTTGCAATAGCTCATAGTTGGGGCAGCTGGATGGCCTAGTGGTTAAGGCATCGGCCATGCCATCAGAGGGTTGGGGTTTGATTCTGCTAATGTCACCACTGAGGTACCCTTGAGCAAGGTACCGCTCCCCACACACTGCTGGACGCCTTCACAGGGTTTGACTTGTATGTGTGTTGTACGTCTATGACTATGAATGTGATAAATAAAGAATCCTAATCTCTTAGCCATGGTATAGAATCACTCAAGATGATCCTGGAAGCCTCTTAGCTGTGGTGTCAAGTTGATCAGACAGTCATAGCTGCCATCCAGGGAAGCCTTGTGTGGAAGCTGCGGTGTAGAGTCACTCAGAAAGCCCACCTGGGAAGCTCTGCGGCAACGGTGTCTAGTACCTCAAGCAGCCAACTTGAGAGGCTTTATAGCTGCGGTGTGGAAACACTGAGGTGAGGAAGGTTTGTAGCCGTACAATAAATGAGGCACTAAGTCGATGAAGCTTCATAACTGCAGTGTAGAGTCACTAAGGGAACACCTAGTCCAGGAAGACCCATAGCTGCAGTGTGGAGTCACTGAGGCAGTTCAGGAAGGCTCAAAGCTGAAATGTATAGTCATTGAGGCAGCCAGCCTAGGATGATTATGACAGAACACAAACACACACACATACCCCACACACATACACACTCATGACTAGATACAGGCACTACAGCATGATTGAGAAAGATCAGTGGCAGATCTTTCAAAGACCTGCCAGCAGCACTAATGTGCTGAAGCACTAAGCGCTAATCTGGGTAAAGGTTGATGTTACACATGTTGTACTGAAGAGTAAACCTCTAATCTGTGGTGGAATCAAAACACAAGACCTTAACCCTTAGAACTCAAAGAGTATTAGTAAATTCTGATTTCAACAAATCTCCTACACGCTCGCCATTTGCTGCCCTTTCACTCAGTGCTCAGCCGTACTCTGCCCCTCTTTATCTGTAGTGCCACAGCCATCCCTGTCCGGCGCTCATATCATTCCCTGGGTGGGCAGAACATTAAACAGTGTATTTTATGTGTATTTCAGTGTGTTTTATGTATTTTATGCAAGTACCTAAACAAGCACCTATGCAAGCACATAAAATGTACTCCTAGGCATTTACTCAGAACCAAAAAATACGTTTAATAAATTATTTTCAAAATTGAGAGAGATATTATTTGTTTTCCTTTACTTAATTCATTTCTTTGATTGTTTGTATCTTTGTTTGTTTTGCGTCCCATTAGAGTGCATTTAAAGGTAATTAAAATTAAAAAGGAGCATGTTTTGCCATCTGCAAAAAAAAAAAAGAAATAAAAATGATTTGAAGCAAAATTTTAAAGCCGTTTCTGTTTAAAGTCCTGATGCAATATGAAAGTTGTGTTTTAAGGATATCTGTTTTAAAGGAGTTGTTTTTAATGTTGAAAAGGTATAAAGCAAAAGAAGGACTGTAAGAGACATAGAGTGAAAGGGAGGGAGAGAAAGAGAGTGAGCTGGAATAAGAAGACCATGAGCTAATGAGCTCAGCAGGTGTGGTTCACTGCTGAAATAAAAAAAACAACACACACATACACATACACACACACACACACACACACACACACAGCGGTCGGGTTTATGTGTGAAAATGATCTCTATAGCGGAGCCCCCACAGAACCAGAGCAATTACTCACTTATACGACTGCGCTCATTCACTCGGCGGAACCGCTGGCTTCTCTGAAAGAAAGTCAGTCAGTTACGGCACACTGAGGAATGTCAAGAATGAAATTCTCCATAGCAATGGTGGAAGAACGTGGTGTCAAAACAAGAGATCTACAGATGCGGGCGGCAGTGAAATCAGACACATTCAGCGGTTAACATGTGACAGTAAGCATTATTTTCAGCTCGCAGTGCACTTTGAGCTGTGATATACCCAATCTCAGATTTCTTAAGAAAAAAATGTCTGCTTCAGCATTAAAAGTGTCGAGCTTAAACGCCTCTGGTACCAGCAGAAGGCCTTAAATTTAACCCGGCAAAGATGGATTGTGCCAGGGCATGACTCTATGCTGCGTCTGCTGTTGTTTTTCACTGGCAAACCTAATGTGCTGCAGTGTACTGACCACAGTGCTCTGACCTGACTTCATGGCAGAACTGGTTGATTTTTTCACAAATGTGTGATTTTGTAGTGACTTCTGCAGTTTTGGATTAACAGGGTCAAAGGTCCTATTCAAACTAATGAGAAATTGTAAGAAAACCGTTTTGAGTCACTGCATCACTTCTCTGCCTTTTAGTTAGGAACCTGCCAGTTAGGGACCAATCGTAAGGTCATGCGTTCGATTCCTAGGGCTGCCATTGGTACCACTGAGGTACCCATGAGCAAGGTACAGTCCCCAGGCACCATGTTGGTGGCAGCCCACTGATTCACTTGGTGAATGGGTTAAATGCAGCAAAAGAATTTCACACTGTTCACACTGTTTGCTCTGTTGTGGTACGTGTGACTAAATACAGAGATTGACATAAGCAAGCAAGAATTATGTGGTACGACAAATGCACACCAGTTTTCAGTATTTACAGCGCAAACTTCATACTGGATCTCTAAACACCACTCAGGAAAGGAAAAAAGAAAAAGAAAAATAACGTATGGTTCCTGCCGATCTGCGGAGTCTCACTTCTGCACCAATCAAAATTCAGTCAGAGCAGGTCTGATATCAACGCTTCTGTCACGGCGTGCCCCATAGTAGCATATAGCAATAGCTGTATCAAGCAATACAGACTCAGAGATTGTCCCTAACATTGTAGACAAAAAGGTAATAGTCCAACCGAGGGTAGGAACACACCACCCCACTTCGGTGTTGAGACTGACTATAACAGAGCCTCTTTTTTTCCTTTTTCCTCCTCTGTGGGTCTCTGTGTGTTATTTCACTGTCCAGAGAGGAAGTGGCAGTTTTGCCCCAAGCATTGCTTTTGTCTTCCTGGGGTTATGAGCTCTTTTGAAGGACTCAGAGAGAGTTTTTCCTTGACCAGCCCTGACACCTTCACACAGGCCCTGATAAAGTGCAGCTTCATAAAGGCCTTTGAAAAAAGGCACAGTTGCTGATCGCCCATTTATTCTTGTTTCCTGTCCCCTGGCCTGCCCCCGTCTTTGGACCCTCCTCGCGGTCAGCATCTCACCCACATGTTAGTCTCATGATAAAGAACCATTCTTTTGTTCTCAAAAGTGGGTTGTTAAAAAGAAGCGATTAAATATGTCCCCAGTTTAACTGTTAGATGTCCAGAGTTCTTATTGGTGAGAGTGTTTTGAATATAATGCATATATATATATATATATATATATATATATATTAGGGTTGTCAGTAGATTAAAATATTTAATCGTGATTAATCTCATGTTTGCCATAGTTAACTCGCGATTAATCGCACCTTTAA
>JBBPDB010000040.1:22987293-22997897 GCA_037974465.1 Brachypetersius altus
AAATGGAAATGCATTGCCTTTACAGCATTCTGCTTTTCACTGCATATGTAGGAGTTGACTGTAGCATAGCCTATATACATATGTCAGCCCAAGCAAAGCCTCTTCCAAAGAGGATTAATTTGGGCAAAATTAGAATTTGGCAGTGAACTGTACGTATATTTTTACATTTAAATAGCGGTTTCATTGCCTGCGATTGTCATGGCATTAGGGATTATTCATAGACACCGCTAATCAGCTCAAAAAAACTCGCCTCTTTACACAAGTCATTGCTTTCAGTGCTCGTTTGACATTATTACAATCATCCTCACACTGCCACTCTCATTCCTTACATGTCAACTCTTAAAATGTCAGAAAGGCCAAGGCTCTGTTGATTTGGGACAAATGCTGGAATATGAAGCTCAGGTCCTGCATTACACAAGCTCCAGCTATTTGTGTTTATTTCGTTTTCAAGATTTAGGCTTTTTTCCCCCACTAAGCACCGTATTCCTCTCCCACGACTCCAGGGATCCCACCACTTGACGACCGGGTGACCAAATCGTCTCTGTGCCAACTGCGAACACGTTGCTACAGCAACCAGAGAGTCTGAAGGGTTAACCAAGGGAAAAAGTGTACGCTGGGCCACATGAGTGGGCAGCCCTTCGGTGTGGAACAGGGGAAGTGTTGTGACTGCCAGAAAAACTGGAGCCCACTGGCCCCTGAGATCAAAGCTACAGTTCTAGGCAGGAGCGGGGGCTGGGTGTTGTGGGTTGGAGGTGGGGGTGTGTGGGGTGGGGTTACAAGAGCATGGAATAAAACTCTCTGGGGGGGTGAGAGAAAGCGTGGGTGGACAGGGATTGGTGGAGGGGGGATGTGTGTGAAGTCCACTAGTACCTAAGGTTGCCATATTTTAAATCCCCATTTATTAAAAGTTTCCTACATAATACACATCTACTGTAACACAACCTTATATCTCTATAACTCTGCAGGATTTTTTATGCACATTAATGTTGTCATTTTGTACCAGTTTTCTTCTTTCATTTATCAAGATGTTATTTTTTACAAAATGTAATTGCCAGCTTTAAATGGTGAAGAAAGAATAATAATAGTGTTTATGCAGGTTTCTGGAGTTGTATACGTGAAATAATACAAATATATTGATGTATTTTGCAGATTTATGGAAAATAAACATCGAAAAGCATGCTGTTCAACACTTCAATTAGCCCATTCATCACAAAGTGTTTGTGTAACACAAAGGAAAGCTTATGTTTGCAAATGACGCACACACACACATAGAAACTATGCTTTTATTATGAGTGAAATAACAGAAAATAACAATGGCCTCCTCTCCATGTACACAACATCACAGAGATCAATTTGGATAGACTTTGGGATTGTGCAGTGTCCCAATAGGGGTAGTGGGGGTGCAGAAGAGGTCAGAAACGAGGCCTGGGAGCCTGGGGGCGTCTCCCTACGAGCCATGCGGGAGGCCACACAGAACAAGCCGAAAGACACCCCACTGTTAAAAAGGGGCCCCCCACCAGACAGTCATCCCAGAGCTGGTAATCTATTGTAATGCTAAATGCTAAAGTCAACAGAGGAATGGAATGCGGCCTTAATGAGATTAAGATGATAGACATTATTAATAAAAGTCAAAATCAGTCCATCACTCATTACTTGATTTAATCAACATATTGCTAAATCTGCTCCAGGAAAATTGTGGAACAAAGACTAAACATTGATAAAGTCTTTTGAGAAAAAAAATAGTTTTGCAATTATCAGAGAACAGAAAAATATGGTAACACTTCACTAAAGGATATTATCCGTAAGTCTCCATGACATATTCAGAACCCTTTTATGAAAGCCGACATTGCATTTTTCATCAAGCATCATACCTTCAGAATTTCCTAAAGCAGCCTTTATGACATCTATCACTTGTTGGAATAAGCCTTTATAAATGTTTCTGTAGCTTTATATCAATGGTCTTGAAAGACTTATGAAGCTTTGTGAATACTGGCCCTCCGTGAAGTGTTACCCAAAAGCTCTCTGATCTCATCAGAGATAACACTGACAGACTGACTGGCTGTGTTTCAGTGTATTCTACGTTTTGTGTTATCAGCTGACCTTTGGTTTGATGTGGTTTTCCAAGAGTATTATATATGGCCAAGTCTACACCTGGAGTTACTTTAAGAGTTTCTCTTAGAGGCAAAGTTTCATCAATGTATAAAACGCATAAAACGTATAAAAGCCCTTATCACGCAGCGGACAGTTGGTGACCTGGAATTTTCTATGCATGGAAGCTGCAACCAATCAAGCAGCTATTGTGCTTTATTTCACAGTGAAATTGCTTGGAGTCTAGACATCATTACTGAACTCTTGATCACAGGTATTGAGACTGCACTCAAGGTATGATGGCACTTGGCCTTATGGGTTTGATTGTAGCTATGGTTAAACAAAACACCAGCCATCCCATCAACAGTCACACTAAGGTTCGAAGCTTAAAGCTGCCCAACAGGACGAGATGAGACACTGATCTTTTTCAATAGACCGTAGAGCGCAGTTTAAAAGTGTTTTGACCCTCTGGAATCTACAGTGGAATTATTTCTCAAGTTTTTTTTAAAGGAATAATCAATTTCCATCCTTGCAATCAGTCTTTTTCATTGACATGTTTGGTCATGGAAACAATGGACAGAATTTGCGCTTTGGCATTTCAGCCCAAAAATAAGACAGATTTTAAAAAACTTTTTCAGTCAAAAGAATAAGTATTTGGAAAATGTTTTGTGTTGTTAGCTTGGGGAACATTGAGTCAAGCAGATTATAAAACAGGAGCTTGAAAATGATAATAAAATGGGCAGCATCTATGACTCCTGCTATGCATCTTGCTATGCTCTACTCACAAATGCATTTTTTGTCACTGCTAGAAACTTTTACCCATTTTATTAAGATACCCTATGTTAAAGTGTCCAATAGATAGTGTTTCACTTACCAAAACAGGCTTATTTGCCCCCAAATCTACATCTGATCTATCATAACGGTGTAAGAATTCACATGTACGTAAAATACATTTGCATTTTGATTGTAATTTGTGCTCTTTTGCTTATTATCTTGAAAAGGATTTTGCTTGAATTGTGTAAAGCATGCAACAGTTGCTGGGAAAGATTACCTTCACTTACATGCATCCACTGGGCTTTAGACACTGACAAATAGGACGTTTGCTTTCTTTAGGCGTGAACAATGCTGTTACAAAAGATTAGAACACATGCCGTTTTGCAGGAAGAGAACTGACCTTGATGGAGCCATTTGGAGATGCTGTAATGTCTCCAGAGGGAGAAAAGGTAGAGAGCAGAATGTTGTGTATGGTTCACTGGATGCTTTATTCAGGAGCGTGATGAATAAAGTATTGCCATATGGGGATCCTCCCTTGGTATCTGTGGCCCTCTGTTCCTTTCTGTGACTCCTCAGGGCATGAAAAAGAGGGGCTTATTCCCTGCGGGTTCAGGCTAAACCGCCAGGGACCATTTGTGCATGAGTGTGTGTGTGTGTGTGTGTGTGTGTGTGTGTGTGTGTGTGTGTGTGTGTGTGTGCCCATGACATTTGCACATATCTGTAATGGCGCCAAGTCCACAGTTCCTATCCTATTATAGATCACTAATCTTTTCAGCATGACCAAGTCCATTTGAGGTGTCCTATTGAAGTAAATTGCACATATCATGCTACATGCCACCAGATGAATGTGCACACAGCATTGCAAATGCTGCTAAGGTGGTAATAGTACAAAGACAGCAGCTTGTTGTCACTATTTTCTTGCTCCATCCACACCAGGAGATGGACTCCAATTGAAAGCAAATGGGTACACGGTCTCTCTCTCTCTCTCTCTTCTCTCTTTCTCTTTCTCTCTCTCTACTCATTCTACCTAAACATCCCGTACGGCCTTGTTTTCAGTTGCCTCTCGTCGTCCCCCTGCCCTCTCTCCAGTGTAAACTTCCACCGTTCTCCAGCTCTTACAATGGCCACTCTGCCTATACAAGGCTTGTCAACAACAAGGGGTGGTGGGGGGGAGAGAAATTGAAAGCCCTTTTGTCATGAGTTTGTCTGCATTAGCTAAAGTGCCCTCAGCTTGGGTACGTGAAGGACAGGGAGCGATCCAGAGCACATCCCATCACTAAATAAAGTGGGACTTTTTGACACCGCTTTGTGTCGCTGCATCCAATTGCACCCGCAACATGTGCCATCAAAATCAACTGCTTCAATGCATAATTGCAGAGCAAAGCATTGGGTGCCATCCGCAGCGACGTTCCAGACATTTCTAAACAGTCACAGAGGATGGCAATCAATGTTGCATGCGTATGCTGAGTGAAAAGTTGAAAAGCAACTATGGTAAACAGTTCAAATAAACTAGGTTTCAATCACAGTTCCCCCCACTGGAACAGAAATGAACCCTGGAAACAGTGGCAGCCAGCAATGATGAAACAGCACAGTGTCCTTTTAGGCTATTTTTATCAATGGCTCACGAAAAATAAAGAACTACTCTCTGGTTATGTGGGTTCTGAACTTCCAATCCATGCCACTTTTTTGTAAGTAGAAAATGTTATTATTTTATTGTAATTTTTTAACATTATTGAATGGGAATTAAATTACATTTGCCACATTTTTGATAATTCCTATACCAAAATGTCTTGAATCTGTTGAAACCAAATATGACTGAAATGTATGCATAATACTGTACCAAGTGAACTATTTACTGCATGAATCATAAAAAATAACATTGTTCTAATGAAAATGGCGTTATGACTACAATATGTAACTTAATTACATAAACACCACCTACAGGATCTAAAAAAACCCAGCTTTTTTTTACGTTATTAATCTCTTTAGACTTAATTTCTAGTCATCAAAGGCCCCACATTGCGAGATCTTTCCTGAATGAAGTCCCACACCCTTTCAGATTATACTCATGTGTAAGAGTCCCGACCAGTGGTTCAGATTCTAGAAACATTGCTGGATTTCTTGCAAATCTAACACAGGCATGGTGTATGTCTCATGGGTCATTGGTCTTTCATGCATAATGTCGACACTGTTTCCCACTAGAGAATTGGTGTCTTCTCCACAATATGGAATACTGAGTAATAAATACTGGACCTGTTTCATTTTTACGATTCACAATTAGGGACAACATTACTAAACTGAAATTAGATCGGAGGTTGAAGGATTAGTTAATGGACATTCCACACCATGGTTTAAGATCGCCTTAATGACAAAAGGACTTTTGCGATTGTCTGGAGGGGAAAATTGGCTTCGGAATTGATGTAATTACCTTGAAGCGAAGCCAGACATAGCTGTTCCAACTGTTTCCATGTATTACTCTAGCATATAACTTATTTTCAGCCAAGGAAACCTAAAGAAACATGACATCATGGTTGTAAGATCTACCTATGTAATACAAACTGTCGTAGTAAAATGGTCAGCAGCGGAATATGTGGTAAAAATGAGGCAAGAGAGTTAAGCAAGGATGCTCACACAAAGGAAGGTGTGTTAGGGGGAGGAGAACATGAAAAAGGTGAAGAAAACAACAGATGCTAAAAAAACAAACACAAAGGTAATCCTGACAAACAACACAAAGGAATCAGTTTCACTTGGACCTAGTTCACATGCACAAATGTTTTTTTTTTTATTCTTCCTAAAACTTTTCTTTCTGCATCAAAACACAAAACACACAGTCAAGTGCTGTCAAAAACATGCCAAACCAACAAGCAGAGAAATAACCCTTACTATAAAACCATGATATCCAATCAAAAGCCTGAAAAGTTATTACTGGTCCCAGTACAAGGGTCTCATTCAAAATCAGCAACACTGGCACGGAGGTCTTGGGCTTTGTTTGAATAGCTGAATAAAACATCCTTTCCTGTCCACTTTCCTTGATTGTTTCCATGACTTGTTTCTTTCCTTGATCTGGAAGTCAAGCCATATCCACATGCTAGTCACCTCTGCTGATATATAGGCCATAGATAAGTGGACCAGCGAAGTGGACAGAACAAGTGGTTATATGCTGTATATATAAACCTATATAGATTGAAAAGGAAACTTCTCTCATAACTACTGGGATGCACATTGAGGCATGGGAATATTGGATGCAGTGGTGACATCCACAGCACATTCTGACACCTGTGTTCCTCTAATGGGAGAGTAACTGTATATCTGTGTAAACATGTATAAAGTCCTATTAGCAAAGTTAAAATTAGCACAACTCTGGCTCTGCCTGCCACTACACAAAAATTGCTTCATGCAAATGAAGGAGAAATGACATGAAATAAAGTAGATAACAAAGCACACTGACATTATGTGTTCCCCATCTACAAATCACCCTAAAAGGAGTTTTCCAGAAGGTCAATTTTTCAAAAATGCCTAAAATACTGTTTGTGTGTGGATGAAATACCTGTCATACGTAAAAATACACCACAGCACAGTGTGAAGCACAACATTCTTCTTCTGCATTTAACCCACTCACCCATTCACCAAGCAGCAGGCAGCCAGGAACACAGCGTCCAGGGAGGAGTATGTGGGGACGGTATATTGCTCAAGGGTACCTCAGAGGTGCTTAGCAGTCTTGGGATTTGAACCCACAACTTTCTGATCACAAGGCGAACTCCATAATCACTAGGCTGCTCTCTATGTGGTGTTTTAAATAAATACCCTTGAACATGTGTTACAGGCGTTTTATCCATTCCCAGTGGAAGACTTTGTGCTCACAGCAGTGTTTTCTATGTCTCATCATAAATAAATCTTGTTATTTGGAGATTATTGAAGTCTGACTTGTTTCTCTTAAACCCCTCTTTAGGAGAAATACTGAGCACAAGAAAAAAACAACTTAGCACAGAAGATCTTTTCTATTCTCATTGGCATCTTCTATTTATTTATTAATCTCAGTCTCAAAATCTGTCGTATCAAGTAAGCTTTTGACTTGAATTTGATCTCTGAGCCACATTTCAGATCTTGTACAGGTTCATTTATAAGACATCCACGTTTTCTTATAGATCTTATGGTTTGTCTCAAGATCTGATTATTTGATCAGCGAGACAAAAGGATGAGCATTAAGGATGAGATCTTATACTGGGAAGTGGGCTGAGACTAGAGGAAAGCTCTTTCTCACCGTCAAGGAGCTTGCAACATGGCTCTCCACAGTTGACAAGTCTGATCTACCAGGCCAATTTAAGGCTTCGATTTACCAACACGGTATCCTACCTTGTGTTCTTTGACCACTATGGGTGTTTGAGGTAACAATGTCTACAGTTGAGCCCAGTGAAGGTCAGCAGTTACCTCCGCAGATGGCTGGGCCTAAGCAGTGTTGGACTCTATGGGAAACAAAACCAGCACCAGCTCAAGGGTCGAACTCGCAGGGATCTCAGTGCAGACAGGCCGCACGTTTAATGCCCAGCACATCTTTGAAAGAGCAGAGTCCCAGTTGAGGCACCAGGTTTTTGGTAGGAATGTGGCAAGTGGCTGAGCTGGGTTTTGTGCCAGCCCACAACCCCGTTTCGACAAAGCTCAGGGCAGAGACAGGCACCCGTTAGCCCTGATGGAGGTGCGTGCTGAAGTTGAGGATGAGAGAATCAGCAGGATGGTGGGCATGCGGCAGCAGGGTGCATGGCAAGTGTACAGGAAAAGAAGATCTGATGTGCTGAACCTCAGCGGATCAAGTTCCTGATCCAGGCTGTTTATGATGTGCTCCCAAGCCCAGTCAACCTACACATCTGGGGCATAAGCATTTCACCAGGCTGTACATTGTGGGCTGGTAGGGGGTCCCTGGAGCACATCTTAAGTAGCTGCCCAACAGCCCTGGGGGAGGGCCATTACTGCTGGGGCAACTAAGTCCATAGCAAAGATCATCTCTAGATCTGTGGATACCGCCAAACAGATTCGTATCATAAGAGCATTACTTTTGTCAGGGCAGAAGAACAATGCCAAGTACAATCCAGCCTACCAGCTGGACTCCTCACCAGTGCATCAGTGCACCCTGTTGTGTTGTCACAATCCAAACAACAATACATCTGCAACCTGGAGTTCCTGAAAGGGGAAGGAACCAGAAGTCACAGCCATAGTCATCCAGACATGTGGGTAGCAGCATATCTGCATAAATGTTTTCATGATACAGATAGGTGTGATGATAATGAGTCTTATTGCATGCATTGCAGATGTTCTCCCATATGGCAACAATTGCATTGTAGCTCTTCGTATATCTCATTTAACTGAGCACATCTAAACGAGAAAAAGAAATTCATTTTGCTGTTTTTGTTGTTGTTGCTGTCTGTTGTGCATAAATATTGATTCACACACACACACACACACACACACACAAACACACACACACACACACACACACACACACACACACTGAGAGGACATCAGAAGGCAGACCTCACTGTGTGATGTGTGCATGAAAAAAGAACAGACAGAAGCAGATCAGAAAAAAAGTATAGAGTTTTATGATTGGAAAAAGTAGGACTTTACACATAAAGCCTTTGATTTCCCAAAAACAAGAAATAAGTTCTTGTCGCCATATGGAAACCCCATGCAGTGTGCCCATGCAGCTAATGACATAATTTGGTAATTGCATGTAAAAAGCAATGCAAACAACAGCAGATCGACCAACAGTGCTCCTTGCAACCTTGCATCCCTCCCGAAGTGGAAAACATGGCATGCTTACTCCCTTGTTAGCAAAAAGTGGAAACCGTTCTTTGCATAAACCTCCATGAAAGCGTTCCGTATGACCCCAAATAGCAGGCACCCTGTGGCGAAGAGCTGAGGAGCCCCCCAAAAATAGCTCTACCTGGAGCTTCTCTCTTTCAGTCTTAATGATTGGGAATAGTGAGCTACATCTTTGGCACAACAACAGAATGACTGCATTTTTATAGGCAGTTGGTGCTGATGTTATTAGTGATGTTCTGTTTGGTGTAATGTGTGTCACCGTAGGCCTCTGGGAAGTCACTGGTGCTTGTGAGCCCGTCCCTCGGGTCAGTATGTATGTGTAAGAGAGGAAGTACGTGTTTGTGAGATGTGGGGAGGGGATGCGGGCTCATATTTAATCACACACACATTACTGAATTTCCCTGCCGCATTAGAAAAGTCAAAGTTGTTGACACTGAATTAATACACGGAATGACATTTTTTGAGCATTTTCAAATTATCCTAAAAAAAAAAAAAGGAAAACACGTTCGAAAGCACACAACACTGCAACTGCATCTTTTTTTTCTCGGCTTTATTGACACTAGACTACACACCAGGGCTTCCGTGCAGCAGTAAATACCCAACGCTCCAGTGTCCTATGTAATATAATTGTATTCCACAATCTCTTCACCTTTGTGAACCTTAGCCCTCTTATGAAGGTATAATTGTTCTGCGGAGATTAAATGAAATGCAAATGCTCTCGGCTTTTCAGAATCAATTTAATACAGAGGGGTTTAATTCTCACTTATAAATCCCTGGATAACATCGTTTTAAACCTTGTTAATAGTCTTGCTATCTGGAGTGCACAAAGTGATAGTACCGTGAATTAGAATGAGAGACTGTGAGAGCGGTGTAATTTCTGAAATTAATGGGTGCTGATACCATTTGCTAAATTACATTTTGTCTCCAATAAGAGACAAAGGGATTATGCTATTATTGGCAAAATGGTATTTACCTCTCTGCCAAGGTCGAAAAAAGTCGGTGCAATTTAATCTTCGACAGGAAAACGAATTTGAAACACAATTGCCGTTAAAACACATCAGTTTACCAACTGCCTGCGCATGCATCTCCTCTTTACGAAGACTTGCGTATGGTGTATGAATCAGTTGAAGGAATACAGCAGGGGAACATATGGTACCCCCCCCCACGCACCCTCACCCAACACCACTTTACCCCAAGGCGCTCTATCCACTGGAGCTCTGTGGCAGGCCTCTGGGATCATGTATCAACAAAGCGTAATTCCAACCGTTATCTGTTTCATCATTATTTCATGAACAATCTGACAGCAAAGAAAAGCCCAGTCACTTTAGTCAATGTTGGTTAAGATGCTGAGACATGGTTAGCTTCGCAGGGTCAGCTGCCATCAGAGGATACTACAAGAGTGTTCCACACTGAAAAACGTTAATCTGTGTGAGGAATATTTCACTCTTTCTCATGCTATTCCTGGAATCTAACTCTCATGCTAGTTAACTAAATGGTTATAATGCCTTTTGAAAAGCAAACACACATCGGCACTTCGATCTGTACCTGACTACAGCAGTGTAGAATGTTTTCGTTTTTCTATGATATTAACTGAATACAAAGCTAACGCTAATGCTAGTCCTTGAAGTTCTTTCTCATGCTAGGTCACTTGGTGGTCATAAAAAACCTCCGACCCTTGAAAAGCAAACATCAGCGTTTAGATCACTACTGAACTTAGAAGGTATTAGATTTTATTTGTTGGTAATCAGTAGTGGACAGTAACGAAGTAGATTTACTTGAGTACTGTACTTAAGTAGAGTTTTTGAGTATCTGTACTTCACTTGAGTGGTATTTTTGTTGGAAACTTTCACTTCACTACATTTGAAAGACAAATATCGTACTTTTTACTTCACTACATTTCTATCAAGGGTCTCGTCACTCGTTAC
>JBBPDB010000040.1:22997997-23009409 GCA_037974465.1 Brachypetersius altus
GTGGACAGTAACGAAGTAGATTTACTTGAGTACTGTACTTAAGTAGAGTTTTTGAGTATCTGTACTTCACTTGAGTACTATTTTTTTGGAAACTTGTGACATATGTCATTTCACGACATTTGAAAGACAAATATTGTTCATTTTATGTCACTACATTTCTATCAAAGGTCTCGCTACCTGTACTTTTAATTCTAAAAGTGTATTTTTACCCTTTTCTGAAACGTGGTAGTTTTTTTTTTTTTTGCAAGCTAACACATATACACACACACAGGGCATAACTGGTGGACGGTGATATACTCCCTCACAAACGCACTGTGTCGCGTACACTATCACGCATGCTCTCATGCACTCACACGCGTATTGCTCACACATTTGTGCGCGGGTATACTGCCGCACACTCTCTCACGTCCACTCTCTTGTGCAGCACACTTTCATGTGTACACTCTAGACCAAGACCATTCTAGACCAAAAAGCACAGCCTTCATAACTCAAAACACACACACTGGTGTAGAAGACTGCCAGGACATGTAAAGTTTAGTCTGTTTGTGTGTGTGTGTGTGTGTGTGTGTGTGTGTGTGTGTGTGTGTGTGTGTGGAGAGAGGGGGGGTGTTATACATCCTCATGCAAGGCGTCCTTCTTCTGTCATATTCTTTTTTTGTCATGCTAATTTGCATTTACAGCAGCTTCTCTCTCGACTTGTGTTAGAACACCTACCTGTGGGTATGTAGAATTACATTAAAAAAAACCAAATGATTTGACAGTTGTTTCATTCTGTAACATTTTACTAATTCCTAATTCTAGAGGTTCTACAAACTAGTCAGAGGCATTAGCTATTGTATGTGTTACTTGTTACAAGTAATGAGTACTTTTAATACTTAAGTATTTTTGAAAGCCAGTACTTCAGTACTAAAGTAAAAATTTAATGGTAAGACTTTCCCTTGTATTAGAGTAACATTTGACCAGAGGTATCTGTACTTTCACTTAAGCAATGAATGTGAGTACTTTGTCCACCTCTGATGGTAACTGAATATGAAGGTAATACCTATGCTGAACTCTCATGCACGTTAACTCTGTGGTTATAACAAAGTCTCTGATCTTTGTAAAACAAACAAACATGCTTAGATCAGCACCCAACTTTGCCTGTTTCAGGTTTTAGAATTTCTGTTAAGCAAATGTAAAGCTAATAATTTTGCAAATCTTTGAAGCTAATGCTTATACTAGTTACATTTTTGCCCAAAACGAATCCTCCTATCTTCGAAAAGCAAACCAACATCATCACACACATCAGTGCTGAGTGGTTTTCAGCAGGTTTTTTTTGTGTTCTATGAAGCTCACCAAATCTAAAGCTAATATTCATGCCAGTCCTAGATGCTAATTCTCATCTCAATTCTGAGGTCATAACAATGCCTTCGACCATATCATGAAATTTACTGATGAGACAGTAGTGCTTGGCTTTAGCTCCAACAATGAAGAGTCGGTGAAGGACCTGACAAGCTAACAGTCAGACTAACACACTGTCAGGCTAACTGCCTTCAGCTGAATGTCAGCAAGACAAAGGAGCTGGTCATGGACTACTGGAAACAGCAGTGTTCTTACCCTCCACCACCTACATAAATGGCACCCCGTAGAGATGGTGAGCATCTTTAAGAACCTTGGTGTTCAGATCTCAGAGGACCTCACCTTGTCACAATAGGCAAAGCAGTGCCATTTGAGACACTGTAAGAGATTTAGAGTCTCTCCTGTGATGATAAAAACCTTCTATACACTTGCTGTCCCAATTATATATTATATATAGATTTTACAACTGATCTTTGAGTTAAAGTTGTGAATCACAAGAAGCATACGCTCATGATAATTAGTCCAATTCACCAATAGCTTACACATTGCATAGATTCCATTAGCCACATTTCTATCCCACCCACGTGCCTCTTTGTAATTTTGGGGCCTCAACCCACAGACAAGGCCTTTTTCTCTCCCAGATGCAAGGGTTCCAGTGGCTGATTGACGAGAAAAGGAAGGATGACATGAGTCAATGCAGCATATCCAGGCTAATCTTCCAGGTGATGATCCTATTGGAAGGAAAGGGAAGGAGAAAGAAGCAGCATTCTGTTTCCTCTCTCATGCTTGCAGACTTTCTACCAAACTTAATGTGTTTTTTTCCCTCTCTCTCGCTCTCAAACACACATTTTTTGCCTCTTTTCTGCTCTCCCTTGATTGTTAACCTCAGTGCTAGAGGGGGAGTGCTGTTCAAGGATGGCCCCGTGTAGAATCCACAGATTCTGCCAACTGAAATCCATTGGGGTCTCTCTGATGTTATCTGTGCCTCTCTTGTGCCTCTCCTTTTGAACTTGGCTTGCAAGAACGGGAGGCACAATACAAAGATTAAAAGCAACGTACAGTTCCATTAATAATGCGTATGAATGGACAATGCAACTAATTTGTTTGCACCACATTGCTCATGAATGTCAGCCCCCGTTAAGTAAACGGGTAGTAGGACACTGCTCATTCGTCCGTATCTAATTCTTGGCTAATTAGGTGTCCGGCGCCAGGCTATAAGGCTGTGAGGTGTTTTTTTTCCAATGCATCCAGTCTGAAATGATTAAAGAAGCTCAAAAAACCTTGTATGCTCTTTGAAGGTCTGGATGCCTGAGTGGTGAAAATGACTCATATGGTATGGCATCATTGCCTGTCTGAGGTGAATGCCATCATGGTTTATTAGTAATTGGTCCACTAAAAACAAAAGTGAAGAAAAACAACAACAATAACAAGAATAGCAGCGGTGGCAACAATAATTTCGGTTAAATATGTGCTGTGACGACTGATGATATCGTCATTTGCAAGCTGACACATTTATAAAGGGCAGCTTATGATTATGAATGTAGTGTTAGGAGTCTTTTCCATGGATCAGTGCAGTGTATCGGCTTCAGCAAGGTAAGTTTATTTGTATATCATATTATTATAGTTAGTCAGTGTGATTTGCAGAGGTAAAATAAAATGTAAGCAAGAGAAGTAACCACAAAATGAATATAAAATAAGAATAAGGTTTAAGATAAAATAAGTTATCAGCAAAATATAAAATAATTATATAAAATAAGATAAAGCTGCCTATCTTATGGGTTAATTGAAGGCAACTGTTGGGGCAACTGTTGGGGAGCTGGTTCTAGCAGTGGGCACGATGACTAAATACCAGTTCACACAGTTCTGCCATTCTAAGAGACAAAATGGAAAAGGTAATCTGATTTTCATGCCAAAGGGTATATGGTTATATTTGACTAATTTCATAACATATAATACACAAACTGATTCTGTAGCACCGAGTTGAATTAATAATATAAATAACCCAACAGACCAAGACACAAAAGGATTTCCATGGATGGGCTTAAGCTCCAAATGTTTCTAGCCAGGCCCCACCATTGGCTCATTGGCATATTATGATGTCCATCATTTTTACCTTACTGCCACATATTGTCTAGTTGCTTGGTAGTTAATATAACTGATGAATATTATCAGTTACTTTAAAGCATGACGGCAGGAAACATCATATCATACAGTATGATTGTTGTGTTAGCATGCTTTACCTGTACAAATCTACATTTAAATGTTCTATATGTGCATCAATATTCTAGCCGATTAATCACAGCTGCATCTGAATAAGGTCTTTGTTATGTCCAATGAAAGACATCTGCCAAGTAAGTATGAATAGTTTATTCATGTCATGGAGAGTAGAAACTGTGCATTAGGTTGAAGGCCCTATCCAATTCGAGACTTAATGTCTGGACTCAGTGAACGTGTAGAAATGGCGTCTACCCCCTGTTTACAGCGGATCTGTCAGGTCTCGGGTCTCCCAATATACCTCCTGTTGTTCATCCAACAAAAGAGATGACTTTGAGCTGTCAGCGCCTTCTTCCTGTGTTGCATGGTTTATCTCCCCAGGTGCAGATTACACTTTGACACATTTGTTCTGTGGGCATTACAGCTACGTAGCCTTCCTCTTGCTCCAAATTCTTCATTTGTTCCAGTGAGTAGTCACTAATGTTCACGTGTTGCATCAAAGAAGGAAAACAATAGTTTTACCTAAACCTTGAACTGTAAGGATTGACCAGAAAAGTGGGATGACGCCAATGAAACTGAATTTGTGTTTCTGGAAGCCTTCTATTATCACAACAAAGCAATGTGTCACTTTTATCAAGCATGCGAGAAATGGCATCCAGTCACAAAAAACGTTTCCCAATGAGAGGGACGAAGAATTCATTGGGCATTACAACCAAATTACATACTCACATATTTTGGTCTGGCCCTTGGGTTGGGTGCAGTTGTTTAATGTTGGTTGAAATGATCAAGGAGGCTGAAATATATCAAAATCTCAGTATTTTACTAGTTTGGATAAATAGTTTGGTGATAATTAAACATAAAAAAATATAACATGAATCTGATATATGGGTTTATTGTTTGTACATTTTTGTGCCAAAATGATCCCTTACTTTTCCTTCAACAACCCACTTAGAAGTCCAGAGCGCATCCAGTCGAAAAGATTAAAGAACCTCAAAAAACTCGTATGCTCTTTGAAGGTCCGGATACCTGAACGATGAAAGCGACTCATAAGGTGTGGTATGGCTGGTCGCTTGAGATGACAACAGACCAAGAAAACAAAGCACGGAAAGCAGGAAGGTGAGGACTGAGGAAGATATCCGAGGTTCTCTCAGTAGAATTCTACTGTTTGATTGGAAACTCAGGCTTGGATCATTGTTGCTTACTGTGGCAATTAGTAGAGTTCCATTATTCAAAGGGTAATTCCATCTTTTTATTTATTTATTGTTTTTTTTATTTCTGATAATCCTTCCGTCATTCAGAGTGGTTTGATGCGAAATGATACACCGCGGATTTCTTTACAGTGGTGGTGATGGGAGCCAGACATGTGGACACAAAAACATCAATATTTTATTTAGTTAGCCTTTCTAGCCTTATTTTATACATTAGCCTTTCAGACAGGGGAGATTTTGTTCTGCCAGAGCAGATATGCTCTGAAATGTCCAGGCCAGGGTGTGTGGTGTGAGTGGGACTGGCAGGGTGGGTACTGTGCTGTGTTGTGGATAACAGGAGGAGAGTGGTGCTGTGATATTCTTGTCGAAGGGGTGTGGAGCTGGGCTGTTATCTTGGCTTAACACAGAAAGCTCTCCTGCGCTTTCATCGTTTCCCTCTCTCGTAGTCTCCATCTCTTATCTGGACCGGGGGAGCTGGAGCAGGAGAGAAAACATGGCCTGCTGCACCTCCACTATCAGGCACTTCCGACAAAAAAGCAGATCAGTCAAAGAGGGGCTGTGATTGAATGATGATATGACAAAGCTTGTGCAAGGTCAATCAAGATCTATTTCTAAATTTCCCAATTTTGAACCAAATGAATGCAAGAAGCTGTTCCTGCTTCACAGAAAAGGGATATCACCTGGTACCATTGCTTCTACCAATGATTTGTACACCTTCCTCTTTACATGAAACCCCTTCACTATATGGACAAACGTATTGGGAAGCCTGACCATTCAACTACACAGCCTTTAATATGGAGTTGGTTCCCCTTTTGCAGTTATAACAGTTGTCGTCAGAGCTGTGGTCAGAGGGCCAGTCAAATTCTTCCACATCAAACTCATCTAGCCATGTCTATATGGAGCTTGCTTTGTGCACTGGAGCACAGTCATACTGGAAAGGTTCTTCCCCAAACTGTGTCCACAAAGTCACACTCACTTTCTTTTGACACATGGATGGATAAATGAACTTCATCCAAAATAACTGTAAGCACAAATGCTCGAAACCCAAATTTTAGCTCTCAACTGAAAACTAACCACCCTTCATCTCCGGTGCGCACTGCGAAACAAACACATTACCTCGCCATGCACCCTGAGCAGCTCGATTTTCTTGCCCTAAGTACTTCCACCTCCATGTTCTGCTTCTGCTGCCTCACATTTTGATGTCTCTTCTCTCTCCTGCTCTTCCCTCAATCTCCTCATAGTTAATGTTAATCCGCTACAAAACATAAAAAGTATTTTACTGCGCATATCTTAAAAACACGTAATAGTAACGTTTATTTCAACAGTACATCATTAACAATATTTCTAAATCCCAAGAAAACATATCTAACCTCTTTCTCACCTTATTAATGAATTCTACCCTTCTTGTCTTCTTGGTGAAGTTGTCATACCAGCAGGGATTTTTTTATACTTTTCCTCATTAAATAAGATGTGATTCAGGTGATCTAATCAGTACCTCATGAAGCACAATGAGCTGCTTGTGTACGAATTTAACACTGGCATAGAATGCTGAAGCTGATTTAAAAATAAATATATATGTTTCAAATAAATATTCATGTAGCATAATAATATGAACTTCGCAACTTCACACTGCAGACATTGTCACTATCACTAGCCTGGTAAAGTTATTACTTTCTATGTCAGTAAGTTTTTCTGCCATTTCTCTCTGAAGTAAATTATCCTGGAAAAAAAAAAAAAAAAAAGTCTCCTTTAAATAAAGATACGTTGTTCGCCTCTGTGTGATGTAGCGGTGGGCTGACCAGAAAGTGGGTGTGCTTCACTCAAGGTCAGGGCTGAACCCTGGGCAGTGCTGAGGGTGTTTAAACCCCCCAGTTCTGGCGTAATTGTTGGGCTGGAGCACTCCGTCTCGCCTGCCTCAAGGTCACACTCATTTAGCTTTTAGCTGCGAGTGCTCACACAGCAGTGGTCCCGCTTCGTTCAGCTGTCATTCTGTTGTTATGGCGTCTGCTGTTAGCAGGAGAGCCAGTAATAAACACTCTGGTGCTATTGCTCAGGGTAACAGATAAGTCAGTCATGCCGAGGTAATAATACATCGGCTCTCTGACTGGGGTTTGCCAAGTGTGTTTGACCATCATCCATCTGTTGTGCTGGTCTAGTGAATCTCTTATGTCCTTTTAGTGGAAGAACTCCCAGTTTATGCTAAGCTGTGTTCTTTTTTTAATGGCTTTCATCTGTTTTACAATATGAGATCATAAGTGAAGTTTGTGGGCTTGATAAAGGAGTAGATAACATAAAAGTCTCTGGATCATCATTAACCCTTGCAACATGCCTTCTAAACTAACTTTAGTTCTATCCAGTTCCCACCCCCCCAATTCATGTGATGCCATTAAGCTGGGAGGCCTGGACTCTTTTTAAACTGCAGAACACTAACTGCTTATGCCTTTATATCGGCTAATAGACACCCACACTGGTTAGCATTGCACTATATGGTAGGAGAGAAAAGGCCAATTATGCTCTCTTGGTCTCCCAGCCATGGATGGCACAGTGAGTTGTTAAATGCACAAATGACGTGAACAAATATACTGAGATTACTTCACAGATCATTGTGGTTTGAGGCAGGCATGGCTTCATGGGGTAAGCTTCATTTTCTTACCTCTGATTTCAGTAAATATCCATCTAATGCTTAGTTTCATCTAATCCATCTAATGTTCCATCTAATCCATCTTTGTTTCTGTATTCATTATTCTCATAGCCATCATTACTGTCGTTATGTGTTATATACAATATATATGGGTTCTCTTTACTGAGTGCACAGCTCATTTTATTCAAACTAGTTTCATTTTTTGTGAGATGCAAGCCATATATGGTTAAGGACGGCTTAACATGTAGCAGCATTCAAGAGATGATTACTTTTCATTAAACTACAACAAACAGTAAAACGTCTTTTTTATAACTGAGCTTTAATGTCTTGAAGTCTGTTCATAAGACTTCTGTGTGTTTTGCTTCGTGTCCTTTTCTAATCAATTAATCAGCGCATAGCTGGTTATTACTGTCATTTTACAAAGCTAAGCAGGTTTATTTACATGATGGCATATTTCATTATATAGTGCGTTACACAGTGAATTACAGCTCCATTCCGTTTACACTCTGTGTTAACTGGCCTACATTTATTTCAAGGAAATGGCACCCACAACAGCGTCAGCAAGAGTGGCCCCCATGCAGGAATATGGGCTGGGGCCACAGCAACAGGAACAGGGACTGCAGTTTCGGGGCCAAAAACAGGGACTGCAGTTTCATGGACAGAAACAGGGACTGCAGCTTCAGGGCCAGAAACAGGGGCTGGGGCCACAACATTGGGGACAGAACCAAAGACAAAGGCTCAGTGCTCTCGAAAGGCATGCACACCAGCCTCCTGGGTCCCGGTGTGGGCAGAATTCCCAGCACTGGTCACAGTCTATTGTTAGCCACGAGTATGGGAGCACTTTGTAGGTCAGTCCATCTGTAGTGGCTGCTGACCAGGGATGTTACATACTTTTGATGTTTTTCTGGAAAACCTCTGTTTTTTACTGCCTGTTTCCAACAACGATGCATTGGAATATAGCTGTGCTTTCATTCCAGAATTTACAATCATTAATGCACTGATTGCATCATTACTAATCATTAATGCTTTGATTAAGCCCCAGGACTAATAACTTAAACCTCAGTCATTAAACCTATTTATTTTTCTTAAATGTAGAACAAACAGGTTCATTTATTTAGAGCCTTTCTCATAACCAAGGATATTTTATAGCAGTACAAAAACACATACTTACCAATTAACAATGTGCTCATGCACTATGGTGTAAGTGGTGTGGGGTAGGTTGGGTGGTCTTTCTCAACTGGGGGCCCTTGAAGCTGTTATGTGACAGTGCTATGATGGACAGTATGACAGGGTATTAGGACGCCTGTCCATTACGCCAACAGGGACTTTATTAACATTGCATTTAAATATATAGACTGTAACTTGGAATTCAGCTCTTCAGCTTCAACTCTTCTTTATAGGATTCTACAAGATTTTGGAGTGTTCTGTGTGAATTTGTTCCTATTTATTCTGTAAAGCATTTATAAGATCAGGCATTTAAGTTGGACAAGAAGGCCTGGCTTGCAATGTCTGTTCCAGCTCATCCCAAAGGTGTTTGACGGGGTTAAGGTCAGGGCTCTATTCAGGCCAGTCAACATCTTCCACACCAAACTCATTCAATGTCTTTATGGGGCTTGCTTTGTTCACTGGGACACAGTCATGCTGAAACAGAAATGGTTCTTCCTCAAACTGGGTCCACAAAGCATGGCATTATCCAAAATGCCTTGGTATGCTGAAGCATCAAGATTGCCCTTCTCTGGAAGTAAGGGGCCTAGTCCAAACCCTGAATTGGTTCACAAGATGTATATCTTGCAACAGTCCTTACTATTGAGACTGGGTGGGCGGACCCTGCCACACAATTTGCTGGCTGTTGTCTGAACCTGATATGCGTTCAACGCCACTTTGTTTCATGCACACATATTTAGAACAGAGTAAAGCAGCGATACACTGTTTCTCTGTAAGAGCACCGAACTTCGTATGTGAAATGAGAACCAGAACATTGTTCCATTTCGACTTTTAGTATGGAACAGGGTTCCAGTGCCCATTCCCAAACCTGCTTTGTAGCGTTAAAGAATGCAGCTGTTCATTCTGCCTTTTTCAAACACATGCACCAAATCCTATTCAATTCTGACATCAGCTCCATTTAAATAAGTGAATGTAGGTCAGCGCAGACATAAGAGCCGTACAGTTTAATCCAGACAAATGACCACAGAAGTGACGCTCCTGACCAATGCAGCCTGTCGTCCTTGGCCTCCTCATTTGCTTAGCGGAGGTATTGTGTCGGCTTATCCCACCGATAAGTGGGCGAGTCTCTGTGCTCTGCTGCACCAGAGAAAGACCCGCCACTAATGGCTGCATGATTAATAGTGCGAGTCGTCGCCTTATAAATGCACTGGGGTGAGCGTCTCTCACTCTCTCTCTCTCTCTCTCTCTTTCCCTATCTCTCCCTATCTCTGTTTCCGTGGGGTTAAAAAACAGAAGGGAAATGCTATCTGGATTGTCTGGTTCTGGCCTACTCCATCACTGCCATCACATATAAATACAGAAAGGGTGACCTTTGACCTTTTGCTGACTGATAACCTTCTGTTTAAGAATATTTGAAAAATATCCTCCACGTATCTCCCTCTAGTGTGAAGCCAAACACACTGCTTTCCATAGTGGCAAGACAGAGCGAGAGAGAGAGAGAGAAAGAGATAAATAAAGAAAGGGAGAGAGATAAAAAAAGAGAGAGAGGGAGAGAGAGAGAGATAAATAAAGAGAGAGAGATAGACAGCAGGGGGAGGAAGAGAACGAGAGAGTTATATAAAGAGATATAAAGAGAGAGAGAATGAGGGAGAGAAGGAGAGAGAGGGGGTGAGAAAAAGGAAAGAGAGAGGGCGTGAGAAAGAGAAAGAGAGAGAGGGAGCGCGAAGGGGAAGGAGAGAGAGAAAGATGGATAAGGAGAAAAAGGATGAGAGAGTGACAGCAGCAGAGCAACAGACAACAGGGGATAGAGAGAGAGAGAGAGAGAGAGAGAGAGAGAGAGAGAGAGAGAGAGTGAGAAAGGGAGATACACAGAAAGAGAAAAAAGAGAGATAAGGAGATACAGAGAAAGTAAAAGAGAGAGGGAGTAGGAGAGAGAGAGATCAGAGAGAGAGAGAGTAAGAGTGGTAAGGAGAGAAATAGAGAAAGATAGAAAGCTCTTAAACAATCGCCACTGTCTCTCCAGATGGGACTAGCACAGATGTATGATATGGGTGTGTGGTCTTGGATTTAACACTTTCTTCAGACTAAATTTATCAAGGACGTTAAAAAACATGTTTTCCACATGTGGGGCCGTTTGGTTCAAGGCTCCAAAAAATGCAGCAAACAAGAGCAAAAAGATTTCAAAGGTTAAGGTTTCTGTGGCAAGTGCAGGCCCAGAGGAAAGACTTATTCTAAAATCTCTTAATCTCATTCACTTCTGCCTGACTTCTGCATGAGACTTCAACAATTTTCTCCTTTTCTGAAAGTCGGCTCCTCTGATTTTCTCACTTTGATCACAATATAGTATCACAGATGGCTTTAGTGTCCCTCTCATCTCACCTACGTCTTACACATCCAGAATAAAGGTTCTTGTCACGGCTCGGACAGTTCTTCAGTGGCACTTGAGTGTTACCCTTCGCGTTATGGGGTGGTCTTCAAGAGTCCCCAGTACCTTAAGTAGAAGAACATAATTGTACAATGTAAATAACACAATAAAAATAAAAAAATATGAAATTACTCCAATTAGAAAGGTTTTTTCTTCAAGACTGTTGCAAGATTGCAAGATTTCTCCTATCAGCAATATATCTTAGTAGCTCAAAAGCATTAAAGACAACATGCATTCCCTTAATTGACTTATAACAAGACACACAGTAAATAGGAGGATTTAGTTCTATGCAAATGTTTGTGCACCCCTGGACAAATGACATTTTTATATTTATGTTACACTCTCTCTCTCTCTCTCTCTCTCTCTCTCTCTCTCTCTCTCTTTCTCCCTCTCTCTCTCTCTCTCTCTCTCTCTCTCTCTCT
>JBBPDB010000040.1:23024608-23053748 GCA_037974465.1 Brachypetersius altus
ACACACACACACACACACACACACACACATATATATATATATATATATATATATATATATATTTTAGAATTACTGGGATTGTATTGCTCAATGTTTCCCAATTCCTGTCTTAGGGACCCTTGCATTTTTGCTCTCCCTCCTCTAGCACATCTGATTCATCTCTCTGGGTCTCTGGGACTGACTTTGAGAACTTCTATGCTATAGTATATTTGTGACACAACTATAGGAAGACAATAGTGAATTTTGCTGATGGTGAAATTTTATTGAAATAAAATTCATTTTGTGAAGCACATTCAGCAAGATCCTACAGAGCGTAGTGAGGACAGCTGATAATATAATCAGGGTCCCCTTTTTCACAGGTTACATCCACAAAGCATTCATAATTGTTGATGACCCCACACACCCTCATCTTCCTTCTCCTGTTTGGCAAAAGGTTCTGTAGCACACATGCGTCCACAGCAAGAGGGGGAAACAATTTCTTCCCTCATGCCATCAGACCCCTCAAGCAGAGTTGAACCATAAGCTGTACCCTCATATACACACACACACACACTCCCTAACCTGAATTTCTTCATTCTCCTAACATAGTTTATACACACACTGAACTGTTCTGCCTTAAACAAACACCTTACACTCTGCCTAAAACAAACAACTGCCACTGTAAAAAAACCCTCGATTTAGTATCTATTGAAAATTCTCTATCCTGCTGCTGCTATTGTATTGCACACTTATTATTATTGCTGACATTCAACATGTTGCACACTTAAGTACTGCTAGAATACAGGAACAGTCATTATGCAGTATGCAATTAAATGTCACCAGCACTAAATGTCATCTTGTCCTGTTGTTTTTCCTGCACTCTCTTCTGCTCTCTTTTCACTCTGTATTTTGTCCTGTTTACACTAATGCAGTCTTGTGCTTTGTGTTTCTGGTCTTTTGTTCTTGTGTTGCATGGTGGTCCTGGAGGAACAGTTTTTCTCTGTGTCTTTATGGCTAAAATGACAATAACCCAACTTGAATTGAGGCAATAACTTATATGTACAACTTGTCCAGTGTTTTCCTGGAAAGACTCGGCTCTTCTTCTGCAAGCTCCTCTGTTTACAGATTAAGTTGCTCTCTTGTAACCACAAGAACGTGGAAAAGTCGACAGATGAGGTTTGGGTGTCCTGTAAGCAGATACATCATGAAGCAAGACACACCATCTGGGGACAGAGAATGGTGTGTTATTTTTTTCTCATTTGTACTTCAAAAAATGCCCACTTCCTGCACTAAGAATGACACTATATGGACAAAAGTAGTGGGACGTCTGACCTTTACACAACAGGGACTTTACTATGGAATCATTGCCCAAACCCCGGAAAACAGGTGTGCCCCAATACTTTTGGTTTATGTAGTGTATGCACATAGCATAATTTATGATGTATAGATAGACTATATTAATAGCTTACTAACCTTACAATAATATATACTAAATATACCAACACTAATATTCTTATTGTGCTACCTAATATTTGTATATTTAATGTAGTAATCTGAAATACTTATGTGATCTGCTGGAGTAAACTATAGCATTCATCTGAAATTACTACAGGACTCTGATAGACAGCCCCTAGAGTATTACTACAGATCTTTTTTATTAGTGTGAGCCCTTTCAGGCTGAGGGGCCAATTTCCTAACCCTTACAGTCCTGTCCAGCCATTTGGAAATGAAAGCTGCCTAA
This sequence comes from Brachypetersius altus, assembly GCA_037974465.1. Taxonomy (NCBI): domain Eukaryota; kingdom Metazoa; phylum Chordata; class Actinopteri; order Characiformes; family Alestidae; genus Brachypetersius; species Brachypetersius altus. The sequence goes on from JBBPDB010000040.1 coordinate 23,026,329, forward strand.
ATACCATTCCTAACCTGTACAGGCCATTAAACATGAATTACTAGAAACGTGATTTAAGGTCAAACGTGAAGGACATCCTCTATCAACATCTTGTCCTATGCTCCATTAGGCATTTATTCATAGGCTATTGCAGCCCTGGTTCACTGATTTCCCATAGGTATGACTAGATATAATAAACACAATAGAATAAACACTTCATTCATATTCTGTATTGAATAGTTTTCACACTGAGACTTCAGCAAAACATCCTGACTGTAGTTCATTATTAGGCCAGAAAAATTTAAAATTGTGAAACCAGAGAATTTCTGGTTTGTGAATGGTTGAGATCTTTGTAATCTAAAGAAACAACATCCCGGCAGATCAAAGTTATAATACTTTCATGTGTTGAAAAACAGGTGTGCCAAACGTTATACAACAGTGTATAGCATGTGCGTTACTCCCCAATCCAAAAGTACTAGGGGCCCAGTAAAGTATAGTGGCCTCTTATACTCACACATAAACATACCACAGCAGGCAGTGTGAAAGTCGTCCTCTGTATTTATCACTAAGCGAAGCTAGTAGCATATACACTTGTAGTCAATTCAGACACATTAGTCTGAGGGAAACTCGTTCTCTGTATTTATCACTAAGCGAAGCTAGTAGCATATATACCTGTAGTCAATGCAGACACATTAGTCTGAGGGAAATAAATAAAGCCCATGCTGGTTGCCATGGCAATAAAGGGACCGCTTGTACGTATGTACTACTAGCCAATCGCAGGGAGCGCATGCGCAGTGGCGGCCTAGCTGTATGCACTGTGCAGTGGAGTAAATTAGTAAAGCTGGCTGCTCCAAAGTCTGGACAAATGTTTGTCACCAGAGAAGAAGCTGGTGCTTAAAATTTGATATTAGTCGTAAAGTATACCCGGCGACAGCGAGGCAGTCAGAATGAGGAGACACAGGGAGAAAAACACGTAGTTCATGTGTAAGCTCCCTGCTCCAGGTGCCCTCTGATGCTGTTGCAGAGCTAAAAACTCAAGCTAGCCAAGGTAGGACTCTCTCATACACCTGGGCACACAACTCGCATAACCTTGGGGTGTTCTTTTTTCTACCACTTGGTTTCGGTCCATGCAGAAGCACCGAGAAGATAATTACAGCATTGCACCACTGGCTGCAGGCACTTTTGACCTGTCCGGCTGTTTACAGGACAGTCAGTCGTTGAGCCGCTTCATTACAGCTTTTAAAGAGAAACTGGAGAGCACAAGAGTAATAACTCTTAAAGGTATTTATGTAGAGCCACTAATTATAACTGTACTTATAATGAAATATGTGCGGGTGTGTGTGTGTGTGTGTGTGTGTGTGTGTGTGTGTGAGAGAGAGAGAGAGAGAGGGATCATAGGTCATAGTTATATGACAGCTGATGCTTGTATAGCTTTAATAAATGTAGATTCATGTCACTTGTCATAAAGGTCTTATGTAGGTGTCATGTAGCCCTGCTAATGCCTCTTTTCAGTGTAACTGAATATTTTCAACACTTTACTGTTTTTGTTTAAATTTGTTTAGTCGTGTCTGTGGACACTCCTCAAAGATTTTTTTCATTTTTACTATATTCATAGTTTATCATAAATGCAGACACTGAAAAGTAGAAGTAGTTTAAATGCTCATTACCATTGCTAAAACACTGCTTCTCGCTCCAGCGTTCTATCAGGGCCTCCGGCACGCGACCACTGTCGCCTTTTATTCAATATGCTCAATCAAAACAGCACTAATGAGAACCAACTGGAGTTATTGGTGCAGGACACGCTGCACAAACTACAGGTGTTGGTCAGCCAGCGATGCTCACCGATTGTCTGACGGCATTCCACTGCCAGCAGCCAACTTACTGTGCCCCTTAAACACTCACTTTAAACATACTCAAGCATACTCAAACAGTTAAAGCTGAATCTCACCAGATTGCTACTAATTGGAGGATCTAATTACAGTTAGGCTGATAATGCGCACACATGTGAAAGCCTAATTGTTATAAAAATGAGTGAGAATAAAGTGGGAGCACTTGCCTTTGTCATTGGGACAAAGGCAGGCAAAATCTAGGGCATGATCAATAATATATATATATATATATATATATATATATATATATGTATATATATGGGACATACACTATATGGACAAAAGTATTTCAGCGTTTGGGCTAGGCCCCTTTATTCCAAACAATTTTAACAATTTCAAGACTTTTTGGACAACAAACTTTGTGGACACAGTTTGGGGAAGAACCTTTTCTATTCCAGAATGACTGTGTCCCAGTGCACACAGCAAGGTCCATGAAGACATGGTTGGATGAATTTGGTGTGGAAGAACTTGACAGGCCCGCTCAAAGCCCCGACCCCAACGCCATTCAACACCTTTGGGATGAACTGGAACGGAGCCAGGCCTTTATGCCCAACATTAGTGCCTGACCTCACAAATGCTCTACAGAAAGAATGGGCTTAAATTCCCAGAGAAACACTCTAAAATCATGTGGAAAGCTGTGTGAAAGATGTTATAGCTGCAAAGGGGGCCCAACTCCATATTAAAGTCTATGTATTTAAATGCAATGTCATTAAAGTCCCTGTCAGTGTTATGGTCAGACATTCCGATACTTTTGTCTATATGGTGTTTGGTGTTCGGGTGAATCACAAAATGTATGTTTACGTTTACATTTACTGCATTTCGAAGTTGCTCTTACCCAGAGCGATGTACATCAGTGCTTAAAGTAGCTCACAACTGTTCTTAAACCTGTAAAGCTATACTTAAATCATCCACAGCTATTTAACCAAGTTACTGCTGGCTGTTACACACCTTAACAAACCCTGTCAGAGAGAAAAAACAAGTCAGAGATTAATACAGTATAAACAGTTAAAAGGGTAAGTGGCTGAGGGATTTGTTAAACATGTTGACTTCCCTTCCCACACAAACAAGCTGTGCTCATAACCACACGTACATAGTTTTCTACAGTTTTTACCCAGTTTCAGGGCTGTTTAGGTGCTACTTTCTTAGCCTCTTTTCTGGTAGCCTGTTTAAATGCCTGCATGCAAAATTATCACACCATGCTAAGTTGAGAGGGTCGTCTTGGCCAGTAAACCTAGGAGGTGCAATCAAATTAAGCAGTGAACCCCAGTATCAGCTGTTATTGTGATGACACTAGCATTTTGTGAAATGCTCTTTTGGAGGCTGTGATAATCCATGAAAGTCAAAATTATGCAAAAAAATGTAAGCGACAGCTGTGAATAAGTAGCTTAGAACACACTGACCCTATTATTTTGTAAAATCGATTGTTTAAATTATAACTAGGGCTAATCAGGTGTAGTAGTTTAATGCTATCATTAGCATAAATCAGCTAACTCTAGCCATTTACAATCTGTCTTGTTCTGATCAGCCAAGATATAGTTTCTTAACTCTGTAACAAAGCTGGAGTCAACATTATGTGGTCACTCCAGCCAAACTTCTAAATTAATTGAGTTAATTGAGTTGACTGGGATTTTTGGCAGCATTCTGTTAAACTTTAAAAGGACACATTTGTTGGAGAAGTATGGTCAATGCCATAGAATGGTGGCAACCGAACCTCTTCTTGTTCCAACTTGCAGTTAACATGCTACCACCCATTCTACAACACCAACTGGTGCATGTGAAGTTAATTAGCTGGAACAGGCATTGTAGAATGTAGTTGGAATTAGACTCAGGAGGGTAGATCTCCAGGGTTGGTGACCACTGATCTGCAATATCCTCTCCTCCAGCCACACTGGCTCCTTTGGATTCTTGCTTGTTTTACTGAAGCGTCCAAAGATAATGGCTAAACATTAGAACGTGTTTGTTTTAGGATATTAGGTCAGTGGGCTCTGGGATCATAGTTTACTGTCCAGTCAAAGACTCACAACCTCGACTGTCCGTCAGCGAAACTTTTCATGTGACCTTGTCTGTGGTACTAATATGACTTTGAAGTAGGAGGAAAGGGAAGAGAGTCAGATGCAGGATGTACGGTTTAACTAAATCCCCATGCGACAGTAACACCTGGACTTGGTGGAGCACTGAAATGGAACCGGTCCTCACATCCGGGAGAAGGAGGCATGATGAGGCATGACTTACAGGGGTCATTCTTGGATATGGATCATTGGGCCCAAACGGTTCCATTCGTTTAGGTGCATTTTTGATCTACATTGCACAAGCATTTAAGTTATTGCAGTCAATTATTCTACTAATTAACCAGTTCATTAAAAATTAAGTTCATGTTGTCTTTTTAAATCCACATCACAGAGTTATAACATTAAATTGTTATGAATATGATTCTTGATGTCAAAGACATTGCTTTTGAGAAGGTTTTGGACTAAAGATCGATTTAAAAAACCTTCTTGGTAGAGTAGTATGTCGAAGCTGTTGTAATTAAAATGCTGATGATCTTTTAATATGGACAAAAGTATTGGGATGTGTGACCATTATACCAACAGAGAATTTAATGAGTTGGCCCTCCCTTTGTAGCTATAACAGCTTCCACTCTTCTTGGAAGGCTTTCCACAAGATATTGGAGTGTTTCTCCTTATAGTCCTTATAGTGCACTGGGGCACAGTCATGCTGGAATACAAAAGGTTCTTCCCCAAACTGTGTCCACAAAGTTGGAAGCATGGTGTTGTCCAAAATGTCTTGCTATGCTGAAGCACTAATATTGGCCGTCAAACCCTGGATAACAGGCATGTCCCAATACTTTTGTCCGTATATTATATAAAAGCTCAAAATACATGTGTAGGTTCACTGCTTGTTAATGATTGGGGGAAAATGGCTTTGCAAAATCTTTGCATTATAGACATCATGAGCCCTGTTTTTTATCACTGCCATTGTAAAGATGTTTCAGTTTCTGCATTGGACCACTTCACATCATACCACTCTGGATGAGTTGGTTTACATACCAAAAAGCTGCTGTGTTTTGTTTTTTGTTTTTTTCAGGAATCAGGCAGACCAAGTGCAAATGAGTGCTTTTTCCACAGGGAGTGGAGCATGAGGGAAGCTCCCTCAACTTATTAATGCAAACATCTCATCTCACACAGCATTTTAAATGTCACAGTCAATTTGCAGCCTGAGTGAGAGGCAGAATTTATCCCATCCCAGTGACTTAGCTTGCACCCCTGAGCCCCCCTCCCAACACGCGCGCATTTTCACCTCCCTTTCAGCCTCCAGCTAACGATATGAGACAATTGACATATGCTGGAGAGAATGCACCTGGCTGCATGACTAATTGTAAAGACATTAATGGTGCTGTCTATAGACAGCCAGTCCATAACTCAAGTTCAATTGCTGCGATCAATGTATTCATCTTTTCAGCCAAAAGTCCAATTTACACAATTGCCCCTTTCTCCCATTTGCAGGTTGAGGCATGTTTGGTGTTCAAGATAAAGTTTTGCACTGGAGCTACATTAAAGCTAATTTTTCTTTCAACAGGTTTCGTCCTGCATTCCCCCATTGCTTTGCCAATTCTCTTTCTTTTATTCTTCCTCCCTACTTCTCTGGCACCCTGGAGTCACACATTTGATTTGCATGGCCACTAGGTCACACTTGTGTGAAAATAATAAGAAGAGCAAAGTTTAGTGCAACCAAATGCACATTTATGATTAAAATGTTCGGCCAGATTTTTTTTTTGTATGTCTTAGTTTTTGTGATTTTTTGTTTTTTGTAGTTATTTATATTAATTCATGATCAAGTGATGTCTACTGTATATTTTTCTGATATCCAGCATTAGAAACATTAGGTTTTATGCAAGTTCTTAGTTTTGGCATCACTGATTGATTCGTTGGCATTGCCCTGAGCACTGGTTGCTACTTTAGAAAAATTAGAAAAGAAATCTATTAGATGATTTGAATAAGACATATACATATATATATATATATATATATGTACGTTCCAGTCCTTTGGTCATATTCTGAATAAGACTGGGGCAGCATGCCTTTCAAATTCCTCATCGTTTCTCCTAAACAAGTTTTTTGGTCTGCAAATTCCAAATCCTCCAATGATCTATTATTCTACAGAGTTTACCTCCAACCCTAGTTAAACAAATTTAACCCAGATAATAAAGGTCCTCAGGGTTATCTGAAAATGTAGGTCTCCAGAGTGGAAGATCTCCAGGCCTGGACTGGACATCACTGAACTAAACAAACTGTTAGCTGGAAATTACCAGAATACAATTCAACTAATAGGATGGGCTGGGAAATCCTTAGAGACATTCCTGTTTATCATGCAAATACTGAATAAAGGAGTCCAATATTGTGACAGTATGGCTTTATCCATAAACCAAAAGTCAGTACTATTTTTTGAGAGGAACTGCTGATATTAAAGCTTAATTGATACAATATTTTTGGCCACCTTGCTTTACATTCTTCGTATTTTGCAGAACTGCTGCATTAAAGCAGCTCAACAGGCCGGAATATCCCGTTGAGCTGCTTTAATGGCAAGAGTATCATATCTGTAGATCATCATAGACATGACGATATTTGCATAACACCCATATTTTTTGACTAGCTGGTTCGGGTGTGTTTTGGACTTAATGAGCTTTGGGTCATTTTCTGAGCAAATGTGCCTGATTAAAGCTTTAACTGCAAATCGACTTGCCTATATGGCTTCTGACGCCAGAAGTCATAGTGTTGTCTGTAAAATGGACACATAGCCAAAACACTATCAACCATCCTGAATCCTGATCTGAATTTTGTCTATTTCTATTTTTCTACCACATTTGGATGAGGGGGAAGTCATGTAAAGTGCTTGGCCAAATCGTCACTTTAATAGTAATACTGGTCCGGATGCTGTTCGGAGGTTTTTTAAGGGGAGTTTGGCTCTTGCTGGGCAGATGTTGGTGCGTGTCCCAGTGGATCTACTGGATGCAGGGGTGCTGATGATCCACTGGTGCATACCATGAATAATGTCAGAATGTGCATGACTGCAGCCAGGGGAGCGGACAGGCGAAAACAGGAGTGAACCGAGAAAAGGGTTATGAGGCTCTGTATCTCTCTCTCTCCCTCTCTCTGTCTTTGTCCTTGTCCCTGTCTCTGTCTCTCTCCTCTCACTCTCTCTCTCTGTCTCTCTCCTCTCACTCTCTCTCTCTGTCTCTCTCCTCTCACTCTCTCTCACTGTCTCTGTCTCTGTCTTTCTCCTCTCTCTCTCTCTGTCTCTCTCCTCTCACTCTCTCTCACTGTCTCTGTCTCTCTCCTCTCTCTCTCTCTGTCTCTCTACTCTCACTCTCTCTCTCTCTCACCCCCAAGTCAAACTGTGCGTTTGTATTGAAAAGACCCAGCAAGCTTTAATGGCTTAATTTGTTTTTAATTCAATCAAGACCTTTACTTAATTCAACTTTACTTACGTTTACCGCCTTGTTAGGTCATGTCCCGGGTCATATTGGCTATGTACACATTACCGGGTCGAAGTGGCACACATTTGTAACAAAGAATTACGTAATGTGACCCAATGTGTTCTTTTGTGTGGACACACAAATCTGACCTTTTGGAATCAGGTCTGATCCTCTTCCCTATCTCCTCCTGATCGTGTGACTTGTTGATTGGGGGGGGTGTGTCGATTTGTTGACAGGGGATCTGTCCAGTTGTTCCAACCATGTCTGTTTGTCGCTATGTCTTCAGAGATCCAAGCTATTCATGAAACATAGCCTAATGACGGCCCAACAAGTAAGTGAATGCTAGAAAAGAATGATAAAAACTTCATTTTGTGCCTGTTGGGATTATTGAGCATTACTATTATGTATCATCTCCACTGCCCACTACCCCCACTTAACAGATAACCTCCTCGAAACTCCCTGTGCTCAGAAATATTCATACCTACCCTTGTAACTCAGATATAAATAGGGAGATTCGTAATGAAAAATCCGTAGAATTTAGTTCAAAATAAGAAGGTAATCCCAGACATTTATCATTAAGTACTCAAAGGACCAGAAATCACTTGCAATGCTGTGCAATTTAAACACTCCTGCACACTTTACAAAACAAATATTGTTCCCACAGCTTGGGAGATTGATTTTGCTTAGCATAAGTGTCAACTCGCAAAATTAACACACTATGCTAATTTAAAAGGGCTGTATCAGTCAATAAAATCAGTAATTTACGATCGAAATGACTTCAGTGCTGGCTCTTACTATGAAGATGCTGCGTAACACTTCCCATGTATCCTGCATTCAGACTTTATAAAGAAATTTATGACATTACATGATGTTGATAATACCGTATAATGCCAGGAATAATCTGGGCTAATTACTTATAACTAGTTATAGTTACATGCGTATCACTTTACAAAACATAAGTGAATGTCTTTGTAATGCCAGGTTTAATAACACATTATAAAAGTGCTTATAAGAACACTTTGGACATGAAGGTTTTTAAAAACATTTAAAAACACACTAACAAAAGCAAGTAAGGGCTTGCTTTATAAACGGCACAGTGTATTTATGATTCATTAAAACATATAGTGTCTAACATGGTCTTATATAGAACCATAATGCCTTTAGGATGGCATATATTCTTGCTTGATTATTTATTAGACATGTAATTATAAGTACTTCAGCAATTAGGCAAGCTTAAGATAATTAGGTGTAATGTATGCAGTAGGATATAAAACTATTTTTAAACCATTAAGATTACAGGATTCATAGGAAGTGCTGCCCATAGTGGTGTGTGTAGGGATCATATTTACATATCTGCAGTGTAGAAAAGACAGTTGATGGTTTTCATTACTATTTGAAAGTGGATCTAATCTGATTTGTGCCACTTCCGTCCTGTGGCCTGATGCAGCCCAAGCCTTCTGAGCTTCTGTAATGAACTGGATGTAAAACAAAAGTCAGTGCTCAGAGGCTTATTAAGTATTGAAGCCACACAGTGTTGGTGTTTCCTTAATCATGCATCAAAAAAAATGTTCATTTGTGTCTAATAATAACACTCTGCATGAATATGTAACAGTTGTCAAACGTTACAATATTCATGCACTTTACAAGTCCCAGCATTACCCAAAGGCTCGGCGCAACGGGATCGATGCAACTTGCCCCATGTAACAATTGGCTTTTCGTTATGAATGAAATAACAGGAAGACAAGGGGAGGAAGAAAAGGAAAAGATCATTCCATCAACGGCCCATTTAGTGCCTTGTTCCTCGGAGGTTTCGCTAAGATTCATCAGTGTTTCATCAGAATTATCGGCCTCTTACTGCGGCTGATATGATGGCAGATAGGGTTGGGAGGGGGGGTGCCTTTTGTCATGGCAGTAATTCCAGAAATGACGGGGAGATAAGTGGAGGTTGGGAGGACAGTGTTTACTATGGCTGGGTGTCAGACGCCGCATTGTGCAGGGCTTTATCAGTCCCCAACGTGATCCCTCTGGCGAGAGAAGACACACAATCACACAGCACTGACAGTTCAATTTCACACTTCATTATTGGGCCGTGGAGTGGTTGGAGTCACTCAAAGAACTGGCATTGTTTTGGTTCTGTTCTGTGATGCTGTTCATTTTTTCTCTCTAAATTGGTCTGGAGCAACATTATCCACCGGGCTTTGAAGAATCTATTCCAGAAATAGAGGAGCCAAGCTTTTATTTAAGGTTTATGCACCGTGTGGATGAACACTACTTGCCTCCGGATGTGAACCAACCTGCTGAGGTGAGCTCATATTGTAGATTGGATATTTAATTGAATATGATATCAACACAGATGCTCTACTTCCTTCAAAATAAAGGTGGCAAAAAGGGCTCTTTGGAGTGGGGCTACAGAAGAGCCACCTTTGGTGAAGACCCAGAAATAATTTTTGAAATGCACAAGTGTAAGGGACTGTCGATGTTTTCCTGGAACCTCCATGCCAAGAACCATTAAGGACCCATCTAAGACTCTAGATTAAAAGACGGTATGGTTTACCAAAACAGCATAATAGTGGCAAAAATAAAAATAGTGGCAAAAGAGTGGCATATCTGCTCTCACGGACCAAAGACAGGCATATCAGGTAAATTGGAGATGCTAAACTGACTCTAGTGTACCCTGCATGCCTGTGTTTATCTATGTGTCTTTCCTGTGATGGACTGGTGACCTGTAAAAGGTGTTTCTCTACCTTTCACCTTATGACCACTGAGATAGGCACCAGCACCCCCGTAACCCTGGTTAAAGATAAGCAGCTCGGATAATGAATGAATAAATAAATAATCAGTAATGTTCGTTGGGGAACAGCTTATCACTGGGTCAAATGTACCACATGGTCCTTTTGTTCTTCTCGTGTTTGTCAGACATTCCTAACAATAATGGCACAGTATTCACATCTGTATTTTAATTTAATGTGCTACTTAGTAGCTGAAATATAGTACTGTTTTTATACACAGTGAGAGCCAGGCTAAAGTGAGGTGGTGTTTCTGCAGATTCTGCGCCGGGGCCCCTCTCGATGTCGTTCCGGGGAGTGGGGGTGCTATTTCTGACAGATTCTGCACCCGCCCAAAAAGACCTGGTCAGGCCAAAGTGGGGCATGTCCGATGGCCAGTCCAGCCGTGCTCCCTCTATATGTCGTCCCACAACAGTGGGTTGTTGTTAACACAGTATTAGTAATGAACTACGACAGAACTCAATATGCTCCCATATAAATGCAAAACATGCAATTTTGAATTTGCATTCATCAAAAGCTTTCTACAGATGTTATGCAAATACACCATGAATTTTATCAAGCTGATGTTTCCTCTACTACTTTGTAGTCATCTGATGCCCTCTCTTAAATAAACAGATTAATTTTGATGCATATTTTCAAAGACCTATATTAAGTTATTGAATATAATGTGTTACGTTATTACAGCCACACTATTTCAACTAGTCCCCTAAGAGTGTTACAATTAACCCTGGACTAGGACAAAGTGTAGTCCAGCAGAATGCTCTCATAAGATATGAGGAGTCATGTTTATGCAAGGAATGTACCTGTTTAGATTCCGATTTGTTTGAGATGACCTTTTCCGAGTGCCACTAGAGGAAGATAAGCATCTTGTTGTTTTGGCTTTGTGACTAATGTGATATATTGAGCATAAAATTCAAATAAATCCAGCTTCTCTCCTGACAAACCGTTTCCTAGGAGACATGAGGGTAATTACAGGCTTCTCTCATTGAAGCTTCTTTTTGAAGTCCCTTGAAAGTCCAGACTTCATTTTGGATGCTGTTGGTGAGAGGCCAGCGAAACAGCTGCCAGGACAGGCGAAAACACATTCGCTGCAGAGGGCCTTTCCACTAATCAAACATGACACTTCAAAAATCTACCATCTGATATTTGTCTTCATCGGGTGGAAGATATTGATTTATTAGTTATATGTACGTACTCTGGAGAGCACTAGTTATATGTGATGTTTAGGGAATGCGGCAGTGAATGCCCAAAGCTGCTTCAAATCTGTTTGGGGCGATCTTGTAGTTACACAAATCTAATACGTTTTGTATAATTTCTTGTCTATAACATAATATATATTTTTGCACATTGTGTAGGTCCAACACATGGCTCCAAAACAGCTCTGACCCACTGAGGCCTGGACTCTAGCATTAAGCACCAAGCACCAAGACAATAGCATTAGATCCTTTAAGTGCTGTGCATTGCGAGATGGGCCTCCATGGATATCTAGTTTATTCCATGGATGCTCCATCAGGTAGAGATCTGGGGAACCTGTCGGTTCCTGAATATGTTTTGCAGTGTGACAGGGTACATCCTGCTGAAGGAGTCCACTGTGGTTAGGAATACTGCTGCCATGAAGGGCTCCACTTGATCTGCAGCGTTTAGCTATGTGATACATGGCAAAGTAATATTCACATGAATGCAAGAATCTAAGGTAGAACATTGCCCAGAGTTCCCATCCTGGTACCATCTCTTCCCCACATTAGTGACCATGTTTGCCTAATTCTGCTGCTAACACGCCCATTGTAGAAGCTTTTGGTGGTTAACATTTTTCAGCAATTTGAGCTACAGTTGCTCTTCTGTGGAATAAGACTAGGCAGGATAGGTTTCACATGCATGTGCTTTCCTTCCAGACCATATTTGGTAGGCACTAACCACTGTATACCAATTAAAAAAAAAACAATTTCCAGAACCCATCACTATTTTTAAGAGTGAATAATTGCCTCCTGAAAGTTTGCCATGGTTTGACATATTTAATTCATATTTTAAATGGTTTAAATTGTCTCCTTTGTGTGTGGCCTAATTACACTTACCAACTACGCATCCCACTCGATGCAAAATGCTCTCTAAAATCACACATTTCAAAATTTCCTTCATAGCTAATGACAAAAATGGTTAATGGTTATAATAAACTCAAGCCTAAGGAAATGACTTTAGCCCACTGCTGTGACTAGGAAAAGCAAAGACAAGCTAAGGCTCTGGATAAATAGAATACAAAAAAGACCAAGACGATAGCAAAGTATATCGTATATATGTATATGGGAATGTGCTGATTTGTTGATATATCCATCCATTTGATTTGTTGTTATATCCATCAGTTAAAAAACTACCCTTTATCAGGAAACTGCCAAGATATACATATATATTCACATACATTATACATATATACATACATATGCACTTATATCCATTTATATCCAGCTCCTTCACTTTGTTGGCATGTATATATAAAAGAGTCAGTTCTAGTGATTCTGTTTTAACTCTTGTTTCTTCATGGATGCTGTTTCAACTTACAGAACTGGCTCGAGCGGTGCCAACACTCAGGCCTAATATGCTATCAGACCGCACGTGCTCTGGCAGAGAGAGCACTCATTTACTGCCAAAAGCATGTCAACAAGTCAGCATAAACAATCAAAGTATTATAATGTTACAAAGTTAACTTCAGCCTATGAGGAATCAGCAGAGTTTGCGTGTACAGCTGCCAATAAAGCTGCCTCTGTATGCCACCAGTTCAGTATGTTTTAGCTCACTGGGAGTTTGGCACAGAGGCCTTAAAACAGAGGATATAAACTCAGGACTTTTGCCAGATACATCATCCGCAGGCAGTTGGCTGGCGCTGACGCGGTGTGTACGAAGGGCAGGAGATCCTGCGCAGCCTACATAAAGCGCACTGCAGCAATGATCAATCTGTAGGGTAATTCCTCAACCTCACAGCCATAATGTGTTTTCTAAATAATTCATTTATATTATAACATCAGTCCTGTCTTTTTTCCTTTTATTTTTATTAGCCGTTTAAAGGGTGAAGGAACACAGAGGAACTCTAACTTTCATCTGGTAGAAGTCTAGTAACTGAATGGTAAATGACTGTTTCACACTATCTGAATCTAATTTATAACCAGTCATATATACATACACTGCATATGACTGACTGTTACAAATGGGCTAATAGGGCTCATTTTTAACTCTCATTAAATATCTCTAAACTCCATTTTAATTGTAAAAAATGACAAGAAGCTATTTGTAACACCAGCAAGCTGATTTAACTGTAGCCCAAGCTAGTTATTTGTGCCAAGATATATATATATATATATCGTTAAAAAAACTAATTACAACATACAAATTACAGGACTGTACTCACATTGAAATTTTAAATAAATTCAAATCATAAAAAAATATCGTCCACTCTAATTCTCTTTCACTTACAACACAAATTCTTTTAATCATCAAATAGAAATGTAAATGTGATGCTGTCTATAGGTGGATACATCATGAGGGACCTAAATAGGTGTTAGAGGGGGTTACTTTTTAAACAGCAGCAAACAGCTGTTAAATTTAGTTCAGGCACCATTTTGACAGGAACTGCAGCCCCCCTCCATCGATGATAGGGCTTCGTCAACCCTTGTGTCATGGGGTCCATTGTTGAGCAATCAGGTGAAGATAAGGCAGACAATGCTAATCACATGTCAGGGGGCCGAGAGGACAGCGCGATGAACAGGCCCTGGCTGATAGTGGACCTCAGACACGCTATCCTCACCCGACCCTGTCCTCCAGCTTCACTATCAGCCTGAGTGCAGGGGGACAAGCAGACGAAAGGGAACATCTCCCATCCTTTCACTAAAAAGCTTTGCGGCAGCAGATAAATCGGCCAGCTAACTCTGAAAAGTTTCCCTCTCTTTTTTCTTCATGTTATCAAACAGGAAAAATAAAGAAATAGTAAAGCATCTGGGCTTATCAACCGAAATAAAGTCCCCTGGCATTTCAGAGAGATCAGCGTACCTTGGGAAATTCTGAGCTCAGCTGATGGAATCTAAGCATCGGGCGCTTGAGGAAACAAACAATGAAAAAAGACAAAGCATAGTACAAAACATGTCATTATGCCCATGGCGGCGCAATATGAAATGAGAAGTATGAGAAGAAGTACCTCTCTGCAGTCTCTAATCAGGAGTCCGTACAGAGCATATTAGCTTCAGTTAAAAAATTGGTCCCATTAAGGTCCCATTTTGACAATTTTTATAAGAGCAGTAAAGACATTAAAACAGTGAAACACACAATATGGACAAAAGTATTGGGACACTCCTCTTACTTACAGCTGATTTTAACCCCATGCAACACCTTTGGGATGAACACAAATAGAGATTGCGAGCAAGGCCTTCTTGTATCACATCAGTGCTTGACCTCAAAAATGCTCTACAGAATGAATTGGCACATTCATTCAAACACTCCAAGATCTTGTGGACAGATTTCCAAGATGAGTGGAAGCTGGTATTGCTGCAAAGACTCCATATTAAAGTCTGTGTATTTTAATGCAATGTCCCTTTTGGTGTAATTATCATGTGTTCCAATAATTTTGTCCTACTGTAGGACATATGGAATTATGCACTGACCAAAAAAGTGAAATCTTCTATTTTAGATTCAAAGTATGCCCCACCACCCCATTTGCCTTGATGGAGCCTTGTACACTCTTGGCATTCTCTAGGCAACTTCAAGAGGAGCCTCCTGGGACACATTCTAACAGGTCTAAAAAAGCTCAAAAATAATTAAACTAATAAAATCCAAAGAAAAACATCACCTAAATTTCTGGATGGTTAGATGTTTTAGATGGTCAAGATTTAACATGAAATGCTCCATTTAATAGAATTTTACAGTCAGTGTCTCAGAAATGTACAATTGTTCTCAGTGATGGTGATAGAAAATAGATGTGTGAAGAGTGTAATGCCTCAAAAAGCTACCTTACAGAGAGCTATAGGTATAGGTAGTCTGTCTGAAATCAGTGCTGAATGTACAATACAAAATAACACATTACAGGATGTTAATTAATTAATTAAGTTATGTAATAATAACAATGATACATTTAATAATACATTTCATTTACAAAGCACTTTCTAAATACCCAAAGATGCTGTACAGTTTAGAGTAGGCTAGAAAAACTCGAGGGGAGGAACATTTGGACATGAAGGAGAGTAAAAAAGGATTCCAAGGTTGCAAAAGTGGTTGGAGGGATTAACACAGGAACCATCAATGTTAACGGCAAAATTCTGGACAGGTCGTATCAGGGAGTGTGGGTTCATGATGATAATTCCAGATTTAGTTGAGTTGAGTTCTTTTTGAGTTGGGTGTTGTATGTATCAAAATTCTTGTATTACAGTCAGATACAGTCCGATTACAGTCAACAACTTTACTGTTCTAAACTGTTACTTACACAAGTTGTGTGTCTAAGAACAGTATTAAGTAAGCATATGCCTAAATATCCTCTTTATGCATAGTCCATGTTTTTTTATAATAAAAATGTGCTACCTGTGTCAGCTGACTGACTTATTTGTCTAATTACCTATTCCTGCTACCGTGAAAATGATATCTTCAGCCTGAAAAAGAGAGAGCCCAGCCTCACCCAAACATGCCAAAGTTTTTGCATTCAAGGAAGTCTCTGTAAGCATTACATTCTAATCAGAAAAATTTGATTTCAAGACTGCATTTTTTAAACTGTTTCTTCTGGGTCTTCAAACACCATCAGCTGTTCATCACTTTAATTTATCATAACTGGCTACATACTCAGAGCAAAGGCAGAGTTAGTGACATGCCTTTTAAACAGAGATTTGATTTTGATTTCTAAAGTGCTGAAAGCACTATTGGGCCTTTCCTATGTAGCTTCCAGATATTAAGAAAGTTTAGGAGAGTAACACAGAAATAAAGTTAATAATTTAATAATTATTAAAAAAAAAAGTTAATAATTAACAATAGTTTTGAGAAAACATTTGTATACACACACACACACACACACACACACACACATATATATATATATATTTATATATATATATATATATATATATATATATATGAAAATATATAAAGATATATATAGAAAATGAATGAAAATGAATGAATACATGTGTTATATATTTATGTACATATTCTCTTTACTTATGATATATTTATGTATTTGATTTTTTAAAAACTCATTTCAATTCAGGTGTGTCTAAATTTTTGAGTGGTACTGTGCCATCCTGTAATTACAGTGTCAGTGCCATGGGATTGAGCAAAATTATATACTACAAGCACTCTGGATCTCTACGGTTCCATTGTAATTTTTTTAAACACAACATTCTCTTTACATAAAATCAGAAATTACAGGATGGCCGGCCCATGTGATGGCTTGCTACCCACAACCCCCCTCACAAATGACCTTTCAGAATACCTCCTAAGAATAGTGATAATTGACAGGTTAGAAACACTAGTAGAACTCAGTGGCTTTGTATTTATCCCAGTGGAAATAACAGCAGGAATGATTTTGCAGTGTTTGAGAGAGATCTGCACTCGAGAGTCAACATTCATAAGGGGTTGGAGGGGAGAGGGGGGGTGTGAATGGCAGGCAAATGCCCATGGCATCAGAAATCATGCAATATTTCAGCAGAGACACAAAGTGTGTGGCGTGGTATCATCCCTGTCAGGATCGCTCACATGGCAACAGGGATTTAGTGGTTTCATTTTGGAACAATTTCCCAGGTGCGGTATAGGCCCTGTGAGTATGGCTGAAACGTGCAACATCCGCTAATGAGTTAGCGGGGATTACAGGCTAATCCAGACCAGAGGTTTCATTTAAAGAGGTGACACTGATGAATCAGCATACCGTCACACTAACAGGCTGGCCGTGCACAGGTGCTAGCCGGCTTGATAGCTGATTAGCAGATAGGCGACTTGCTCCCCTTCAGCCCCCTGCTTGCTTGAACTGCCACCATGCTGGGCTGCTGGCTCACAAATTTTTTGGTCCGTATATCCGCGAGGCTGAGGTTCAATGTAACTGCATAAGTACTCTTCGACATTGAGAGCAGTGCCAAAAAAGCAATCATATTTTAAAAAAAACTGCTTGAGCTAAAGAAAGTGCGAGACATCAGCAGCCGTAACAACATATGGTGACTGGTGGGAGGTCTGTTTGGGAAGACACCACCAAGTATCAGTCAAATGTATAATAAGTGCTCCAAGTGCCTTTTTATTGCTTTTTTTCTACGCCGGCTAATCCTCGCAAGCACTAAACATGGTAGAAGCTGCGATGCATGTGATAAAGTTTGATCAGAAGTCTCTAACTACTTCCCAACTGAAAGATAAAGCGGCAGTGGCTGTGGTCAGTCTCTGTAACAGCATTACGGAGGCTGGTCTGTGGGGAGCCTGATACTGAGGGCTGCTGGAAAGTGCCAAAAGAACTGCAGGGTCGGCTGCGCTCTCCGGCCAAAGGTTGCGCCAAAGTGAATTACTGTGGACTGAACTTATTTTGTCATCCTTGTGGGATTTCCTGCTGTTTGGAAATAAAGCAGTGACTCGTGAATTTGTGCCTTTTCCTCTTAATTTCTTTTTCTTTTCTCTCTTTCAATTTATTTCTCCTCCTAAATTAGGTTTTAACCCCCGCTCCCCTCAACAAAGTCCCTGCTTTTTAAGCCATTTTATTTTACCTGCAAAGTATTCTTTGGACTCCCCGCTAAGTCCCACCCCCACAACCCCTACAACCACCCCCAAAACTCCCTAATTATTTTTCTTTTGTCTGAAGTAAAAGCTCTGCGGGTCATTACCCTCCTCTTCCACTTTTACCTCAATCCTGGACCTGAACAGGAGCTTGGAGAGACAGGATTGTGAGGAGCGAGCATTCGCAAAAAAAAAAAAAGGTGGGGTGGAGCAAGACGGATTAAGTTCGGTGGCTTTGTAAACCTTTGACACCTGAAAAGACTTTTAAGCAGGCAGCACTCGGGCCTAAAGAATTTCTCATTTTTGCCTCGCTAATTTGGAGATGGATTTAAGCATACCTCTGGGATTAATCAGCCTAACGGCCTCTGCAGATTCTTCCAAAAAAAAATATATACAAAGAGCTTAAGCGCAAGCCTTCAGAGAGAGAAAGAGAGAGACGGAACCATGCGGGTATGAAAAGTGATTTTCTTGAGGGACAGGATACAAATATCCTTATTTGCATTTTGAAAATCCGTCAACTTTATGAAATGTTTAGCAACTGAAGCAACGCACTTGTGTTGATGTCACAGCACATTTTGGCTTTTAATAGGACCGGCAGCTTAAGCAGGGCATTACATCTTTCCTTCCTCTTGAAATTGTCACTCCGTAATCCCTTGGCAAAGAGTAATGCAGCTAGATTAGTGGCCTGGTCCCAGATTTCCGTGCGCTCTTTGAGGGCCCAAAGAAAAGGATCACTGGGATGGTTCAAGCGCGGTATGTATACGTTGGCTCTTCGTCTGGAACGGACGTGGGATGCCAGCCTACGTCTGCAAGGATCTTCTGAGATGTGTTGATGACCAGTGCAGGAAAAATACTTAAGGATTTAATAACACTGAACAGACTCTGTCCATCTGTGGGGGGGATTGGAAGGGGGCATTAATCCGCCTACACTGTAGACCATGGTAAGAATGGACAGTTTACAAAAGGAGCTGTCTAACTACTCCAAAAGCTTCTCTTTCTCTTTTTTTGCACGTACATCAAGAGGGCTTAGCCTGTTTCAACTTTTTGGCCTTAAGACTGTTTAAATCTCACAGCCCACATGAGATGCTCCCATTCAAAACACAAACAAGATTAGCTCAGAATCACACAGTAACGGGCCTAATTGCCTGATAATAGCTTACAACACTTCAGAGGAGTTTATCTGAACCGAACAGTCAAGAACTAATGGGGGCTAAAGTTAAAAACTCAGAATATGCACTAAAATGTAAAAATGAATTCACTGTTCAACTCCAGGAGTGGATTTTAACTCTTAAATACTGTAAATACAGCTATCATGATGCACTCTGCCGCACGGTTGTCTCCAATCCACTCTGCATGGCATTCGACAACATAAGTTTTATTCAACATGAACTGACATGAAACATACAGTCTAACTTTTTATGCCTCTTGGCTGCCCCCTCTCAACACACACATTCGTTCCATAGTCGCCCTGCAAATGCAATGTGACAAAGTCTGTTGAGAGGGCCGTCTAATAAATTTCTCCTCCTGCTGTAGAGATGTTGCCCTGGGTTGTTGCAAGCTGATCTCTTGCCGACACCGGAAATCTCATTCTGCTCATGGATGCTGGTCAGTTCCCGCCGATTCTTCACGCTCGGCTAGAACCCAGTCTGCTTGCGCTGGGGACTCTGGGGTCCTCCGGGAGCAGATATTTTGGAATCAGCTCCTTAACACACGGCGCTGCAAACATATGCAAATGAGCAGCTCTTCAAAATGTTCAATCTCATCAGGGGCCTTGACTGCATTCCCTTTGTGGCAGACTTGCAGCCCTGTCATAAATAAGAAATTCTCATCTCCCGGAGGTTACACAACATTGTGCCTTGCATTGCACCATGTTTGACTTCACACCCACTCATTCCATACTGTTGAACTGTGCTTTGGTCTTTGGACATAAGAATATATTGACCTTCAGATGGCAACTCTGGAATGTCATAATAGGTTATAATAATGTAAGCTCATTCTCTGTCCAAAATGACACGTTTGAGCTGAAATATCGCATCAGTATGTTCGGAGCATGCAACAAAGAATACTAATATATTCAAAAATAATAAAATCCAAACCTCTTAGATACCTAAGGGTTTCACAGACGACCTAAAAATGCCTATTTGTATATATGTTTTTCATTTTTATTTAATACTACTTTGCAATACTACTTATTGCATTGTTCATTTTAGGTTAAAAAAAAAAACCCAATAGGGTTAAAATACCCAGGACCAATTGGTTAGGCCTTCAGGAAAATAAAAATATAATAAACTGCCAAGATTTGTAAGTGACATTAGTCAGGTAAATTATGATTTACAGTGGACAGGACCAATTTTGTTTAAAAAACATCACTCTCGGCCGCCTGCAGACATGTCGCTGATATGAGGAGAGACTCTTTCCTGAAAGTCACTAACATACATATTAGTAACATATTAGTATCTGTCACAAACATCAGATAAAACATACGGAATGTCTTTTTTAAACTTCAGCTGCTGGTGGTCTGGTGGTTAGAAATCTGCCCCTGCATTTGGAAGGCCATGGGTTCGAATCCCAAAACAGCCAGTGGCACCATTGGGTACCCACACATGCTAATTTATTACCCAAAATAAGGGTCAAGCTCTAATGGTCACAGTCGGCCACTGTTTAATTTAATAACTGAACTGCTTTGAAAAGAATCATAACTGAATTGCACTGAATTCACACCCACATTGCTCCATGTTTATTTGCACTTACTGTGTCTTATAGTTTCCATTATATTCATTTGTATGATTGGATTGTACTTGCCTCACCTTCAAGTAAAAGCATCTAGGAATACAAGTAACATGAGTTCTCTTTGTTTTTACACCATTTAGAAAGGCCTTTTACCCTTGAAGTATCATTTAATGGAGACTGGACCATTAGAAATGGTCAAAAACAGCTAATTTAACATTGAATGGCCTTGAACAACAATTAAATTATTTATAAGCAACACCACGGCATTTGATTGCCACTAGCTTCCATTTATTCGGAACTACACTGGCATGCTCTGATCCTATTTTTAAGGTGATGGGAGATTTTCAGGATACGAAAGACAGGCTCGTAAGTCAAGGCCACAGCTGTACACAGCGCTAACCATTCAGTTGTACCCTCCCATCTTTCCATGACTATGTTTTTCATTGAATTAGCGAATGCATCGTGACAGATCTGGGATGCTCATTATATTATATTTCATTTGCTCCTTGACTCTATCTTGAGTGGGAGAAAGAATAAATAAATAAATAAATAAAATAAAATAAGCCTCAGCCAATATGCTGTTTCTGATTTAAAGCGGATTAAGGCGTGTTGTCCTAAGCTTCGGCGAATCCTCTAAAATATTCGCATTGGCAGACCTGGATTAGAAAAAGAAACAACAGTCATATTTAGCATGTAGATGGGTTATTTACATTCTCGAAACCACTGATGGTTCTGACAGCAATCAGCAACTTCCCTCTTCTTTTGAACAGACCTTGCGTGTATGTGTCCCATCTCGCTTAGATATCTCGGATATATGGCTCTATAAAGCAGTATAAACATGAAAATGATTTCAGATTAACTGTTAACTGGAAACATGTGCCCCCTTCGCTTGGGCTTCACACACCCCTATCTCTACATTTCCACAGTAATCTGTGCTAAGATGCGTCCAGTGCACAGAGATCAGAGAGCCGTTAGCCGAAGATGAGAAACTATAAGGCCTCTTTTGGACAGTCACAATCTACACACTTCACAGAATTAGTTAGATTAAAGCTTCTAAAATCCATTAAATGATCTGGAGCAAAATCCACCGAATCAGAGATATTTTTAGATGTAGAGTGCGAGCAAAGAGCCTCAGGCTCTTGATTTTATTTCCCTCGTGTTTGCACCACAGTTCATAGTCTTCATGCGACCATCTTCATGAATCAGTTCTGAGCGTTAAACAGGTTTTTTGGTTTTTATTTCCTCGTCTTTCTGTCCTGCAAAATAAGCACTCCTTTACTGACTCATGCTGACTAGAGCAAGCATTTCTGCTGCGTCAGCAGTCGACAGGAGCCATGTGCATCAGCATTGTCAGAGAATACGTTTAAACCATGGCACAATTACATCACAACCAATAGCTCCACACTTCAGGGGCAACAATATGATTTTTCCCCCAAGAGATTTGAACAGTCGTGAGATTTGGTCCTATTCCAGCCCCATAAGGCTTATTGCTAAACCATTGGGAGCACAGTTTGTCGCAAAAAAGATCCTGCCAAAAAACAAACCCAAAATAAAATGCAGCATTTGGTGGTTAAATATTTGGGAAGGCATGGAAAATACACTACATGGACAAAAGTATTGGGACATACCTGTTGGTCAGGGTTTGGGCTAGGCCCCTTACTTCCAGTGAAGGACAATAATGCTTCAACATACCAAGACATTTTGGACAACACCATGCTTCCAACTTTGTGGACACAGTTTGGGGAAGAACCCTTTCTATTCCAAAACAAAGCAAGCTCCATTACGACAATGTTGGATGAGTTCATTGTGTAAGAACTTGACTGGCCCGCAGAGAGTCCTGACCTCAACCCCATCCAACACATTTGGGATGAACTGAAATGGATGCGCCGCAGAATGAATGGGCATAAATTCCCACAGAAACTATCCAAAATTGTGTGGAAAGCTTTCCAAGAAAGCTGTAATGCTGCAAGGGGGGGACCAATTCCATGTTAAAGTCTATGCATTTGAAAACAATGTCCCTGCTGGTATAATGGGCCAAAGTCCCAATATAGTCCATAAAGTGTATAAGAGCTAGATTGTTATGTCTGTGGGAAGCGTGCTATGAGTATTCTGCCTGAAGAGGACCTTCGATTAGGCCTCTGGGCACCTTTATCACACAGCCCACCGATGAAGCACCTTCAGACTGAGTGGAATTTCACTACTCATGAGGAATGTGGGGAAATCAGCAGGACTTTCTTTTGTTGAAAATTAACCAGGTCTCAATGGGGAGCCTGTCTGAAAACTGTGAAGGCTTTTCATCCTGGACATTTAAGAGCACAGTATGGCTCCAAGTAGTGACAGTAGATCAAGTAAATTCCAAGTTGAAACGTAATACATTGACAACACTTTTCAATTTCCGCCAAGCATTCGGTGTTATTAATTCTTCTCATTACTGAAATGCAGTTCCTCCCGAGTCTGCACAAGAAAGTTGGTCCACTCAACATCACCGCAATGTACCCTGGGCATTGTCACACATAATACCTGTTCTCTATAAATAAGGAGAGAACTATAAAGACACATTAACATTGGTAAAATTGGATAAAAATTTGATTAAAAATTACTCATTGAACATTTTGGCTCAAAGGATGCACAAAATCATGTTTGCTTCAGTTGGTTCATCAGTGAGGGTGGCCTATTCCCACTTGCGACTTAACCAGAAAGCTGACTGGCTGTTTTTACTGACGGATGTGACTTCCCCCATTAAGAGGTGAAATGTTGAGTGTTACAATCTACCCCATTCATTTTTCGGACAGTGAACTGCCTTCTTTTTTAGTCATCACAGGTTTTACACATTACAGTAGTCAACGAATACAAACAATAAACTATTCAGTATGGAATACAGGGAATTCTGAGAACATTAAAGGAAACTAGGGAGTTTTTAAAATTTGGACATAGTTTACATCATATGTATGATTATGATTTTTTTTTTTTTGCTAAAATCTATTAATGATGTAAAGTACACCAACTTTCAGATTTACCTCTATTACCATTATTAGTATCACATACGTTCATTGTGTGTTCTGAAGAAAAGGCTATGTTTGACTACAAGGATATATTGTGACCCCTTGTCCCTAATCCCATCGCTGTAAAGAGCCAGCAAGTCTCAGTAATACAAAATTTCCCATCAAATAACTTGAAATGACTTCCTTTACATCACAACATAGGGACCGGACGTGTCGGGCCTCCCATTTCTCTAAATCATTTGTTTCCTCCCCTACACTTTTCCCCTCCCGAGACATAGAGTCCTTCACCCCTCCACATTAAAAATGCCTCTGGCGTCCATGCATATGTATATATATATCTTATCCTCTAATCCACTTAGAGATTTGTATGAGAGAACCATGTGAGACCCTGAGCGCAGCATGCACACTTACCCCCACCCCAATACCCCAGAAAAACACTTATCACCCCCCTGTTCTGGACCCCCACCGGTGTCCCCCCAGTGGATCTCCCCCTGTACTATGAGATGGGATCTACCCAGACAATTACAATTTTTCTTTACATTTGGAAGCACCAACATTATATGAGCATTTCATGATGCGTGGACCTTAGTAATATGATATAAAATGACCTGTAACAACATGTAACATTGATATATTAAAGGTAATACTATTTTGGAGATGCAATGCTTTTTTGTTCCCGCTGAGAGGATCTATCGCTCCTTATTATGTGCTGCAAATCCGACACGTGCATATCATTCACTGTGCATCTGCCACATCCTAATGCATGGAGCTGAATCCGAGTGAACCAGGGATCAGCTTTCTTACCCACCGAGACTTGAAACATATGGAGTGTCTGGGACCCCCGCCCTCCATCCCCCCATGCCCCCCTCCTCTGACGGAGCGTGGCGGTGCACAGGTGCTCTGTTAACCTGCGTGCCCTGTCCCTCCAAGCCGCTGACATCCTTCATCATGGAGGGCTCCAGCACCTCCAGCATGGCCCACTGCGCTCTGCATGACTATGAATCTCCGGCACCGGAGGTAGGCGGGAGGCTAGATTTCTTTCTTTTTTTTTTTCTTTTCTCTTTTTTTTCCTCCATCACACACAATTTCACAGGTGGAGAGAGTGGTGAAGGAGTCCGTATGGCCCTGCGTGGACTAGGCCCCGCTCTCCAGCCAGAGCATTAGCCACTGGGTGGCCATAATATTACCTCACCTCCACGCTGAGAGCTGAGAGTATGGATTAAATATTTCATCATATTCGCTTCTCGGTGCGAACTATGGATTTTTCCGAGAGGGAACCAGAAAGAAAATCCCCAACTGTGACTTAGGCTGAGCCCATTTAGGAAGAATGCTGATTTGGTTTATGTTACTCGCTGTCTCAGAAATAGTCAATTCAGGTCAAGTGAAGTTTATTATCTTACACAAAAGGTCATTCAATGTGCTTTACAGGAATAGAATAAAAATACAATCAAATAGAATTAAATCTTGGAAGAAATAAAAGAAACAATACAGAAAATTGATCAAGGAAAATTGAAAGTGTAATGGAAGTGCAGATATTTAAAAGAAGGCAGAAGACAATAGTGCAGTTTTAGCAGCTTTTTAAAGCTACAGTTGGTGCAGATCTGATACTGATGGGCAGTTGATTGGAAACCGTAGTGGATACACCATTTCACCACGTTTAGTTTCAGCTCTTTTCACCACTAGCTGAGCAGCCCCTGCAGCTCCTGCAGATCTAAGAGACCAACCAGGATCCTAAACATCAAACATATCAGAGCAATATTTAGAGCCCAAACCATTGAGTGACTTGTACACAATGAGTAAAGCTTTGAAATCATTTCTGTATGAAATTGGGGTCAGAGCAAGGACCTGAGAACTGGAGTGATGAACTTTTTTCTTGGTTTTGTTAAGAACTCTAGCAGCAGCGTTCTGAATGAGCTGCAGCTGTCTAGTGCTCTAGATTCCAGATGGGCACTAAGAATTGATCTTCCATCTTTATTACCAAACAAGATCATCTCTGTTTTATCTCTAGAGCGCACCTACTATGACCTTCATGACGAGCATAAGTGAAATTTAGAGCACTCCCCAAAAAATCTCACAGAAACGACACGCTTTAAGGATTCACTTCCAAACCACTTTCACGTTTGGCCTCCATGACATCTCAGCCGAGCGACAGCCAATCAGCGGCCGAAGTCGCGTTCGACTGCGCGAGGCGGTGATGCTGAGCTGAAACTGTGTGTGTGTGTTTGTTTGTGTGTGTGTGTGTGTGTGTGTGAGAGAGAGAGAGAGAGAGAGAGAGAGAGAGAGAGAGAGAGAGAGAGAGAGAGAGAATGCGAAAGCGAAAGAGAATGAGGGAAAAATCGTTTTGATCATGCCGCAAGTTTTTCATCAGCCTAATTAGAGCTTACCCTGCTATCTGTTACTCACATCTATAAGAGTTTCAAATGTCTGAGAAACAACACCTCCTCTGCCATGAACGCCCCATAACAGCCTATCCAGCAATCCCACAAACCCATGCACAGACGGGGCTGTTACTATGACTACAAGACATTTCTTTTTTTTTTTTTTTTTTTTACAGTGAATTTAGAAGTGGCTGATTTGGGTAGGGAGAATAAAATGAGGTTGACAGATACTCTTTCTCAGGACACTAACTCAGAGCCTCTGTACTTGAAGCTGTTTATCAGGGACTATTTATAGAAAGGGCAGCCCTGTGCATCCCTCTAGAGCTTCAGCAGGTTCTGCTCTCAGTGACTTTCACCCTTCCGCTCTCTTCAACAGACATCAAACACAGCCCTGCTCTACTGCTGAGAGAAAAAAAACCCTCTCATGACTGCTGGATTAACCCTCACTAGGAATGCAAGGCTGTAATTAAAATCCAGAACCTTCTGTTTTTACTACTATAATTAAAGACTGTTCTATATTTTATAAAAGGCTTGGTCTTGGTTTGAGAAGGTGAGAGGGGCCCCGTAACAAACAAAAAAAAAAAACGGGGATTGTTCAAATGCTTAAGATGAGTGCTTTACCTGTTAAATTAAAGAAGTATCTGTATCTTTAGAAAGCTAAAATACACTTATATCTTGTACATTGTTACTGTTTTTCAAAATCTTATAACCTTTTTTGTACTCAAGAAAATACTATTTGCATTCCATGATAAATCGACCAACAGACATTGAGTAACACATCACTATGCTAAAAATTACACATGGTAAATATGTAGGTGTCTCATTAATGGCTTAATATACAAGAGTGGTTTGGCCAAAAATCATATTTACACAATTCTACACCTACCATAGATGTAGCTCATCAGCTACGACATGTTTGGAGTCGAGATTTTGATACTCTAGTTTGAAATGGAGCAACAGAGCCAACGCTGCTAACATGAGAATTTAATGACCACCCAGTTGTTTTTGTACAAATTTAGACCTAAACCAGCATAAACCACATCCAGCTCTTCATTAGGACACAGTATGAGTTTTTAAAATCAACAAACCACTACAGGCAGACATTTCAGAAATGTCTGGTATTTAAAAAGTATGTAGGCCTGATCATGATCAGAGTCAGCTGCATGTTTTTATTTTTACAGCCCACAGTAAGTGCTACTGTCTCTTAAACCAGCGTTTCTCAAACTTATTTGTCCTGGGGACCAGTCATGTCAGGCTTTGGGGCTGCAGGGACCTGCACATATGAACCCCCCACCCCCCCAAACACCACCTGGCGGATGCGTATCCGCATAGATAGATATTATTATTTTATTTACTTTTTTTTTTATTATTTATTACACCACTATCACTACTGTTGTTAATATTACTATTAGTATTAGTATTATTAGGGCTTATGCTTATGTAAGAACAATATTAAACATGACCTAACAG
>JBBPDB010000040.1:23068179-23081063 GCA_037974465.1 Brachypetersius altus
GTGAGCGTGAATGGTTGTCTGTCCCTATATGTGGCCCTGCGACGTGCTGGCGACTGTCCAGGGTGTACCCCGCCTTCACCCATTGCAGCTGGGATAGGCTCCAGCCCCGACCCTGAATGCATGAATAAGGGATAGATAATGGATGGATGGATGGATTATAATTACACAGTCATAGCCATAATGGCAATATTACAAAACGTGGTATAATTATTAATTGTTTTTTGCCAAAAAAATCATTTTGGTGCATCCCTAGTTCTTAGCCTGCTAATGTTCCAACTCAATGTTATTAATGACAAATCACAAAACATGTGAGTTTAACACGTTACACCATGTAGTGGCATTACAAAGTACTGTACAACAACTCGGTACAACACTTTTCTTTTGTATTTCTTTTCATTCACAATCCACAAAAACTTTACATAGACTGAACATAGCAAGCTAATGTTCACTGTTGGAGCTATTATTGGAATAATACATCATAGGCTGCTAAATCATAGGCAAGTGATAATAATAATTGTAGCAATTTATGCTAAAAAATGAATGAAAGCTGGATCACTCTTCATGCAGACCTCACCAAGCCTGAATAAACTACCCCTCAGAGGCTTTGTCATTGACATCTCACAGAAATAACTTTATAGTTCTACTACAATTTCAACTACAAAACACTATTTGAAGCCATTTCATCAATCCCATCAAATACAATTAACAAAATCCTATTTTATGTTTGAATGTTTTTCATTTTAAATGTAAAAATTATAAATACCAGTTATACCTCACTTTTACTTAGGGCTTCCATGCTGGAATATTCCACACAGGAGTTTTTATTTTAGGTGCTGGCACCACAGAATGTGCACAATTTCAATGCTTGATGCAAACCCAGTCTGTAAAAGAGATTATAGAGGAAGATTTTGCACTATTTCTGAAGGCTTTTTGGTGGGGTTATACAGCTATGGATGCACTTTTTTAACAACTATTTTGCCTTTCAAAAACGTCTACAAAAACAGAGGAGAATCATCCACTCCAAAGATATATGTGAGAAGTCTTATCTGAGGTCATTGTTTAAAGCAATCGATCAACACAAGTACTGTTTTACTGATTCTGATCATTTTCAACAACCCGTAATGGTAAAATTTTTAACCACGCTTCTCTTGGGATGTGAAGAAGGGCACTATTTGATTTTGTGCAAGCAATTCAGGAAAAAGCTCTTTCCACAGAAAGCAGGTGGGGATGGTTGTCTTTGTAATGAATATGTATTCACCTTGATTGCACATTTGATGTTTCTTATGTTCATGTGACAAGCAATCAGATTTCAATTTTGTCAGGGCTCATCTTTACATATTGCCCTCATAGTACCTATAAATAGAAATCTGTTTTTTTGTCTTGATCCTAAAAAACAATCACTACAAAACACAGCTCCAGACAACTGAATTTAATACATATTTAATGAGGGTTATCAGCTGAAAATTGATCTGAGATTACTGATTAATTGCTTAAATGGCCTTTCCTTCACAGCTTCACTCTGATATGGATCGGGGAGATGGCACAGTGATGTATGTGCTCACAGGTGAAGGAGCTGGGACGATATTTGTGATAGATGCAAACTCGGGTGATCTGCATGCCACCAGGAGTCTAGACAGAGAGGAGAAGCCATTCTACAGTCTCCGAGCCCAGGCTGTCAACAAGAAGAACGGGGTCCCCTTGGAACCAGAGACAGAGTTCATTGTCAAACTGCATGACATCAACGACAATGAGCCGAAGTTCAGCAGGGAGGTTTATATGGCCAGCATCCCAGAGAGGTCTCACATCGGTATGAGTTCTTCGACTCAATTAACACTACACTCTCGTACACAGTTTTTACTGCTTTAAAATTCGAAGTCAGAGATTATGTATGAAGCCAGTGTCCATGTTCTATTGGTTTTGCTATTTGCTCTCATTCAGCTACCAGATGATTTCTTGTGTATCACCCCAATCAATAAGTCATTAAGTCCAACTTAAGGACTTTATGTACTTGCTTTATTAAATCAGTACATGCCTTTGAGTCATTTTCAAACCTTTCTTCTTTTTCACAGGCACCTCTGTTATTCAGGTCACAGCACACGATGCAGATGATGAAATGTTTGGCATGAGTGCAAAACTGGTCTACAGCATCTCCCAGGGTCACCCATATTTCTCTGTGGAGTCAAATACAGGTCAGATTATCCAAAGTGTTCAGTTATATCATTATCAAATATCTGGGAAACAGGAAAGAAGTGAGTCAGAACGTGAGTGACATGTCGTAAGAGAGAGAAATACATATAATACACAAACACAACTGGAGAGAGATTGAGGGAAAGGGAGAGAATACAGAGAGAAAGAATTAAAGACAGAGTGCACAGTATTGTAGAAGGTTGGCATTTAGGCCCCCATTGCCCAAGCACTTTAGCCGCTCAGTTAGTTTAATCATTCTAATGTGTATGCTGGAACATCTCCAGCGTAGATCTTTGTTTAAACAAAAGTGAAATTGAAACACAAAAGCTCCTATGGCAGATTACTATCCAGCTTAACACTGATAGGGGTTAGCCCAGATGTGACATGGATGATGATGTCTATGTCACATCAGAGCACATAGAGTCCTAAAAGAGCTTTGGGCTGAAAAAAATGGATATTCCTCAGGGTTCAGGGTTAATCTGGAAATGCCATTCAAAGAAAAAGAAAAGCATGGACTCTATGCTGCATGGATTAGTGGATTTGCCTTTTGCTGTTTTCTGTGTTTGTGTTCATATAGAACTGAACAGTCTACAAGACATAGCAGATGCATCATTCTAAAGCTCATCTGTGACAACATAATGACCGTTTACAGTCCTTCTAGTAAAATTCTGATTTACAGTATTGCTATACTGTATTAGTATATTCTCTATAAGAAAGGAAGGGTTTTTTTTAAATAATTATTGTTATAGTAATAAGAATAGCCTTAAATTCCTGGTACTTCAGCCCTGTCATTCATCTCCCAGTTGTAGTTCTGTAGGGTGTATATGCATGCAATAAACTCTGTACTGTTACAAGAGACACTCTGTCCCAGTGTGGATATTGGCAAAACAGTCAGCTAAAAAAAACTCAAACCTCTTTTTTTTCCCTTAAGGCATAATCCGGACAGCCCTTGGGCCCTCGGACATGGACAGGGAGCAGAGGGAACATTACCAGGTGGTTATTGAAGCCAAGGACATGGCAGGCCAGAGGGGTGGCTTAACTGGCTCCACCACAGTCAGTATTACCCTCACCGATGTGAACGACAACCTCCCTCAGTTCTCACAAAGTAAGGCTACAGCAGACACATCTGCTATAAAGAATTGCAGGATAAACCTGGCTTCTAGATCCTAAATGTTCAGTCTTGCCTTTCAAGGTTGCATTTTACTGAATGAATGGTTGAATGTCAAGAACACATTGGCTACTCAATACTTACCAGCCATGTAACACATATTTATCAGAAATTTCAAATAAGGTGTGAAGGTTTTGGCCTTCACACCCTAATGCACACAGTTACATGTCGAGCAGATCTGATCCTTTTTTTTTCATAAATGCAGGTCATAATCATCAGTGCAAGATCCCTGGCAATAGCACAAATTGAACATTTGTATAATGGTCACAGCAAACCACAGCATTGCTCAGTGCCACAGAGGAACCATCTTGCAGTGAGGCAATGATTAGGGGGCAAATCTCCCACCCTGGCCGTGCCAGAGTGCATGAGGTCTGTGTGGTAATCCTGATTAAAATGGACAGAGCAGGCTAAGCTTGATGATTCTTTATGCCTTTACTTCGCTCCTTTTGCCTCTGCCTTTTTTCTGTATGCAAATATGATACACTGTCTTATTGGAACCACTTCGAGAGTATTTTTGTTAGGGCATTTATTTTAGTACTTCACTTATTGTAGCTTTTTTTTACTCAACGGAATGGCCTATTTATCTGTCTTGCTCTACACTGTGAAGACTGTTAAGCTGCTTTTATTTTCATGGGTTCGATTCCCAAGACTACTAGGCACCTCAGAGTTACCTTGAGCAAGGTACCGTCCCCATACACTGCTCCACGGGCGCAGTGTTCCTGGCTGCCCGCTGTTTCACTTAGTGAACGGCTTAAATGCAGAGGAGGAATTTTTTGCGGTTCACAATGTGTGCTGTGGCGTGTTTACATATGACAGAATGGTCACTTTCACTTCACTTATTTGGAAGATTTACCCTGATATAAGAGCAGATCACTGCACAATGCAGGTACACAAGATGTGTGAACTTCTTCCATCAGGCATCTACCAGTTCAGCGTCCCAGAACTGTCCGAGCCGGGTGCAGTGGTTGGTCGAGTCCGAGCTGTGGATGCCGACATAGGCAGAAACGCTGAGATGATGTACTCCGTTACTAGTGGGGATGGCCTGGACGTGTTCGATATATCCACAGATAGAAACACCCAGGAAGGCGTCCTCACTGTCAAGAAGGTAAAGATTTCATGTGCTTGCTGTGTGTGCAAACCTGGGTATGCTGCAGTCTCATTAGAGGCATTCATGCTGTGAAATAATGATTTACCTGAGCTTCGTTACTTGAGGTTTGGCACAACAGGGAAAAGTGCCCCTCTCACTGATTCTGCATATTGTGTTGAGCACACTATGTCAGTGGGTTGTTTATCTCTGTGGTCATGTTCTCTCTGCAGCCTCTTGACTATGAGAAAAAGAAGTCATACACACTACAGATCCAGGTGCGCAACACCTACCCGGACCCGCGATTTGTAAGCCTGGACTCCAAAGACACGGCCACAGTCAGGGTAAATGTGGAAGATGTGGACGAGCCACCTCGCTTTGAGCGCCCCAGCTACATCCTGGAGGTGAAAGAAGATGCAACCATAGGCACTGCCATCGGCTCCATCAGTGCCGTAGACCCTGATGCACGCCGCAGTCCAGTCAAGTAAGCAGCCTACACAAGGACACAAGGAGTGTCCTATACATAAACACATAATTTCAGTTATAATCTGTCTTTTAGATGAAGGAGTTTAGCAAGAGAACTTGCATGGTCAGAACACAAGCAAAAATCTGCACTTAGATTTAACACATTTGAGCTGTATTGCTACACTAGCATTAGCATTAGAACTTAGTTTGTTATATACACACTATAAATAGCTGGTTTGCAAGCACGTAACTATTATGACTTGCAAATTCAGATGGAGGGCAGGAAGTGAAGAATCAATATAATGAATTGGAAATGAAGGATAGTGAGCAAATAAAAGTGTTGGAGAAGCATGCGTCCCATAAGTATTGTTACAATATTGTTTAAAAAAAAAAGAGAGAGAGAGAAAATCGTTTTTTCACACTTGGACTAATTTTTCCCAGTGTGTAAGAGATTGACAATGCTAATTACTTCATCCACCAGACCCACTACCCAGCTAAATAAAGTAACTTGTTATTACTGGAAGACTACAGAACAAATAACAGTGACAGCAAAGAAAGTACCTATACTGCAAGTAACTGGAAGGGCATGATGATAGCTAGCAAGCAACACTAAAAACAAATCTGTCTGTATTTGGCTAGCTATCTCCCAAATATTCACATTTACACTCAAATGCATATACCAGACTTATTATTATTATTGTTCACCAAGCATCTATACATAATTGCATAGTACCTTTTTAAAAGATACCTTTAGACAGTTTTGACGTGCTGCAGTCTTGTGTATAAGAAGCTTTGAGATGCTCAAGTCTCCATCCTCATTGATCTAACAGACCTTCAACTGTGGAGCCTAACTTTGTGTTTTAAACTGTTGCAGTTACGTACTGAGAGAGAATACGTCCACATTATGCTCTCATTACATTCGAAAGGTCCCTCGATTGCAAGATCTTATTGAGATAATCGCAATAAGCTTCCATTATGAGAATAAATGAGTATAAAATGAGTACATTATCACTGTCTGAATCCTCCAGATGATAAAGCTGATGCACTGGGCTCACCGCTACAATAAACGGTCCCTTTTCTCTATCCTTTTCCCCCCCTCCCCTCTGGAGACCACAGTAAATAAGAGCAAAGAGAAGAAGTGCAATTAAAGAGCCTCGCCAGACAGTGAGAGGGACTTCAGGGCTGGTAATTATCAGAGACATCAGGGCCAGTGTGCATGAGCAGCGTGGTCCTGCTGAACATCAGGAGGATAATTAGCAAATTGAACAGTCCCCCTGAATGATTGCATCTGAAGGAGCAATATTGTGGGCTTCTAGTGAAACAAGAACAAATGGGCAAAGGACATGAGCAGGCTTCAGGCTCCATGTTTGTAATCAGTTCTGCTCTGTGAAGTGTCACTGATTCCTGTGTCCTCTGCACAGAGGCCCCTGTTTGGCATCAAACACAAGATTACTTTGTATTAAGCATTATTCTTTGTTTAACATGCACTACCACAGCAACATTGTTTCATGCTTAGAATTTATTGATTCAAGAAATGGTGTCATTCCAGGTACACAATTGATCGTCACACGGATGTGGACCGGATCTTTAATGTGCACGCTGGAAATGGGTCTATATTCCTGCAGAAGCCTCTTGACCGAGAGGACCTTGCGTGGCACAACATTTCTGTGATTGCAGCAGAGTTCAGTAAGTCATGTACAGGCTTGGTTAACATGTTTAAGATTTCTCAGTATTAATCCGTTTCTGGGGAATTTCAAAAAGTGAGCCCAAAACATAAGATCTGGCCTGGATCCAAAGCCAGCTCTTATGAGCTCAAATTAAACAAGAATCTTTTATAGATTCTTGTTTAATTTGAAACCATAAATGGACATAACTCAGCTATAGATTGCTGACTGATTATAGGGGATCTCACTGTCAGGTGTATATCTATACATATTTGTCTTAGACTAGTATTTCTAATATCTAGCATTTAATATGACTGATTTTGACTGATTTACTATTGTTTTCATCACAGCTTTGGTGATTTGTTTTTACTCTAGTTTGCTAGTGTAAACCTAAGCTACAAAGTGGGAATTTATTCAAGTAACATTAATTAACTAGCTAATGTGTGAGCTACATGGATTGTAACCTGAGCTAGGTAGTAAAGCCAAATCTCAAGCTCATTATGTTAAGCTAGTTAACTCATTAAATAAAGCTGAGCTTGTCTGGTGATATCTTACCTTGAGAAGGTGGAACAGCAGTGTCAGTGGTGTTCATATTCTTAAAGATCGTTTATATTCTAGAAGTACTGGACATCAGTAACTAGCTGAGAAAATACGTTTTCATCATAACGTAAATGAAAGTAAAATAAATGGAAAGAAGTTAAATGTGTTTGCTATTAACTTGTGGCCTCAAGCAATATGGACATGCGGTTTGCCTATATATAATCCGTGCCTCTTTATGTTCTTGCAGATAACCCCCAACAGACGAGTCGAGTGCCTGTGTACATCCGCGTCCTGGATGTCAACGATAACGCCCCCACGCTGGCTTATTTCTACGACACGTTTGTGTGTGAAAATGCAAAACTTGGTCAGGTAAATGACTATTTTAATAGGCTTTAATTTCAGTTCAGTTGCGAAAAGGAAACATTTGATCATCGGTTGGCCATTACACAGGTGTGTCAGTTTAAAGCAGTAGCATTTGTTGAACACTTTCTGACCTCTATGGGACTTGCCGCCTCTGGACAGAGATAGAGATCAGTGATGAGTATTTCCCCTTCGTGGATTAGACACGGGGCCTTTTTCTGTCATGCTTGATGAGATTATGTGTCGCGGTGGATGACAGGGGCTGTCACTTATCACAGGCACTTTATAATAACTGTCCACCTCTTCTTCAGCGCCTGACTCCAAACGCCTCCCCTGCTGTCCGTCATCACACAGCTCACTGACCCGCCCACTGGGTGACGTCCCTCAGAAACAGTCACTACCTGCCAGAGATCTGCTATCTGCTGTATGCCTTTCACTTCAGATCATTCCTCACAATCACAAGGCAACATTATCCAAGAGATCTTCTAAATAGCAGATGTACAGCAGCCAACCCAGACTTTATTACATACTAACTAGACAACTGATTTTTTTAATGAAATAATTTGAGGTTGTAAGTAAACCTTGGTTAAAATTTGAAACCATTTTGTTCATTCCTAGTCCGTTCTGTAATTTCCATTTTATAAGGGAATTACACTGCAAAAACAACCTGTCTTGAATTATAATTTTTTTTCTTTTGACATGAAACGAACACATGCTCAGACAATGAAGTTTAATGCTTGCCATTCATGTTAGTCAGAGTTATGTATATACGTAAAATGCACAGTAACAGGCCTGTTTAATTGTAAGAGATAAGAAGGTTGGGAATGGTCATGTAAATATGAATTAAGACCGTTATTGGTAAAACCAATAAAACTGTCATAACTGTACAACAGGGGAAGAAGAATTCGTAAGAATAAGAGTGGACTTTGGTTTACTTAATATATGAAATACAATGTGGTTTTATATATACAATATATGCACAATATGAAAAGCTTTCATCTGTGATTTATACATACACTGATAAACACTGCAGGAGTTTTTTTCATCCAGTTTTATCAGGCGGTCTGTGCAGCCTAGAGGTAAGGGAAGCATTGCCAGTAACATGAAGAGTCTGGCCAGTTGCTATGCCTGATGGGCAGAAACACGCTAAACACCAGAGGACTGCTGATTAAATTGTAGACCCAGCTTACTGCTGATGTACCCTTGAGCCAGGCATTTAACCTCAAATTGCCCTTGGTGGCCACACAAGACACCTCTGAGCTCAGTCACTGAACTGCTCTGTTCCCCCTCCCAATCAGAGGTTGTGTGTGTGTATGTTTAAATGACAGAAGTCAAGAAATGGACAAAAAAGCGTTGTTAAGCGTGATTTCCTAAGTTAACACAAATATTTTTGTGGTAAACAGTTGCTTTGGCTTATTTTGTCCGGACATTAATTAATTTACATTTGATACTATTAGTACAAAAGAATAGCTTAGTTCTAAAATTATAATGTTGAAAACATCACATGGCCATCATTTGGAATTATGCCAGTTTCATTGCGTGGCAACCAACTTTCAGTCTGCACTAGTTGTGTTATTGGGTTTGGTGAAGCAGTTGTTTTTGACAAACCGTTTGACTGAACACAACAATTTGGAATTTTAAAAAATCTAAATTTTTTGTGACAGAAAATCCAAACGATAACAGCAGTGGATCCAGATGAGCCAACGAGTGGGCACCGGTTCTTTTTCTCTCTCGCACCAGAGAGTTCTGTAAGGGCCAACTTCTCAGTGCAAGACAACGGAGGTGAGTAGCCTCTTACAAACAATCCACCAAAGCCAGCTTCTCGGAGTATGCACATAGCTGAGTAGCAAGGCATGGTCAGAGGCTCAGCTTTTCTGACCCTAGGCTTTTCTAGGTTTACACGAGCTCTGCTCATGCAGCAACTCATAGCCTCTTCTGTATCTCAGTTTGTTTTTGATTTGCAGAGTTAGCAATGTCACATGACTTTTGCTAAGCCCTTTTTTGTATCTTCTACTAAACTGGGTACTCTTTCACAGATAACACCGCCAGCATCTACACCCGCCGTACAGATTTCAGACGGACACAGATGAGCACACACACGGTCTCTGTGGTGATCTCAGATGGGGAGTTCCCTATGCAGAGCAGCACAAGCACGCTGATCATTCGCGTGTGTACATGCAGCAGTGACGGCACCATGGAGTTGTGTAATGCAGAGGCGCTGAGCAGCTCGGCTGGGCTCAGCACCGGAGCTCTGGTGGCCATTCTGCTTTGTGTCCTCATCCTGCTCTGTAAGTATCTAAGCCCTCACTCTCACTTTTGTGCACTCACTCAGTGCTAATTTAATGCTTTTGAATTTGGCTTATTGGATAATTGTGCAAATGTACATTAGACAAAAATGATCACATAGTCATGCTTGATACAAAGCTGCTCCAAATCTGCAGTTTCATAAGTTTTACTTTACACCGCTTTTTGGATCATGTGGGACTGTGGTCTAGTACAGTTCCTGGTACCTTTGAACAGACATTTTTCAGTGCATTAAATAAGTAGTACTTGGCCCTAGTGTACACCAGCAACGCAGCCACCATCCTTACTGAAATGAAAAGTGAACATTAAAAAATTAATATATGTTATTACTTCTTATAGTTGATTAGAAGTACAGGTTCCAGTAAATAATTTGAGAAATGTAGTAAGGACATTGATCATCCTTAAGCTTTGAATTTCAGTAAACCAATTTGCCACACAGCTTATATTAGGCCATGCGATCAACAGGCAAGAATAATATTAGAATTAAAACAAGTGAAATCTTTAAAATAAGGGGTGTATTAGAACATGAAGGCCAAGTTATATAACCAACCATTTATGTGACCAAGGCTACTGTAACAATAGAAGGGTTCCAGAGAGATGTGTGTTGTTGAACTGGTTATTGCCAGTGTACCCCTCACACCCCTAATCAAAATACCATTTTGTCTCTGGGTTCTCTGTGCAAATAGTTTCAGGAGTCTGATCATCACTGTCTGTCTGTGTTCAGTGCAAGCACTCATCCTTCAGCTTCAGTTTGTCAGAGAAACAGTGGTTCCCTTCATTCTCTCACCTTTCTGCCTGTCAGCCTGCACTTTTGTCTGCCAGAACATTAGATTAATTACTTTTACGGTGATCTGAAATGTGCATGTCTGGTCTGAATGCAAAGTAAAGTGAGAGGGTGGAAAGCCCTGACATGCTTAAGTGGCTGAACTGATAAAAGCTATGTTGTTAGCCTTTCAATCGGGACATTGAATAACAAAGGATAATATTCAATGCAGTTTTAATTAAACTCATCTTAAATTAATTCAACAAAAGGGGAATGTCACTTTGCACTTCAGAGGAAAATTTCTGCCAATTGTTTGAAATATGTATGCCTGCATTTTTCATCAAACTGCACTTGTTTGGTTTTTGCTCCAGCATTCTGGGTTTTGGATCTTATGTGATATTAAAGAAATCGTTCAATTAAAAAATCAATTTTTCCACTTACCCCAGATGCAGTCAATCAGCAAAGACATTTTTGGTGTATGAATGTTGCCTCTTTAGTTTAGAGCTGCAGCTGCTAAGCTTATGTTGTTCACAAACACTAGAACTTTTTGTCCCTGTTTGCTGTCTGTATTTATCTTTTAGACAACACTGGTGCTCAGAGCAGTCAAATCTACATTCAAGGCTTATTATTGTAATCACTGAATCACTGCCAGTAGCTGGCCAGTGCATTTTCAGAAAAGAAAAGTCTGAAAACCTGCAGTACAGCCCAGCTCCCATGGACTGTGAATTAAGTCTCAAGGCTTGGATAGCACATACTTGTCATTTCTCCATTATCTGCTCTACTCACTGTGTATTTTTCTGTCTCTTTTCAGTGATAGTGGTGCTGTTTGCTGCCCTGAAGCGTCAGAAGAAGAAAGAGCCTCTGATCATCTCCAAAGAGGACGTGAGGGACAATGTGGTCAGCTATAATGATGAAGGAGGTGGAGAAGAGGACACACAGGCCTTCGATATTGGAGCACTGCGCCACCCAGAGGTCATGGAGGAGAACAACAAGCTGAGACGAGACATCCTGCCCTCAGAGCCGCTGTACCCTCCGCCCCCGCTGCGACGGGCCACTACCACACCGTCTCGGGACAACGCAGATGTACGGGACTTCATCAACCACCGGGTGCAGGAACATGATGGCAGCCCGACAGCACCACCTTATGACTCGCTGGCCACCTACGCCTACGAGGGCAATGGCTCTGTGGCCGAATCTCTGAGCTCGCTGGGCTCGGCCTCGTCCGACGGGGCACAGGACTACAACTACCTCAGCGATTGGGGGCCACGATTCCGCAAATTAGCTGACATGTACGGGGGCGAGGACAGCGACTGGGACTGTTAACAGACAACACGCCATCTAGACCCACATGACCAGCCACCCTGGAGGTGAAACACACAGCTGGAGTTATTTACAAAGTGCCCTTCTCCTTTCCATCCAGCAGACAGGCAAATACCCAATGAGTCTTGTTTGCTTACTTTGTTCTCTTTGCAAATCCGATGCATTAAAACAGCAAAGACAGAGTTGAAAATGACGCATTAACTCTACACAGGCTTCACTCCTGCATATGACTCACTGGAAGGAAGGTTATCACAACAAGACATATTTTCGAATAATCCCTTCTTTTTTGCAAAAGATGTCTGTGCTTCATCGCCACATTGCGCTGAAAATGTACTTTTGGGAAAAAAAAAGCTCGCTATCTGTTACAGACCTCCCTTCCGAGATACTCTGCAAACGTGCAAATGGCAGTTTATCAGCAGGAGCATGGAGCGTCCGCATCACTTGAAAAGCTTTTTTGAAGCCAGCACGGTATGAACCTCAAGCGGGAGAGCCAGGACCAAACCTTCTTACCAACTTCTTCATGAATGTGTCTGGAACTAAAGCGAAAGCTCTCCAGTAGACTACTCTCCACTAGACTAATGCGTGAAAGGCAGCTCATTATAAAATGCAGTGTTAGCAACTAAGGTCACTGTTTAGCTGTTTACCGT
The DNA here is from genome assembly GCA_037974465.1 of Brachypetersius altus. Classification (NCBI taxonomy): domain Eukaryota; kingdom Metazoa; phylum Chordata; class Actinopteri; order Characiformes; family Alestidae; genus Brachypetersius; species Brachypetersius altus. The sequence continues at coordinate 23,080,682 of JBBPDB010000040.1, forward strand.
CATTCCTGTGTATATTTTGACTTTTCTTCATGTATTACAAACCACATTAATCTGCTCCAATGAGTTAGTGCTTTAGGAAATGGGGTGGGGGTGTTTAATGATTGGCATGGGTTTTCATCATCCACTGGAAAAAACGCCAGAAGCTTCCAATTATCTACTCTGTCATAGGCTCTAAATATGGTTTACTTGGGTTTATGCTGCATCTTGGCACATGTTTGGCCTGAACTTAACACTACACATCTCCATTCAAGAGAAACATATTTACATAGTTACCTAATGACTTAAAAGTTCCAAACCAGTGATTTTTTCTTTTGCATACTCACACACACACACACACACACACACACACACACACACACAGGTACATACATACATATATATA
>JBBPDB010000040.1:23086689-23098466 GCA_037974465.1 Brachypetersius altus
GTGTATCTGACAATTTCGCATCACAATATAGCATGTAATACACTGTATTTTATGTGAATTATCTAAAAATTATGTTGACATTCTCAGGTTTTGAAGCCAAAACACAAACCCAGAAATAGAGTCAGAAACTGACTTGGGTGTAAGACAGAGCTTTATTTACTCATTTCAAAAAAGACAATCATCCATCTAACCATCTATTCATTATCTAAGCAGCATTTCCGAATGAGGGTGCTGGAGCCTGTCCTGGTGCTCAAAAGGTGAAAGGTGGAGAAACACCTTGAACAGGTCACCGGACACCAGACACACATACTGTAGACCAGGGGTCCAACCTTTTTGAAACTGAGAGCTATTTTACTAGTACTGAGCCATATGAAGGGCTACCAGTTTGATGCACTAGAACAGAGTTAACCTAAGCTTATATAAACTTTGTGTATAATAAACATGATATTTTCAGTTTCAAATATATATTAATGCAAATGTGATTAAATAACAATAGCAACAGGATGAAATAAAATGTTAGATGGTGCTCACTGGTGAGTTTTTTAGAACATGTCCATGGGCTACACATGTGGTCCACGTTGGTGACCCCTGCTGTAAACATACTTTCACATACTTACCTGATTCACTGCAGCTGCCACTTGTTTGAGGAGGAGCTCTGCACTCACATCCTAGGGTTCTGATGGCTCCACTCTACAGTATGATAATATATTATTATTATTATTATACATTGCACATAATATATAATAATCCAATAAAGTACACAAAAACAAATTCCCCATTTCCATTGTCATTACTGTGTATGTCACATATTTTGACGCATGTCACGGTAAAATCACAGCACCCTCTTTGCAACCTTCCCTACCTGCATACCTGGGAACAACCTTCAGCCCACCCACTTTTTCAACACACTCACTACCACATCCTCCTGAGGGCCACAGCAAGTGTGTCAAGAGCCAAATGCTAATGTGTGCAGTTTGATTCAAGGCCAATCATGTCACATGTACAGCTCCACTACTGAGTGTAGGCAAAACCCATCATGGCCTGTGTTAAAACCATTATGTCGCTTTCTATTAGCCTCGGCTGTCTCTTTAGCCTTCTGCTGCAACTGGCATGTCGTAGAAGGAAGCAGTGCAGAGCAGCCTTCCAGTTCGTCTCGCGCTTCAATTTCCTTTCCTCTCCTTTCACACACCGTCATGTCAACTGTGACAGCAAAAGGTTCGCGTTATTAGCAGAAACAGAAATGCATTCCGATTGATGATCCCTCCATTGAGATCCATTGAGCTGCAAATGTACAAAAGAGTCCCGAAAGGGTTTTTTTCCCTCCATTTGCAAAGGGTCCCTGACGCTGTCCCAAACACATTTTGTCACATCCTATTTTCCACTCATCCACTGAATGACTGCACTTAGCGCTGGTCCCATTTTTGCTTATTTGTCGTAGTTCTGACTCATTTAACAAGCAAGAGACTATTTATTTTGTGGCATAAAGGACATTTGGCTTGGGCTCAAAATAAGCTCCTGAGCACCGTGTGGAGCGATACGTCAACGTTTTCAGCTAACAAAGTTGTAAGTGTGCTTAGCACTCATTAAAACTTCTCAAAGCAATCATTAGGCAGCGTCACGGTGAACACATTTGATGGATTACTCTAATTAATGTGGACTACTATGCCTTTTCCTGCATTGTTACTGGCGTGGAACATTTATCCCTTAATTTTATACACCTCTCATTTCAATGGCTTTTATCTACATTTTCATTTTCACAGCTTATTTTTTTAGCCTTTTTTTCTTGCGGGCTCTCTAAGTCTGACATGACGGTGATGAATTACTTTCAGGGATTTTGCTTTTTATTAAATATCCACATTTACTTTCCAAACCTATTTTCTCTTTACAGTCAGTGGTCAACAAGGGAGGATTAAAATCATCAGGCCTGGGATTTAAAAAATAATAAGCCATCCAGCTTCTCGTTCTTAGCAGGGGTACATGGTGTGCTCTCTCTCTTTCTTCCTCTCTATGTAAATGTAAATGTATAAATGTATGTATATGGACAAAATATAAATATTGTGATCATGCTGTTACACATCGCAAGGCCTTTCAAAATATTGTAGCAGGAAGACATGGAAGTGGCATTTGTGCCAATCAATCAGTGCGCAGGACACACTGGCTATAAAATCCCTGTGTAGTAAACGCACCTTCTCCAAAGCCACATGACTACTGAAACAAGGAAAGAACAAGGACACACAAGGGATATCAAAGAAAAAGAAATAAAAAGATGAAGAACAGTAGCATAAAGAATCTAAATAATATCACATACATTAATAAAAAGCATGCATACATAAATGATAACAATTGAAAAAAAAGAAAATGAGGCTGAAGAATCTCATCAAGAAGGGGCAGCTAGCAGCACAGATAGCCATGTTTGGCTACAAACTTTGCTAAACAGCTTCAGCAGGTGTTTCCCCAGCTTTGGTCCAAGCAGGGGCTTCAGTAAATAATATTCTGGAATCTCACCCATAATATTCTGAGACATCAGAAATGTCATGCTTTGTAACCAGCTGTTCCCTATACAAATTGGCCCAAGGGCTGGAAAGATAGAGCTCACCGGTGCTTCTAACAGTCCAGAATTTTTTGCAGAAGCACTTTCCCACTTGAGTGAAATTTGGATGCCTCTCCTGGGGAGTCTTCGGTGCACAGCTAGATTCCAGGTAGAAGGGCCTTGGCTACACCGCTTCCATCCACTATGGGCCCAGCAACATTAAGGTACCAACACTTGCAGAGAGCGCCAAACATCATATTGTGTTATCAGTGAACTCCACTTTCCTGTATATCCTTTAGTGTACTGCAACAGTCCAATATTTTATGCAACATTTGAGTGGAGGGGCTGCCTAAAAGAATGGACCACAGAAAGTGTGGATTGTCTGACAGGATCTGCCATGCAATATGCATACTTACTGCCAGGACATGTCAAGGAGGACTATGTCCTACTTAAGGACCAGCTCCCTCAGATGTGTGGACAAACAGACCAACCTAACGTGGCACATCGATGACGGGTCTCAGACTGGTCTCAGACCAGTTTAAGATGCTAATGGATAAAGTGTAAAAATTACAGATTCAGTGCATGGGAGCTTGGACAAACAAGCAGAGTTGCAGCCTGGGAGATCCTCTCATCATGATGAATGAGTGGTTCTTAATCTCCAAGCAGCTCTGACACCGAAAAGGTATACAGTAATCCCCCAGTTTTACACAGATCAGGACTCGCGTATCCAGTCACACATGGATTTTTATGAAAACCCAACTCATCGTTTTATGTGGAAATCTGCACAACAACGCGGAACCTGCAAATATTCTCCTAAATTATAAAAAAACCTAATTTCCGAAAACCGAACATGAGGAAACACTTGGATGAAAACCGAAACCAAACCAAACCAAACCAAACAAAACAATGAAAATATTTATTTAGCATTAAAACAATGCACCATATAAAATTAAATTTTAAATAAAATATTCATGAATAGCCTAAAAGAAATATTATACAATTAAAGATCTCCTCTCAAAAACAAGTGAATTCAAGTGCATTTTAATATTCTGAATGAAGTGCGTGAATAAAGGGCATCTAGTACAAGTGCTTTAAAAACTGGTGAAAGATATAACAACATTCTCTGTAGGCCTAAAACAAAATGGTGTATTAAAACAAAGACTGGCATAGCCCATATATTAACTGGAAAACTTCCTTGCCTTTTCAAAAACACAGACAGAGTGGGTGTGCTCGAAGGGTCTCGCCTCTTCTCTGCTTCATACTCTGATGTTGAGAAAGTCTTTGTGGGTGCACCCCTTCTAGAAATTTTTGCTTTACAAAAGGCTCTCCGCATGTCAAGGCAGACATGTTGACTCTAATCCAGTCTGGCGCATGCAGGTTACAGTTGTTGACACGGTTTTGGTCGCATTAAAAACAACATTTAGCCAAAACCCGAAAATTGCAGCTACTGAATTTCTATTACTAAAAATTACACATTTTTTTTCTGTATTTAGCTGTTTATACCAAAGAAAATGCCTGTGCATGAATTACAGTACATCTGTATGGGCTTACCTTAATATTTTCATTATGGGTAATGTATTAAACTTTTAAAAAGAAATTAAAATGTTTTGGGAGCATATTTGAGGGCATAATTAGGGTTTACCCCATAAAACCCCTAGGCATGTTTTTTACCAAAACACAACAACGCAGTTTTTCATGATGGAATGCGAATAGCAGGGGATTACTGTACATGCAAAATGTATAGTCCAGTTAAGTAACCATCTCAACTGTGTATGATGTGACACTACAAATAGGAAGTAAATTTGTGTAACACTAAACAGGCCTAGAGTTTTCATTGATGGTGAACCTGATCCAAGCTACATTCAGTGTGGGTCAATTCATGGATACATTGTGTCAGGAGTGTCAAGTGTTCAGCTGACCACATGAAGAACGTTCTGCACACCACCCTTATCAATCTAAAGTAAGAGAACAGAATGGTGGACTTTGTCATGAGGGAGTCCAGCTTAAAGGAGGGGCAGGACATGGTCAGAGTAATCAGATCAACCTCCGCCCCAGGTCCTAATAAAGTCCCAAAGACAGTGTACAAGCAGTACCCACACCTCCTCCACCACCGCTGGAAGATTTTATGGGTGATTTGGCATGGGGGAAGGGTAACCATCATTGTTTTGAAGGAGTTGTATGTTTCACCAAAATGCACAACCTGTCAGACAGCCATCATGATGCACACCACTCAGATCTCAAACAGATGAAATAAGGCCAAGAAATATAAGATTATTCTGGATAAAGCATTACATTCTGGCATAGTACTTCAAACTCAGAGTGGGTGTCAGTTGTCCTCATCTATAAAAAGGAAATGGTCTAACTTTGAAAGATGCAAACCCAAATCAAAGAATGCCTGCTGCTGCTGTTTTCTCCACACCTGACTTGCATTTGTTGCAAGATATTGGCTTTATAAGTACCAAATAATGCAATGCTCCTAGATCAGTGCAAGGTTGTGGTGCAGAATTTGCTAATTTATCTAGATGACATAATAATACTGGGGAAGGACTATGACAACAATATGTGCAGGCTTGAGGCTGTTTTTCAGCACACTCTCCAGGTGTCATCTTCTGAGAGCTCAGGTTCTGCTCCTGGGACATATCATTACTGCCCAAGAGATTAACCCAAACCCCAATGTTATACTGGATATTGCAGATTTTCAGCCACCAAATAATCTCTAAGCATTCCCAGGGTTTTGTAATTATTTCAGGGGCTTGGTAAGGTTGAGATTTGTAGCCCCAGTGCAGCCTCTTAGAGTTGCAGCCCCAATGCAAAAGGGCACAGCTCCATTGGTGTGAGACACAGCAAGTTGCTTTTGAAGAGCTGAAGCACTATCTAACAACAGCACCTGTGCATTCATACCCTAATCATGGAGAGTTTATCTTGGACACTGATGCCTCCAGCTGCTGCATAGGATCCATATTGTCACAAATGCAACATGCAGAGAGGAAGGTCATTTCTTATGCCAGAATGCACTTGGAGAATGTTCATCAGTGCTATTGTATATCAAGGCATGATTGGCTTGCAGGAGTCAGATTTGCAAGCCAATTCAGACCTACTGGGCCTGTGAACAGATCACAGCAGTCTGTTCTCGCTGTTGCGCTTTAAATGACCAGATAGTCAGTTGGCCAGATGGCTAGAAGGACTGGTATAGTATGTTTTTCAAATTGTACACTGGCCTTACATTAGGTGTGGCTGACATTGTCCCACTTGCTGTTAGCTATGTGGAGGAGGAGAGATGTCTCCAGAAACTGAGGGAACATAAGCTGAACAAGCAGAGTTCTTGTCCAGGAGAGAGTAACAAAAGTGAAGAATAGGGGTATCTCACAAACTGGATGCTACAGAACAGTAGGGAGAAGATAGGTGCACAGCAAAGGAAAGATCCTTGTTTAGGGCAGCTAAATAAAAGGATGGATGAGGGAGAGATTTCTACATGTGAGCAGGCTGCAAGGCCCATCTGTCAATTTATTGGCTGTGCTGGACCTTAAGTGGTGTTAGAACCACTTTGCTACTGTGCTTACTGTTGCCTTAATTGCTCAGGAAAGAAGTTATTGACTCCTGCCACAGCCCACCTCTCTCTGCAGAATGCAGTGTGTCCCAAAACATTTTCTGCCACAGAATAGAAGTTCATTTTCTGTAAACGTTTGTTCCTTGCTAAGTACCTGGAGCCTATCCCAACAGACACAAGGCAAGGACTCCACAGGGGGCGCACACACATCAGTAGTCAATTTAGAATCCCCAATTCACCTGGCATTCATTACTTTGGTCTGCTGGAGAAACTGGAGACTCTAGAGGAAATCCACACCCTCACAATGAGAATATGCAAAGGCCAGGGAAGCACTTCTTCACAGGCTAGAGGACTTATGAACTTCATAGGTCTTCTAACCCATGAAGAGCCTATTCACTTGTTCCAGTGAAGGTAACCAATGCATACTGGTGATTATTGATCAGTTAATCTACTGGGCGAATGCATTGCAGATGTTCAATGTTCGGTTGTCCCTTTAAAATACATACAGACCCAGGCAGAAACTTTGAAGGTGAATTACTTACTCAAGTCTGCCACCTCTATGACAAAAACCATGATCATCCATGGTCAAACAGGTAGGTTGATAGGTTCAAAACCCTCCCTCAAATGATCTGGATACAAGCCAAAAGGACTGGGATGAATATTTACCATTGCTCACAGTCTACAGAAGAGCACCACACTCTTATACAGGGTACACACCCACTCTGATTATGCTAGGTGAAGTCCATCAGTTGTCTATCCTTGCATGCTGTCAACCTTACTGTCATCTGATCCTCCCCATTAATTAGCAAGGCAACATTTGTGGGCTGCACAAGTAAGGAAGAATAGAATACATGACATTACATGATATTACAGTGTAGGGGACCTGGTCTATGACCTGAGAGCCTTAAAGTAGAATCCTTTTGGAAAGACCCATGTCTCATGTCTGTGTCACTTGGACATTCACAGATTGGGCATTCACAGATATGCACAAAGTCAGTCAATCCATTTTCAGTTGGATTATGTTTTAATTGTGTGAATGAACTGCCAAGTTAATCATCTGTTACTAGTTAATAAAAGAGGTAAAGTGGGAAAAAAAGTTTTCCTGTTTTGGTATCAGTACTGTTTGGTGGGATGTATAGCAAGAAAAAGAGAGTCTGTCTGTTCGGATGTTGGAACTAGAACATCCAAGTATTCTGCCAGTTAATGTGAGCAACAGCTTTGTCATGTGATCCTTTCCCAAGGCCACTCACTGAAGCTTTACTACACCCCATTGCGGCCATCTGTTAAGCCCAGTGCTCAACAGTAGTCGGCATAATTAATTACATCGCAGAGGGACATGTGACAGTATTAAAAGGCACATTATCAGTTTATTTTTTTTCCAATTCAAAAGGGTTGAAATGTGTAAATATTGCCATATTACCAGATGCACACTCCATACATGGAAATTAAACTACAAAAGCAACACATTAGCACATTTTAAATCATAATGTTTGTCATAAAACTAGCACATTTACATACATCTCATTAATTAGCCTTCAGCAGTTTAGCCCTGTCCACTTTCAGTTTTGCGCTATCTTTAGAATGAGGCACAATTAAAAAATATAGGGATAAACAGAGGTACACAAATCCATATATGTAAATATAGATGTAGGCCTTTTAGAAACAGTGGTGGTGAATCATTGTCTATAATGGTTAAAGACTGGGCAAAATACATTTTTATTTGTAAAAAAATAGCAATACAGCAATACTTACCTGTAGTAAGCATTACGATTGGTTAGACAGACATTTGCATATTGCAACCCTATGTGATATCAGTATTGCAGAGAGCAATATTGATATGACCAATATGATTAACAGATTATAATTTGCACCTCTACTGTACATGTAGACTTTCCACAGCATGTTTATTCCAGGCTAGATTTCTTCAGATCTGATTCTTCTGTCCCTCCAGTTTTCAATCTAGGATATTCGGTATAAGAACCGTGCCATCTCGAAATATTATTATCAAAAATAAACAAGGCCATGTGTTACAGTGAAGTGGAATCAAACCCATTTACCCATGATGAAAGTGCTGCAACATATAGAGTGGCTGCCGAGAAAACGGGGTGGAGGGGACATTGGGTAGGATATTTGCCTCTGAACCAAGAGGTCATGGGTTCAAATCCTACCTTTAACAAAAACCATCGCTGGGTCCCTGAGCAAGACCCACAACCCTAAGTTGCTCCAGGGGGACTGCCCCCTGTAGTTAGGGAATGGAATGTCACTTTGGATAAAAGTGTCTGCTAAATGCCATAAATGTAAATGTAAAATATCCTAAAGTTTAATACATTTTGAACCTCGAGGCCTAATGATTTCTGGGAAAATGATACATGTCATTTTTAGTTTTTTTAATTCAGTAAAATCAGGTTTGCATTTATACTATTTAAGTATATACATTATTCATACTTCTTTAAATTTGGTTGGATCTAGACAGATGTGAGTTGTCTTACTGGTTTAATCTTCAGGCACTATACTGTCCTAACATGTTAGACTAACCACTACCATTGGTTAGTTCCAACCAATACCTTTGAAAGTGAGAGGAATCAGTAAAAATTGAATTAACCAATTTCATAAGGGAAAATCACTCCAGGCCTTCTGGCAGTTCAATGACATATCACTGACTTTCAACACAAGCAGGAGCCTAACCACTGTAAACTGGCATTTTACAACATGACACCCAGTCAAAAATTAGACCTAATGAAGTCTTGGAACAACATCATTTTTAACATTCTCAAATTAATGCAGTTGAATTGCCATGCTCAGATGGATGCATCCATTGATTTTTACTCTTAATGTTTGCAGTTTTTTGTCTCCTGTGGCCTATGGTTCTGTGTTTGGTGACTGCAGTCCTCTCTCACAACAACAGCCATGAGAGGTTGTACCTAAGCAGGCACAAGATCAAGCAAGGCCAGGACACTTCACCATCAAAGAAAAAAAACACCTGTGGTACTGTTGACCCTGTGAGGCATCCTGTAGTGATCTCTCATCGGATTTCAGCTTCAGCCTTTTGTTCACAGGCCGAGCGCAAGTCAGAGAAAGTTCAAATCAATGGCCCCTTCATGCAGGCTTTTAGTTGAACTCTTGAACTTTTTCAGCCTCATTAAGCAAACACAGCTTTCTTTGGGGCGGACATGAAAGCTTTCTCCAAAACAACGGACATCGGAAGTGTTAACACGCTTCTCCAGCAGTTTGGAAGAGCCCTGCTCTTACCCTGAGATGAAAGGGTCAAGAGGAACATTTATTTCGGTCGCGAAAATGTCTCCCACCATGGGCCATATTCACGTTCTATTCGTCTCAACTGAGGCGCTGATCGATTTTTTTTCTCCTGCTGCTGTTTCTTTTTCTTTTCAGCGCTGTGGAATACTTCAGGCTCTCTTGCTGTCATCGCATACAGTGGATCGTCATTGAGAACGTGAGGTTGTCGCCAGATTTCTTTCTAATATACCTCCCTTTCGGCAAGTATATGACTTCTTGTTTACTCGGAATGGGGAGAAATGAAAGATCATCAAGTTCTTGCGCGTCCTCCGCACTTTTCATTTCACCTGCTGCATTTATTTCCATGCTTACCTCTCCCACCCCCCGTCCCCACCCCAGAAAAAAATGATGAGAATAATTCATATGCTCCAGCCTCGCCAGTAGAATGTGATTTCCGGCTCTCGGGCCGGCTCAGCAAAACAACCCCGGAGAGGCCATGGGCTTTGAGGTCACTCCGGCTCCAGCATAGCTGATGCCCATATCCATAATTCAATGGACAAGGGGGGAGAAAAAAAAGGATGAGTACAGATCAGAGACTACTTAGGAGACGTATGTGAGTGTGGAGTCTCCCCTGTGTCCGTAAAGACGAACTTGCATTCCAATGGGGGCGTCTAAAAGCAAAGTCCATTAGCAATAGCATCCCGAAATGGAAGGTCCCCTTTTCTCAGATATTTATGCCCTTGAAAATGTTTGTTTTTACCCCATTAGAACAAACTTTCATTTTCAGTTCTTGAAATGTCCCGCTCCAGTTCATATTGCTGTTTTTATTTCGCCTGGAAAGAGAAGGATAAAAATCTTCTTTATGCACAATATGTGAAAAAAAAAAAAAGCAACAACAATGCAGGCCACTTGGCCTCAAATGGGTCTGCAGGATTTCACATCCAAAGCTGAGGCCTTTCAAGTTGGATGATGAGGGATTGGCCATTAGGTCCACTTGCATAGTAGCCCCTTCGAGTGCTCCATTGATTTGTCTGAAGAGGCTCTTCTAACCAAGCCAGCAACCTATTAATAATCTCATCTGTGGCTGGGGGATGGAATAAGAGCTTGTGCTTAGAGCTCATCTCTTTGTTTCTATGAGAGCATCGATGGCCTCTGAGAGCATGGACAGTATAATATGGACAAACTGAAAGAACCCAGTTGCTAGTGAAGAGCAAATTGTGAAACATCTAAAGTTACATTCCAGGTACTTTGAAGTGCGTGTATATGTGTATCAGATCAGAGTGTTATCTTTCGAGAAACTGATCATGTCTTTTACATTTGCTGGCACAAACATGAATTATACAAAAATCTGCATACAGGAGGTAAACGTTTAAGACCACACTGAAAATCTGTGATTTTTTAAATTTCATTCAATTTCAATAAAAGTTGTGGAATTTTGGGAAAAAAAATCACGCAAAGAAAATAATTCGTCTAAAATGTGACACTCATCACATGAGAAGAAAGGTACAGTATATTTTCTTCTCACTAGACTGTGTTTAGATGATTCTCAGGTACATCTGATCTGCTCATCAAAGGCTTCTACACAATTTCATGAGGTTTGAGTCACGCCAGTAAGGAGGAACACCAAGAAATTATAAAATTCCTGTACATATTTCAAAAGTTTAAAGTTTCACTCAAATTGTTTGATAAGTGTTGATGATTTGACAGAGATGAGAATATTTGTAATTAAAAATTTATGTAACTAATAGAAATATTTTCACTAGAGGTACTATAGTAGTGCCCACCACTGTATTTAGGGGTGAACAAAGCACAGTAGGACATGGGATGTTTAGCTGTAGTTTAATGAACTTTCCATTTGCATAGTAGCAAAATTCAAGTACTGACAGGTATGAGAGAGGGGGTTCCGTTCAAAGAGCACCCGTATATGATGAAAGAACGTGTTTTTGTAAAAAAAATGCCTAAAAATGCCTATTTTTATAGTGTAAATCCTAATTATGCCCCAAATATGCTCCCAAAACATTTTAATTTCATTTAATTTTTTTTTTTTTTTTCCGGCCTGTCAGTAACAGTGCTAACAGTGCTGTGCTATCATCATTCATAGCCTTTTTTTTTTTTAATATTAAACTAATTTATTTAATTATTATTGTCTATTTTAATTAATTAAACAGACATACAAGGCCGGACAGTGCAAACGGGAAGGGAAGGAACATAAACATAGGGGAGGGTAAAAAGAAGAAAAAAAAAAGGAAAAAAAAAACAGATCAGGGGAGAGAGACGAACAAAAAAGAAAAAAAAGGAATATAAAAAAAAAGATAAACTGCTTTCATACCTGTTGACAAAAAGAGAAAACAGAAGCAGAAACACCAGAGAAACTGCAGCAACATGTTACATTTTACCGATCAGCAACAGAACTAATATTGCAAACTATGTTTTGAAGCAACAGCACATGAAAACAGTGTCTGTGAG
>JBBPDB010000040.1:23112041-23141807 GCA_037974465.1 Brachypetersius altus
TAGCTATTTTTGTGTGTGTGTGTGTGTGTGTGTGTGTGTGTGTGTGTGTGTGTGTGTGTGTGTGTGTGTATGTATATATGTGTTTGTTTTCATGCATTTGAAGTAAAAAAAGAGTTTGGTAAAAAAAATAAATAAATAATAGAAAGCATTTGTCAAGAATTGGTATGAGCAGTTCTCAAAGCAGCGACTTTATCACTATTGGAGTGAGCCACATGGGTGGTCAACACACACACACACACACACACAAACAAACAGACAGATAGTCCAAGCATGCAGATACGCAAAGAAGAAACACAAACAAGCACACACATATACAAGTGCTATTTCTATCTGGTACTTTTCTCTCTCTCTCTCTCTCTCCCTCTCCCTCCCTCTCCCTCTCTCTCTCGCTCCCTCTCTCTCTCTCATCGTCACACACACTCAAATTCATTTCACACACGTGCAGACCAGCAGTCTAAATACACAGAAGACATGCATGCACACACAAACACATGCACAGATTTATTCAGTTCATGTCTGCAAACGCCCTCTAGGTCATAGTCAGGCTCCCTCTCTTTCTTTCCCTCTCTCTTATTCTCTTTCTCTCTCTCTTTCTCTCTCTCACTCACACACACACACACACACTAACACACAAACACGTATTCATATCTGTGTCTTGATGTTCCTCATCTCTCTCTCTTCATCACTGTCGTGGTCCATCCAACCCCCTTTGTTTCATCCATCATAGGGTATTGATGCCCCTTCACAAACACACACACACACACACACACACACACTCACACTGTCCCCCCTCCAGGTCTTAGAGAGGCTAAACCTGAGCTCGACTTCTCCCCTCATCTCCGCTTTACCTCCATCATCTATCATCTATCACCCCCGGCCCTCCCTCTCCCCAAGACACACCCTGAATCTGCTTTCTCACAGTCCTGCTGCTTAGAGCAAAGACACACAGCATACACTGGAAATGTAAATCTATGACCTCACAGAGATTCACTTACAGTTTTTCTGTATGTAATCAAAAACCTTACGAGTCTTTAATTTCACTGTGATACAGTGCTTTTGCTACAGTTCACCGTAACCAATACATGGAATAGGAATGCTCTCAAAACAATTAATTTTTACTGGATTATGTGTTATGTGGTGTAAAAGGAAGAAATACTGACGTTCTGGAGTACCATTTATTATTTATTAACCCAACCAATCATATATTTTTCTAAAACAGCTGTAGCACGACTGCATGACCTTCAGAGTCCCGTGATGCATGAATGTCCTGCAGTGGGAAATGTTCCTGCCTCTGCTGGGGCCACTCAAGCATGATGGTATGGATATGGTACAGTCTTTTTAACACTTAAATAAGTATATTTGCCTATAGTTCATACAGGGTTATTATTTAAGCAACAGAACATGACTCGGTAGTAGATAATTAGGGCCATGATGATACTCATATTACTGAATGAGCAAAGTAAACCAAAGGAACTCCAAATGCTGTATGAGCAAAATATAGTAAAACCTCTTTCTTGTCAAAATTTGATGAATAATTTGACTGTGCATGATTCACCCTAATCGTCATCATAATTAGTAATAGTAGTAGTGATAGATAGATAGATAGATAGATAGATAGATAGATAGATAGATAGATAGATAGATAGATAGATAGATAGATAGATAGACAAACAAACAGATGTATAATAAATAAATAAACTATTGGTGCACCTACTGTATAATTTTCCATTAACCTTGAGTCTGATAGCCGCATGTAATCGCATCTGGCCAGGAGAATAGAAGCTGACCAAATGCCATGAAGAGCCATTGAGTTACGAAGATACAGGCACTCTGTGGTAGCGCAAATCCACTCTTAACCTTTCATATCTCTGGATAAAGAGCATTGCACTCAATAACACTATGCGGCGGAGGAATGGCTGGCTGAGCCACAGGTGATACACACAGAACTGTTTGGACACAGGCTCAGTAAACACCCAAGACAATACAGGAAACATACAGCAAATATCAACAGCCTATGTACCACCGTTAATTGGGAGTAGAGAGTGAAAACATTTACTGTATAGATCAATTATCCGCTTGATTTTTTTACACAAGGTTTCTCCTAGACTTCATCAATCATCAATGCTTTCACAAATATGGTCCTTTCAGTGGGATTTGCCATTCCTGGTATCTAGACAGAAGAGTCCCTCTGATGGGATTCAAACGCAGCATTAGTTTCACATGCTGACCCACAGTAAGCTTTGATTCTTCTCATTCATCAAAATGTCTGCCAGTTTATCTTCCTACCACATACAGATACGAACCCTTTTTCACTCTAGAACAGGAAATTCCAGTGAGTTAACCTGACGTTTTGAAGATTATTAAACTGTTCTCATCCAGCATCACCATTACCAAACCACAGACCCGGAAAAGATTTGACCAATAAGCATCTGCTTTGAGTACTGCATGTTTAGTTTTGCCCTTCTTTCTCTGTTGCTGGTAATAACTGTGATTTTGTTTGTTAGAAATATCAGTTAGTTTTGTCTCTGATTGAGCTAATCCTGCAGACAGAGGTGCACATCCAGACTTTAGTCAGAAGACAAGAGTCAAGCATGTTGCTAGCAACTATGAATGCCTTGGGGGGGCATAGTACACCCTCTACTCTGGTTGTAGAGCCTCTACAGCATTGTGATTGAGTGGTAATAACTGAAAAGTTTTCCCTTGTGCAAAGGCTTCCTCCCCTTCACATGTCAAACAGGTTTGCCCCTCTCTGTGAAATGCCTGTTACAGAGAGAAGCCTGTTCAAAGTGCTTTGGTTACAGATTATTTCATTTTTGGCTTGTAAAATTAGCTTTTCCTTTAGGGGCTCCAGCACAAGCTGCTGTTAGCAGTACACCATGAGACAGGGTGGCAGACAGGGTACAGGAATTCTGAAGCTATTAGCTAGCCCTATTTATGATAGGATAGCAAAAGTTTCAAAAAGTGCAGCATAAATGGCGAATAATCAAACTAGAATATTTCCACTCTGCCTGGAAGGAGAACATTAGAGGTTACAGCAGAGCACTTACTGTGTTCTGCTGACGATAGCCAGTCTATCATCTCTCCTTAAATCTAACAAAAATAATCCTAGATTTCTAAACTAGGAATCATGGAGGTACAGGACCTCAAATGCCTGTAGTCTATAGTAGTGAATTTTATGGACACCCAATGCAGAATCCAAATCTCTATTACGCTCCCTCACGCTCTTTGTTCCTCCCAAACTCTTCTTCCAGCTTTAGGGAGTTTTTTCTTCGCCCCTGTTGTCTTTGGCTCACTTGGGGCACAGAACCGAATTCTGTAAAAAAAATTTTTTGACAACACCGGATGTAAAAAGTGCCACATTAATAAAATTGTATTGAATTGAATACAGCCATAAGAGGTCTTTACCATCACACAACCCACCAATTCATGGGGTACCAGAGGTTAGGGCCCCTTTTGGTCACAAGCATTTGGCTGAATTAAATAAATCACGGCAGTTAAGCGCAACTCAGCTCACTGGAAGATATTATCAAGGCTTTTGCTGAAGCAAAACTAGGATGGTTGAGTTTTGACAGCAGTCAAAAGGAGCTCTACAAGGCAAATGTCAAACTTTGATTTGAGTCTCTAGGCTTAACCATAAATAGAATTCTAGTGTTTGGGCAAGACATGGCAGAAATTGGGGAGTGTTTATGACAAAGTAGTGTATTAGCAAAACAATGTCAGTACGGCTAGAAACTGAAATCAACATTACCATTCTGTCTTGCAACCTGACACTTTACCCAGAAATGTTGACCAACCAATATGGAGGACATAATCAAGGCTTTTAATGAGGAAAAATCAGGATGTTTCAGTTCTGACAGCAGTAGGACACTCTACAGGGTACACATTGTGTTGCATTAATTATAAACGCCCCCCTCAGTGTTTGAGAGTACACCCAAAAAGCTGCCCTGCTATATTCAGTCATATCACTCATGAAAAAATAATTAAAGAATTGTTATCTATGACAATATTACACGCTCATGTATTCTTATTCTTGTCCATCGCTTACCTGTAATTATCACAAAAGTCAGCAGTTTAACTGAGCTCATACCTTGGATACTCAGGAGATACAGAGTGAACCTAAATTAGGTTACTATAGATAGCCCTATGTGATTAGGACATTTTGGAATAGCTTTTTCATGTTTGGTTAAGGTGTGAAACAATAGGGTAGAGAGTAGCTGACACCAGCAGAAGATGTCTGTACGCGATGGGTGAATTAGAGCGTGCATGTGAGAGAGCGCGCTTCTAATTTAATTTGTTTTTTTCACATTCCCAACAGGACCCTGAAAATAAAAGTGTCACAACAAACTGAGCCATGTGTTATTCTTGCATGTGTAACATACACATCCAATAAACAGCGCTCAACAAGCCGCAACAGTGCTCAACACAATGCAAATAGCCTCAAAAGCCACCAACTATGTTGGATATTAATAAAAAATTTACTTTACAATTTCATCCCATAATCTCAATGTATTATCCTCACCATATTCCTAATGTTCATGACAATGTGAACTGGGTTGCTACAGAAAATCAAAATTCTCCCAAAAACTAGAGAAAATATATTGAAAGTGAGAACTAAAGGCTTGCTGTATGTTAGGCAAAAACCTTTCAATGGGGTTAGCCACATTTACATAGTAAGATACAATGGCCCAAACTTTTCACCAATAAGTTTTCAAAGCATGTTTCCAACTGTTGATTGGATGGCATTGAATGCTTGGCACTAAAGTTGTTGCACAGAAGTGACAATTGCACACGTTTTCTGGACATTGTCTCTATCAACAGTCTCTTACAACAGGAGGAGCTGCTCCAAGTTTATAGTTAAAATGACAGGAGGGGTTCTTGGCATCATTCTTTGGAACAGCTCTTAATGCCTAGTTTAAAGGCTTCTCTTTTAACTTGTCAGGAATGTGAAGATGTCGTGATATAACTTTGATGCCAAATCTGACAATGAGTACTACAGACAGCCAAAGAATAGCTTTCATTAAACCATTAAGACTAAATTAATAACATTTAGCAATGTAAGAAATCCTTATAATACCACATATATTTAGCAAAATTGCTCCTACATTGACACCAATGGAAAAAACAAGGCCCCTTGTCCCTCAAAATCCCAGTTTAACCAAAGCTTACAGAAGATTTTTACTGGATACAATGAAACTATACAGTGTAGTTTCTTGGTATAAGACAGCTCTGGCTTAATAAGATAAGCCTTTATTAGTCCCACAAGTGGGAAATTTGCTGTACCTAATGGCATGTTCCTTTAATTTAACACTATCAGCTACTGGATAAAACAGCTATAAGTAACTAAGTTGATTAATGGGTTTATTGTTTTTATGTACTTTTCTATAAAATGTAGTCAAATAACATGAGCACAGTTATTAAACTGACCATTATACATATCTTTCTGGATGACTATTACAGCCATATTGTATTGGTGTAAGATTTGGATCCAGTACTGAACGTGTTTTATAAGGGGAATCTCAATGTTATTGTTGCATAATTGAATGGGGATTCCACTTTCTACAAAAGCTCAGTTCTGGAAAGAAAAAAAAACATACCAAGTTGCAATTGCTCACAGTGATGCTGACAGAACCCAGACACCTTTAAAAGGGCCGTCACAGAACATTTATTGCATGGAATGTTTATGAATATGCTCTCTGAGATTCTGTATGATAGTTTCAAAACAGCTTCACTATTTATGAAACTAAGTAAAAACGCCACAATTGAATTGTGGACATGCAGCGACTCCTGCAAAAAGTATGAGGCAGTTTTTTTCCTGCATTTGCAGAAAATATCCCCTAAGGTACAAACAACATGAATGCATCCTCAACATGGTCCTTAAGGTCCAATTATGTACCTTAAATAAGTTTTTTAAGTATCCATGGCTTTCTCAGGGAAAACCTGAATATTTGTACCGTTATATAACAGAATTTTAAATAGAAAAATAAAATAGGGGTCAAAGAGGTTGTGGGGAATCAAGGTAACCATAAAATACAGCTGCAGTGGAATATAATGCCTTTATGTTCCTTAACTTAAGGACACTGAAGACATACCTTTGAAAGTACCATCACATTGGCAGCATCCGTAGTCTAAAAGGTATTGACCATTTCACATCTGACCAATTATGTAGAACTTAAATATGCAGGAATAAATGGAATTCTCTTTTCAAGGTATACTCATATATACATCATATAAACAAAGGTATTGGGACACCTGAACATTACACCAACAGGGACAAGCATTCAAATACATAGACTTTAATATGGGTTTTGGTTTCTCTGTTTGCAGCTCTAACACCATCCACTCTTCTTAGAATAGATTGCCCTTTCACTGGAAGTAAGTGGGCTAACGCAACCCTGAAAAACAGGTATGTCCCAATATTTTTGACCCATATAGATGTATGTATGTAAATAGAGTTTGTAGGTAGGTAGGTTTTATTATTATTATTATCATTATTATTGTTAGTCTTATTATTTGTAATGCTTTCTTTTGTTTTTTGATGCTCTAAAAAGTAGAAGACAGCTAAAAAAAAAAGGAATAAAACCCTTTTATGAGTAGATTGCAGTATGAAAAGATTCACTGACTTTTTAAAAATCCACCCATTAGGCAACTGCATTGTTCTTTTTCAAATTAGCACTTTGAACAGTTTAGCTTATTTGGGTCAATGGTTCAGAAGCAGTCTGAGAAACATGAAATTTGGGAAGTGCTCCAAAATTAGTGCTTTAAAAGGGTCAATGAAGTAAAAAAGATTCCACTTATGGGGAAGCTTTTAAGCAGCCTGGCCTCCAATGCTGTATTCAAGGCACTACTTGACAATGCACAATGGCAGCTAATTGCACTGATTTGGAAAAATCAGTCCCCGTTTCCATTTATGACGTTCTTTGAAATAGCAGCGGCATTAGGAAGAAAGAACGTCTCCAATGGTCTACGCTTTCATTCTTCCTCTCTCTCTCCTCATATTATGCCTGCTTTTGCAAACAAAAGCCCACAAGAACATACAAGGAAATTTCAAAGAATTCCTCACTGCCCGCTGTTCCCCACACATCCACCCTATTGGCACTAATCGGAGTGTGGCTTGGCAACAGGCACATCCATAGTTGTTCATTTGCATGTCTTTACTTATTGAAGGCTTGTCTGGCTGGTCACTTTTTTGTCTTCAGAAGTATTCTACTTTTGTTTTTCATTTTTCTTTCCTACCCTGACCTTACAACAAGATTTCGTTCCTTTTCATCATCAAAGCCAAATATGGGTTCGACGGATTCTGCAGTGGACGGACGAATAAGTCAGAGGAAGAGTGCTTTCACTTGGAAGGGAGAAAAAAAATATTGTAATAATATTCAGCATCAGGGAGATAATCCTTTCTCTGGTCTCTTTAATAGGAGAAGCTTAGAATGGCACACAAAACAGCACCATCTGCTCTCCAATAGCGGCTGCCTCCGCTGGACTGTAATCCACAGATCAACTGCACATGGAAATTAGGGCCATAAAGAACAGAGTGAGAGACAGAGCGAGCTTTTCTCCCTCCGCTGTCCCTGTTCGATGGAAATGAAAATGGGAGCTTATCAGGGAGCAGCTTCTTAGGTGGAGATCGCAGTAAAAAAAACTTGAGTTCAGCAGTTTAGTCTACCAAAGAATGGCTTTTTTCAGTTGGAGCTGGGGGGGCCCTCATGGTTTGGGATCCCCATTTTAGGTGAAATCCATTCAGCAATCAAAAGCTACTGAGAGGTTTCACCCATTTGCATGATTTAGTGGGGGGCTGTGATGTTGATAGCACAGAGGTGCATTGTCATTCAATCTCACCTTTTGGGTATGATAGTGCCCCACCACTTGATTGGGCTCTTTTGTGCGTTTGCTCTGAATAGCAAATCTCAGCTGAGACATTTTGCTATAATCTCTTTAGAACACTTGGCCATTGATTCGAAGCCCTGGAAAATGGAACATGATTCTCTTTGAAACCTAACATCCATCTGAACCAGTGTCTTTTCAGTGCATTCTTCCAAGTGTCATGCAGAACAAGTATATTCGTGGAAGACTGAAATTAGTCAAATGATAGAACAGTAAAAGGAAGTTTAGCCAAAACATATGAACCAATTTGAAGTCCATGCCTGACTACATACAAGAACCTGTAAACCTTTCAACATAATAGAAGATTTAAGCCCAGTTGGACTTTTCATCATTATATTTAAAGACCCAACAAAAGGGACTATAATCAATACCATGCTTGATACAAATTTTGTGTGTATAATGGCAACAAAACAGTGGTTCTGCATCATTGTGGTGCTTGTTGGCACTGCCTTAATGACTGTGTAAATGAGTTTGTAGCAGTTTATGTGTGTTTGTGTGTGTCACAGTCTGGTTCGTGTCCAATGTTCATAAGCCTGGAGGTTGAACCTGTCCCATAGCCTGCTGGTCCTGGCCTGGAGTCTATGGTATCGCTAGCCAGATGACAGCAACTGAAACATCCTGTAGTTGGGGTGGTTAAGGCTGTGTATAATCCTAAGGGGCTTGTTGACACACCATATATTGTAAATATCCTAGGAAGCTCGATCCACTGATGTTCTGGACTGGCCACCCACCCCTGTGCAGTGTTTTGCATTTGAGGCCCAAGCAGTTCCCATACCAGGCAATAATGGATCTGATCCAGTCAGGATGCTTTCAGATTCTGTAGAAGGATCTTGGGCCCTAAACTGTTCTTCGTTAGCTGCCTGAGGTGACAGAAGTATTGCTGTGCATTTTCTCCCGCCAGGAGGCTGGTGGTAATAATCATGAAATGGATGATCCTAATAGGGTGTGTCCTAACACCACTTTCAATTAGTGAATGTTTTAAAGGGGACTAGTTATGCTGTGATCAATTTTACAGCCCTCTAAATAAACATTAAGAACAAAAACCATGTCATTTTTGCAGCATATTTCTAGAGATATTAAACAGGTTTATTCCACAACCTGTAAAGCTTGATTCTTCCCAGAGGTCGTTTTTTAATGATGATACATTAAATGGACAAAAATATTTGGAACACACCGGTTTTTCAGAGTTTGGGCTAGGCCCCTTACTTCCAGTGAAGGGCTTAATCTTAATTTTGGACAACGCAATGGTTCCAACTTTTGGACACAGTTTAAGAAAGAACCTTTTCTATTCCAGCGTTATTAGTGCACAAAGCAAGGTCCATATAGACATTGCTGTATGAGTCTGGTGTGAAAAATCTTGACTGACGCACACAGAGCCCTGACCTTAACCCCACCAACACTTTTGGATGAACTTTAATGGAGAAGCCAGGCTTTCTCGTCCAACATCAGTGCCTGAATGGGCTCAAATTCCCACAGAAACTCTCAAAAAATTGTGGAAAGCCTTTCATGAAGATGTCATTATGCAATGCAAGGTCATTAAAGTTCCTGTTGGTGTTAGGTTTCTCAGTACTTTTGTCCATATAAGTTTTCTTTGAAACAAATAAACATGTTTACTTGGAATCAGGGGCCATGCTAGGCTTAAATCCCATGATACCACCTACGCTAAACGTATCCCTAATTTTTCCACAGCCTCTGCAGTGTGTTAATTTAAAGTCTGCAAATTCTCTTTATCAACGTATTTTATGTCTCACTGGGACCAAATGTTCATTATTTTTACAAACTCTAATATTAAGAAAAAAAGACCAATTCTGGAGGATAGAACAGACTCTCTGTCAGAGTAAAACCTCTGTCAACCTTCACTGTAACATGTCAGTCACTTATCCTATTTTATTTCCTCTCTTGCGCATTTCTCTGCTGGTTTTATTGCTGTCTCACTTGCTTATCCACACTCTTAGCTTACAAACCTGCTGTTGTGTAGTTCCTCTCCTTCCTTTTTTATCTGTGATCAAGCTTAGCTTAATGTTCACTCCACAGTAATTCAGGAACATTAGGTAAATGGATCATGATGGATCTCTACTTCACTACACTATTTATTCTCAAGAATTAGCTCAGCTCATTTTATAATATAACCTGATTTTTATCCATTGCCTCATGAAAAAGATCTGTAGACATTCATATAAATCATAGTGCTTATTATAGTGTATATGAACATGATTACTACAGTTTACTATAAGGAATTACACAAATATGATTAATTAAACAACAGATAACTACACTAAAATTATAGGAAAGCACACGTTACAGATAATTACAAAAGAATTATGGACCACAAACATACAGTTTCTTAAATGTGTGATTGTGTGTTATCTTAAGGACTATGTTCAAGGAAATCTAATATTTAAGATAAGATAAGATAAGATAAGATATTTCTATTGAGTGATGCTGTATTCTTCTGTAATATTCTGTAATACATTTTTATAATACATCTAATACTGCCTATATAGTCCAGTGAAATGATCCAATTAGTCTGTGGCTGCCTTTTGCTTTTAGCACATTGACTTTAACCACATTTCTGGTCAGAGAACATGAACTTACAGACATACACAGGATGTTACTCTGATTTACACATTAGCTAGCTAGTTAGGATGACTGGCTGTGTGATCTTTGCATATTATTACTCATTAAGAGTGGTGTGCATACACACATAGTATACTGTATAGCCTCTGAAGAAACTGCTTTGCTGCATAAACACCCAAACCTGGCGGGGGATATGTTTATGTCAGGGTACCGCGGGTCATTTCACATTTGTCTGGTCACCAGGTGTATGACCAGGACATGACTTTATGGCTGCATCCAAATATTTTTACTGAAAATTGCTCATTCTTCTTTGTTCGTTGATCTGGTAACTACATGCCAGTCAACTCTGCCAGTATCTGAGCTACAGATGAGCCGATCAGGCAAAACCAGGAAAAGCAGACAGGAAAAAATATGTCATCTAAGCATTTGGATGCAGCCTATGTCTTGTCACATTTTCTGCTGTCATTCATATTCCTGCTATCACGCTCCAAACTCACTAGGTGAGATTATCTTGCAGTTTTTCACAAAATACAAGAGATTTTTGTCTGATGCTCTGTGTTTCCACTGAGTGCAATTAAAACTGGATTTTCTTTGACTTGGATTGCATGCATAGTGATAGCAGTGGTAATGTGTAGGCGGCAAGAGAATATGATGCATGTAATTATGGAAAGGCAAGCCCGTACCTGGCAGCGGCCACCTTTTCGGGAGGTCATTTTACTCAATGATCTTATAAAGATCCTGTGGATGCACAACTTTCAAAGGACTCCCGCAACATTTGATGAATTATGCAATGCAATGGCTTCCTGTGCATATTTCAGGATGGTAGATGAGACTTCTAGTGTGAGGAAAACTACTGTTCACAGATTCTTCATGTGTTTCTGTTTCAGTTTTACAAAATCTGAAAAGCCACTGAGATTTTTTTTTTCATTCAAATGTTGTCACTCATTTTTCTCCTTGCGATTTAAAATTCCACATTAGGCAGGTTAATAGAAATCCACCTGGTTGGTTAAGACTGGTTAACTAGCAACTAGGTAGTATATGACAGTATGGTAAAAACAACATGACTTATTTCACCATTGCCCATGAACTTTCCTAGAAACATAATCAGCTTAGGCTCTGTAAGCCCACCAATGGAGCCAGCAATGTCTGGAGAGGTTGGTCACAAATGGATGACAATTATAAATTACTCAAAAACACATGATTAGACATAATGTAAATGGTCATTGTAAGGACTTTGGTTTGAAGTGCTTTTCTTCACATTACAATATGTTTGACTAAAGTTCACAGACGCTACTTGAAATAAACTGAAAGAATTTGAATGGTTTGGTGACGGGTTGCTGACAGACTGTTTCTGTTCTGCGACTATAAGAGGAATAGGTTATTGAACAGTTGTGGATACACTGTTTCCCCTTTGAGAGTTTGGAGGGGTTGAGCTAGCCAGTGGGAGTATACAGACCATGCACACAATGATGCTTCAGTGATGCTTGAGAGCTGGTAATGGCTTTTCCTTGCTTTCCTCTGTCTCTGCTGGTCACGGTTTTACCTTGCTTTCCTTGATCTCTGTTTTCTTTTCCTCTGACATGATGCAGCAGTTTCTGACTAAAAAATAGCTGGAAAAAATAGCCTCCTCCCCTTTTAAAGAGTACACTTTGCAGGGTCTTGTGTTAAAATACATACCCACGCCAACTCTTATCTCCTTATAAAGCATGGCTTGTACACTGTTATTGTACCAGTGCAAACAAATTCTCTGGACTGATGAAACATTATCAAGCACCACTAAGATAAGGTAGAAGTCGCGTTTGAGACGTGTCAAAAGGGAATCAAATTCCAGGCACAGCATTCCAGCTTCTATTGCAAGCCTTTTTGGAGCAGTAGGCTGTCAAAGAGGTTACTAGTAATCTCTTGATCCCTCCAAGATTGAAATAAACGTTGGATAAGGGTTCTGGATAGGTATGGACCTACTCCAATTTGCCGGTTTATTAGTTATGATTTTGTACCCATGCTCATTTGGATGCAGTGCTCCTCTGCTGGTCCCTTTGCATTGTTGGACAAGTTAGAAGGAGGCTGACTAATTGGTCATAGCAACAGATGGGCTACTAAATCTTTAACTACAGCCCAATATAGCAGGTAGCATAGGGTAAAAAGTAGTTGTACCTAACCCATGGACAACTCAGCATGCAGTTTACAAATACTGTCTGATCACTAGCACCTGTACTTGTGTAAGGTTGGGCATGTTTAAGGTTAGCATGCTAGGCTTGGTGCAATAGCCACTGGCTGGTTGTTGAGTGATGGCCAGTCTCCCTCATCCAGCTCTGATACATATCCTACCTGCTGGGCAAATGCAAGAGCTTTATCTCGTCTGATAAACCCTGGGCTCCTCTGGAGGCTCTCAGTGGAAAGGTCACACCACCTTGCCACGAATAAGACTGGGATCTGCCAAGTGCACGCTTCATATCCATAGCATCTACCTACAAGGCACACAAACAAATACACACTCACGCATGCAGCAAGAGAAGGTGAAGGCACCCCCTTTGTGACCAGCCCTGAATAGCATTTCAATATCAGTCTCTGCCTTCTGGCTCCACCATATAACCCCCCACCCCCTTTTTGGTGTCAACGGAACAGAACGTTTGCTTATCGCACCTGGGAGGGGGGAGGAGATGGATAGACAGGTTGACACTGTTTGCTACCCAAACTGTTACTTGCAGCCAAAGAAGGATGGCAAATGTGTGATGTCCTAGCTAGACAGGAAGGGAGGGGTATCATGAGGCATCATCGGCCCTCTGGTTACGGCTCCAGCAGCCTGAGCGACTAGGCTGGCTATCAGGAGAGGCCTTCCAGCTCGCTCTTCTATAGGACGACATGACTGTTTATTATTCATGGAGGCACTGAGGTGGCGATAAAGTAGCATGCGCCCCCTGCTACTGTGTCCTGCATGCTTGACTAGCCACACTGCTGAAAAGCCAGAACCGAAGAAGGAGGAGAATTCCCTTAAAGCAGTGGTCCCCCCGGTACTGGGCCGTGGGTCATGTGGTACCGGCTCGTCATTATGAAAATGCTGTTAATAAAGCTGCAAGTACACATTGGATTTACTTATTACTATATTAATAAACATATATAATAATATTTTTATGCGTATCATTTATTTGTATAATATACGTATATTTATCTGCCACTCCTTAAAGACCGGGCCGTGAAAATAGTTTTTAATATTAAACCGATCCAAGACCAAATAAAGGTTGGAGACCACTGCCTTAAAGTACACAAGACCAAGGTGTGAACATGTTCTCATAATGTTGCAGAGGCTTGAGCCTTAACGCCAGCTTGAACATGATGAGAAACCTTCGTAGGAGTTTAGCGACATATATAAAAAGGAAGAGGGAAAACTTTCGAGCATGGGTGATTTGAGTCAAATGAGTCATTTTTTAAACAGATAGTGTGCATGCAAACGTTGCTTTGGCCTGCGGCTCGCTCCAGTAAAATGACCAAGGGTTCATGTTGCAGGTCTGACCCCCCCATAAACTGCTCAAACAGTGAAGCAATAAACATTACAGCCAGAGGAAATGGTCTTTGGCCAAGAAGAGAGCTGTAAAATAGCATTAAATGAATGATTACCTTAAAGATACATTAAAGATATATATTTTTTCTTAAAGCTCATTGTTTGCTGTGTTTTGGGCTGGTATAAGTGGTTGTAGCTCAGACTGAGGTTCAACAAACACACTGTGGATTACGGCAGCCCACACACTAGTTCCCATGTGGACCACCACAGCCAATAAGATTCAAGAATTTGTTTGTGTATTTGTACATTTTGTCATTTAGTTGGCACATACTCAACATGACACATTAACCAACTGTTGGGAATGCTCCCCTGAAAGAGGAAGGTTAAGTGCTATGCTCAAGGGCAGAGTGTCACCAGCCTTTAGCCTCTATCGTCTCTTGAGTCACAGCCAAACTTAATGCACTGACTGATGCCCTACCTTCTCCATTAGCAGGGTTCTCCCTGCGCCCTTGATATTTTTAGAATATAGGACTATGCTGATAGATGGACTGCAAACACAGGTAAAGGGCTTCGAATGTTACTCTTCTTGAAGTTGGGCGTGAGAAGTGTGTTTACTGACAGAGGTTAAATAGATGATGAACACTGTCCTCTGCTGGTGGGAAAGCAAAATTCAGATTCAATAAATACAACATCCCCCTCTTCTCAGAAACCCTGACCTTAACCTTCCGCTCTCTGCTCACTATATAAGGTCCACCTTATAGATCCGCTATATATAGATAGACAATTACAGGAGGTTGAAAGTGGTCTGCCATTCAAAAACAGCCCTGTTCTCAGAAATGGACCACTTATGAAGGGCTGACAAATTGTGTATTGACAGATGGTCTGTAATAGCACTTTTACACCGGATGCCAAGGTACAGCAAAGTTTCTGATCTAAATCTAGCACTCTTTGTTTTCCATCAAACAGAACCATGAGGTTTTCTGGAAGCTATGTGGTGGTCTCCTGTGATGTTAACATTTACAAGAAAGACAAACTACAGCAGCAACAACAGAAGGGCTTCCAGGTATTTATTTGCTTTAATGTGAAGAGTCACATCTGGGAAGTTAGTGTTTTTAGAAACAATGGTGGTCTGTGTTTGAGTAATCAGTATTCGGTATTGGTCAGTTCAGTATATTTGGAACCCTAGCATGAAGAGTACCCAAATAGTACGGGTCAATTAGCAACGGCAATGATAGCACAATGTGTGATCAAGCAATAATTTTTTATATGAATAATTTTTATTGACTTTTTCTTGATTCACTATTTTCCAAATTTTTGGTCTTTTGTGGATCCAGTGGTGATCTTGTATTTCTGAGAATCGAACAAATAATTATTCGCTGAAACTCTTCAGTAATTCGGAAATTACAGATATCCTCCGCAATTTTTTTGCTTTTGTGACACCCGGCCTCGTCTGCCATGCCCCCACATCCTCGTGCTGGGTTGCTCAGCACTGTGCTCAAACATAAACAACCCAGCACGAGGACAAGGGGACACCGCTTTTTTGAGGCAATATATACATTTTCATATATTTAAGTGTTAAATTATTACCAGAAATATAATTTACTGATGTTTTGGTACTGCGGAGAGAACACAAGGAAAGTGCGTCTTGGGATGCTGTACTCCTTGCTGCCGACAGACTGCTGCCTTTTGACGCAGTTGCTGTCAGGTCTGGGGTCTGGGGTCAGTGGGTGGCCGCTAGAGGCCATCCTTACTTAAGTTTAGAGATTTTGTGTTCTGTTTGAGTTTCACCTGTTTATCATTAAGGATTAGCGCCTGTGTTTGTTTCATTGGTGGCTGGGTTTTTGGTTTAGGGTATTTTAGTTTTGATTTTCGGTCAACTCTCATTGTAGCATTATTTGTATGCCTGTATCCTTCTGTTCACAGTAATCATAGTATTTGTGTCTAGCTCTCATGCCAGTTTTGGTTCTGAGTTCCATAGAAAATAAAGATGAAACACTTGGACTATCCATGGTGTGTGTGCCTGTCCCATGTGCCTGGCGAAGGAGAGAAAATAGGCTCAACGTGAGAGTTGCAGCCCAGAATTTCCCCAGTGGAGCGTGTTCTCGCATTTTTTGTTTTGTTCTTCTTAAAGTCCTGTATTTTTTGACTGTAAATTTATTACTGTGTTTTCCCTGCTTATACCAAAGAAAACAACAGCGCATACCAAAGAAAACGCACGTGTATGTATTACAGTACAGTCTATACAGGGGTATTACAATATTTTACATTCTAGCACTCTGGGAGTTCAGTGCAAACTCTACAGTACAAATACGGGTTTACCTTTACATTTTCTTTCAGGGTAATGTATTAGGCTGAGCTTTAAATTAAATTAAAGTGTTGTGGGAGCATATTTGGGGCATATTTAGGGTTTGCACTATAAAAATAGGCTATTTTTAGGCATTTAAAAAAATGTTACCACATCACAACAACACAGTTTTTCACTATACACAGGTGGTCTTGGAACGTAGCATAAGCATGTATGTATATATATTAAAATACATTTAAAATCTCCGTTGTGCACAGTTATGAGCCAGTATCCAGACTATTATTATTGTTACCCTTCTTTTAGGTAAAGCACTTTCATATTTGCAAGCAGAGGGACCTGTTTTGGTCCAAACAGGTCCAAACAGTAAAACCTGTAAAATGAACCCTTGAATATCTTCAACAACCCCAAACCATGGTGAGAAACATACTACGAGACAGGTAAAGACATGTACGTGTCTGTGGTTCTTCTTCCAGTGGATTCTCTCCTTTCAACAACAGCAAATCCATCATGTCCTGAAACCCCAGCCTTGCCTGCTCAGAAATGATTGATCTACCTGGAGAGTGTGTCTGATTTGATCAAATCCAGGCCGAGCGGAGGAGAAGGAGGAGGAGGAGGAGGAGAAGAGAAGAGGTTTGGACACAGTCTCCGTGACATGCTGCAGAAGCGGTTGCTCCAGGCCTTCTCCTCATACCCTGTGGCCATACCGGACACATCGAAGATGACAACCGTCCTCGGCTGACTCCTCTACTTCTCATGACTCATTTACCTATGAAGGATGCTCAAAGTTTGTCATCGATGAAAACACCTCTCCAGCCTTTTGTCTGTCCCTGAATGCTCAGACGAACACTCCAAGATTAAATTAAAGATTTAAAGACTCAAATGTTTAAAGATTTATGGCCCAATTAGCATGTGCCAAGGCAGTACCACTGCCATCCTTTCACTTGTCCTGCATTTTCTAGAATGGAGAATGGAAATCTCACTGGAATTCAACCCAAAATTCGCACACCAGCTGCAGATATCAATGATTAGATTGATAAAAGCTTTAAAGATTAAAATCTTTCAATGGGTCTAATACTAGAAAAGCATTTGTGTAAACTGAAAATGACCTAAGATCAGTATTAGGTAGGGAATGTCCCCTAAACCGTAAAGGGGGAATGAGGTCTGATAGCAGCCAACCTGTGAATCAATATCCATTGCTTTGCCCAGTCAAAATCCCAGTGTACACTCAAAAAATGAGGATGGAGTGATGCCAAAAGCCAACATCCTATGGTTTCCTAAAGAACCTTTCAGGGAATGGTTCTTTAAAATAGTAGAATAATTCAATGTCCTTTATAGTGGACATTTTGTTCACCTGTATCTTCCTCAAGTATTTGAAGAGACCTCATCAAGCCCTTTAGTATTCTGTACAGGGCATCCTGGGCTTTCCAGTGGTGTGTCATGTGATGGATTTGCATGCGGGGAACAAGACCTGCAATGGCAAGACATACATGAGGTGCACCAAATGTAAGATGTTCCTCTGCATAACCAAAAAGTAAACATGCTTCCAGGACTACCACAACTAAAATAGCCAGAGGATGTTTTATGACTTATAAATCACTGTTGAACTAAAATACATGTTTTGTTGTCCTTGTAAACAACAAGTAACAGAAGAGTGATATAGAATTTTATTATTTTGATCAAATTGAATGTGTTCTTGGGTTAATATCACTTTCTTTCATTTTCTAAATTCAGTTCTATTTTCACACGGAAATCGCCCTGTTGTCCTCTACAGTGAACAGGCTAGGAAATTGAAATAAAAAATATATTTAAAGAAATTTAAATTGTAAGGGTTATTTTAGGCCCAGACAGATAGGAAATCACACACAAAAAGATATAAGACATATATAGTAACATCATAATCTATTAGTTGAATTTAATTTTCATATTTAAATATATACGGTTTGTTTGTTTTGTTTTTGTGTTTTTCTTGAATCAGCGTTTTGGTGGTGATGTAGTGGTATGAGTGGAAATGGATTAGACAAGGTTCTTCTCCCTATATTTGTTATTCAAGCATCATCCATCAGCTTGAAAGGAAATGACATCTTGGACCATAATGCATTCTTATGATATTCATAACATAACATAAATCAAAGAGACACATCACACAATTGCATTTTCTGTGTGTATATCCTCTATATTTCATACAGTCAGTATTATCATGCAAAGACTGCTGTCCCGTTTAAAAAAAAATCTGCCCTTAAACCCAACCGTTCAGGTTTTAGCAGCAAAACAGATTATGCTGGTGAATGTCCTATCTGCCAGCCGAATGTGGGAGTTCTAAATCTGTGCTACACGGATACAACCTCCTCCTTTGTACCAAGACTAGACTTCATCATACGATAAAGTTGTAAGGCTGAATTATTTAGGAACCGTAGGGACGGCTTTGCGCAAAAAAACCAAAAAAAACTAAAGTGCAAAGTTAAGCATGCACAAGCAGAAACCAGAGAAGGGAAAATCTTAGCAAACTGATTTCAGTCTTTTCTCTTTTTTCCTCACTCTGAGACTGACAGTAATATAGTCATATTTTTCTTCTGAGCTCATAAAAAGAAAAACTCCATAAAAGTAGCGCGAAAGTCACTCTCTCACGCACATTTCAAACCCAGTGGCAGAGCAGTGCTGCTTGAACCTTTAAAAACCTGGCACTTTTAGTCTCAGAGACATTCCTGACCTTCTAACTTGCTTAGTGCTGAAATACCTCATAAAAATGTTTTGATTAATTGGGCAATGTACACATTACAGGGTTGCATAAGTGACACAAATCAGATTTTTGGGACTGCTGACAATGCAACGTTTCTTCCCAGGTATGTGACTTTCCAAAAGACATACAAGACACATTCGTATGTCCTGCCAAGACAGTCAACTCACCAGGCTGACAATGGCAAAAACGATGGGTGTCAATACGAAAATCACTGGTGGGCATATCAGAAAGCCTGAATGCTTAACTAACCTGAGCAACATCCTGTAAAGAGAGCTACACAAATGAACATTAAGTCTGTCTTAAATGACTCCTTGCTCCAAACATAGTGCACTATATAGGAATTAAAATACAGGTTCCTGCACCCAAATAATGTGCAATATGAGCTGTTAATGAGCCATTTTACATAGAATTCCATAATGGACAAAGCATGCACTGTATGCACTAAACTCAAATTTTGCCATTTACATGATGTAAGGAGACATTTTGGCATGAAAAAAGTGGTATTGACTTGAAAAAGTGGAGTTGCGCCACCCATAATAATGAGAGGAATTACAATAAGGTAGCTTATTTGCATGATATTTGTGGAAATTAATCCGTCCTGGCAAAACCCCGTAATGAACCTACTGAAATCAATCAGCTTTCCAAACAGTTTACCACGAACACACTCTTCCGTAGCTAAAATGGCCAGGCAGGCTTAATTGAATGTTGGCAAAGAGACATTTAGCTTAATGAGAAATTGTAGCATACTCAGGTTTTTGTTAAAATACCTAAATGCAAAATGGTTATTATTTTAATGTGTCTCCTTTCATTAAATGGGCCAGGGTGAGATCCATAGGATGTAAATGGCAGCAGTTATTTTTCTGCACTCATGTTTCACTCATGTTTGGTCAATCCCTTAAATTCAGATGTCAAGTCAGCCTGGGCCCAGGTGTTTCTATAGCATTGTGATATAACAGTGTATGACAGAGGTGAGCCATCGTGTGCCAGGAGGGCAGAATACAGCTTTAGTGTCTAGTCACAGTTATTTTTAGCCTCAGTACACCCATGTGTAGGTGGAGGGTCTCATGTCTATCATAAGTTGTGCTGATCACAGCAGGCCACATGCATTCGGATTGATTGTCCACAAATATGTGTCTGAACCTGGATGCACTTAGTTTAATCCATCCAGGTTCACACTTTTGCAAGCAGAGTCTCAGAACCCAACACTGTTTGACATGGGCAACAAAAAGGATAAAGATTACATTAAAGACATGTCTGTGGTCATGCCAGGTTGATCAGTTCCATGAAACTGATGCTCAGCCTCTCAACTTGACCCACAGACAAACTGAAGCAAGCAGTGAAATTCTCGCCTGCTGCTTCTCAGGTCAGGATGTACCCCTTTTTGTTTTATTTTCTACAATCATTTTGTACTATCATTTGTGTATTATTATTTTCGTAGTGTAATCATTTGTATTAGTATTTGTCTACTGTATATAGCATAGTGTATTTGATATTGACGTTTTTCTTTGACTTGTTTGGACATTATATTTTATATTATACATGTTTATGTGTGTCTGTGCCATCATAGCATAAGCAATCAATAAAGTTTTCTAATTCTATTTATTGTCATTTTGTGGAATGTTCATCGTGTCCATGTGGTTTCACAGTCACATCGTTTATTTTAATCACCTTGTATGTGTAAAGACTTTTAGTCACATAGATAAAGCATCTAAGAGACAAACCACTGCTTCAAATTCCGCCACTGGCTTATGAGAATTGGACTTGATGTTGAAGCTCCACTACATTATTTAAAAAAAAAAGGATTTTGCCATTGTTTGCTGCAGTTTCCATTAGACTGAATTACATTTTTGTCAATGTTCTTGGAAGGCTTGTCCAAACCAATGAACGTGGAGAATCAATAAGTCAATTGTGCTTTGTTTTTCCTGACACATGATATTATTCGTTTAAATTCATTCACTGGCAGAGCTCTGATTCTGAAAATAAAGCAGAATTAAGCAGCAAGGCTTGTAGTGTGAGCATGGGTGTACGTCTGGTTGCTGAGAAGGAGGAGGATGCTGCTGATTATTGTGGGGGAGAAAAGAGAAGACCGAATTGGCCCACTTCACAGCTTCACTGTGACTGTGGCATTCGCCGGCTCGAGCTGTCGCAGTCCCTCCAGTCAGAGCCGGACGCCCACTCACCTGCACTGGACCCTCTGTGGTCTTTGAAGCCACAGCCAATCAGCAGGCCCCAGGGGGGGTTGTGAATGTGACAGGGGCACTGGGGTGATGTGGGACGTGTTTTAGAGCAGAGGACAGGAGAGATAGGAGGGGGATGAGAGGACGAAAGACAGAAAGAGAGAAAAAGACATATCGAGGCAAATACAGAGAAAAGGACATACGGAGAGGGAGGGAGACAGAGAATGTGTGTGAGAGAGAGAGAGAGAGAGAGAGAGATGCCACTGAGCATTCTTCTTCTTCCTGCACCCCATTCCCTTTCCAAAAATAGGCCAAACCTGCGCAGATTCTTGGAGCTCTTTGACATTGATAAATTCTCCCTTCTTCCCTTCTCTGTAAAAGGGCACAATTTTCTCCAGCTTGTGGACTCTATGCACCAGGAACCATACTCATAAAGCTTCAGAGTGACACACACATACAGTCAAGCACCTTAAATCTACCATCTACAACTCACCAACAAAAATAACCAACTAGAATTCAAACAATTAAAATTGACCACCTAAAACTATTTGAAACCATCCACTTAAAATCAACCACCTACAATTCAGTCCCATCTACAGTCAAAGACATAAATCACAATACATAAAACAATCATCCATTTACTAGTGCTCAAATCCTTAATGATCCTTAATAAATCCTATCATGATTTTTACATAACCATTTCCAACCTCTTTTTGTCCTTTATTAGGCTGTTTTGTTTTTTTGTAAAAAAGTGCCTAAAAGACAGACTTCTTTTGTGACAGGCTGCTTTGTGATGGTCTCATTCAAAAAGCAGTCCGGGCTGAAACACTCCATATAACTTCATCATGAATGGGTGGAGCTAAACTGCAAGAGGCTGAATAGGTGAAAATGTAAATGAATTCGTTTTCACCATGACAAAGAACTTGACTAGGAAGAAAATGTGTATTACATCAACCTCTTTTATTTAAAAAATAATAAACACAAACAGGACAATTGTACAGTCCAATAAATGGGCTGTGGAGTATTTTTATTATTGGACTGTACCAGAGTGTTCTCATGTTCCTATTTTTGTCGTCTGAAACTTACAAAGCAGGTCTGTTCTCATGCTATGTCAAGCAATCAGAGCAAGCTCTGTGAATATAGGGATGAATTATGAACGTACATAATATAATTTTATCACAGGGACCCTTGTGATAAAATCTCTATACCCTGAACAGCTTTAGGTGCTCACAGCCCCAACACAAGCGATCCAGCTCATCAATAGAATAATGCCTTCCTAAGCTGTATCAGGTGTGTTAGAGCAAAATTGGGTAATCAAAATCAGTCTAACTCACCTAATCAGCTACAATAGATACAATCAGAGTGTGAATTGGCCCACCATATGTGGGGGGTACTGCCTTTTTTAACAAAAAAAAAACCGTTAAAAACACCGCCAGCCCACCTGCAATTTTTTTGTCTCTTTGGGGTACTACCCCCAGTACCCCCAGTACCCCCCGTAATTCGAACCATGGATACAATAGATAGATAACTCACCTAATCAGCTACAGTAACCCAGTAAAAATCAAGCACAATAAAAATGGGTATTTTAACTTGTATTAAATCGTAAAATAATCTCAAAAATATTTTTTTTAATATTTGATGTGAAACAAGGTGGTACAGTATCGTTTACCAAGTATAACCACGTGTCCATGCAGTGGTGTGTTCTGCTGCGATAAGTCGAGACTCAGAGTAAAAAGTTGGAGTGAGAGGGAGGGTGGAAATAAAGGGCACGGGCACCCGTGGGAGAACACAAGTTTGCAACACGCACAGCAAACTGAAGCCTCTGGCACAAAGCGAGGGAGGAGAACAGTAAGATGACGGAATGATGCCACTAGGATCGGCTCTCTCACTTTACACAGGGAGAGAACTCAGAGAGATAGAGAGAGAGAGAGAGAGAGAGAGAGAGAGAGAGGGCGAGAGGGAGAGAGAGAGAGAGAGGGGGAGAGAGAGAGATGGAAGAAGAGAGAGGGAGCAGGCCAGAACAGAGAGACTCGAAGAAGACGACAGAGGGAATCAGAGAGGGAGAACAGTGAGACAGAGAGAATCAGAGAGAGGGAGAGAGCAGCAAGAGAACATGGAAATCCATCAGTCTGTCATTATTTATTCACCATGGTCCTGACAGAGAGTCAGAACTAATAATCCACTGGCAGTGAAACGAAGCCTCCACGTGTCCTGCCCGCTGCTGAAGAAGCTCCATCCTCTGCCACTCTTCCAAACCAAGAGTGGCCTTGCAGATCATGGTGCTAAGGCTCAGCCGAACTGACTAGCTTGACTAGCAACACAAAAAAAGTTTCCCTCCTTTTCTCTCCACATCTCCTTTTTCTACCTGCCTCATTCTACGTCGAACCTCTCAGTGTAAGAATATAAAAAATATGAAAAGAAAGAAGGGGCCAAAGAGTCATCCAGCCAAGGCAGAGAAATAATTCAACAAAAGATCTCTCATGCTGAGGCTGAGGCTGAGGCTGAGGCTTGCCCAAACCCCCCACCCCCTCCCCCACTCCACCCCCATCCCCTCCCCCACTCCACCCCCACTCCACTCCCATCCCCTCTGCTTCTTCATCTTCTTCAACCCTGCTAGCGCTCATGCTAAAAATCCCAGGGTAGCTGAAACACACTGGGAGCCACCTGTTCAAGGGCTTCCTGGGGCTAGGATGAGGATGATGAAGAGTGGCAGCCTGAGTTAGGCGCAGCCTTCATCATCAGTGTGGGTCAAATCAGGCCATGCCATTAATCATAGACGAGGTGTCTGAACACACGCCATGGCATACACACTTGTGTCTGTCTGACTGGGCTGCCCAGCTCTCAGTGCATCCAATTATACTACAGTGAATGGGGCACATGAGAGCAAAGCTTTGGGACTAGGTTGCCAGATAAAAGTGCTAGTTTGGCAAAAAATCAGGAATCAATTTTTCCCTCAGCCCAGATGATCAGATGAGATGTATTTGATGTCTTGAAGTTTCTTCCTTAGTGCACTGGACCTACCAACCAAACAGGAGGATTACATAGCTATACTAATTGGGTAGGAGCAAACTGCATGCCTATGGCCAGAAAAAAAAGTCAAAATGCTAGTGACAGCACTTGTGCAATGCATTGCAAATGCCTTCTGTAGAAACTGAACGTTACTCTGGTTAATACACCCAATGAGCTTCTGCATATGGGATCTACTGTTAGTCCAATAGCAGCTAGACTAGTGCTTTACTTGTTCCATAGGTCTATACATGCTCTAGACTGTTTGTATGAATGAACTTTAACAGGCATGCCTGGGCAAAGCATTCACCATCTGTGTTCAAAATAAAAATCCAACATTCCCCCACTGCTGCCTATAAGTTAGGAAAATTAAAC
The DNA here is from genome assembly GCA_037974465.1 of Brachypetersius altus. Classification (NCBI taxonomy): domain Eukaryota; kingdom Metazoa; phylum Chordata; class Actinopteri; order Characiformes; family Alestidae; genus Brachypetersius; species Brachypetersius altus. The sequence goes on from JBBPDB010000040.1 coordinate 23,136,599, forward strand.
TCTTGATGGATTTTACAGGGCTGAAAACAATGGAATATTTGGATTGCTATCATCTATCTACCACCAGCACCAGTGGGGGGTTTAGTTAGGGGCAGCATGCTCATTTGCACATCTGCTCAATGAGATCATATCACCATGTGGTTCAATTAACCTTGTCAGAGTGGAGGCCCTGATTCTAGTTTGTGAACTAGAAATGCTGCTGTTTGAGATGCTGATGTGGGGCAAGGTCAGGGTATTCTGCCCTGGGGTCTCCCCACTGGTAGCCTGAGGTAGGGGGGAGCAGGGCAATCTGTTAAGTAGTGCACCCCTAATTTTTTTAACAGTACTAATGAAGTTAGTAAAATCAGCAACAAAAGGCTGAAGGGGAGGGTGGCGTAAGAGGGAAGGGGGTGGGGGGGTGGGGGGGTTCCCCAGGGTGACATACAAGCAAGCAAGACCACTGACCACAGAGACGCAGCATGACAGCTGACCAGATGGAAGCAAGCTGGCAGTACAAGACAGCCCCTTGCTGAAATGCTGCAGCTTGTCTTGCATTATGAATTGCTCTGTGACACATTTGAGAACATGTTATGTGAAACTGTGTTTGTGTAGCATGAAGTCCTCATCACACATGTTCTTCATATCAAGTCAAGGCGTTTACCATTCTGAAGCAGACTCACTTGAGCAGTTTCTGACCCTGTAGGACACTGTTATCTACACAACACTGATCAGTTGTGACACCAATAAATAGATCTGGCACAACTAGAGAAGTAAACCTCTGATACCAGGCATATCTTGGCCAGATGGGTCAGCATATATTTACACAAAGTGTATGTCTGTGCAAGCTTGATCTTTTGCCACCTTTTCCCCTTTAAAAGTCATGGCAAGACGGATTTGCATTGTTGAATGATAATGCAGTTAAAAGGGATCCACTTCGTGGAAAACACGGCAATGATAAGGTCATCGTACCTATTAGAGTGAGTGTTCCTGATGATGCTTGCATCAGCGTCTGCCGATGATCTTTGCACAGCGATGCTGGCAGAAAACGGACCTCACTTCCTAAGACTACAAATGAAACAAGGCAGAGTCTTAAAGGCATGGAAAATAACAAGTATCCTTCCTGTGGCATGAAAGAACGAGGAATCTCATTTCTAAGAACAATTGACTTGTCTTTCCAACATGATGGGAATGATAGACCTAGAGAGTAGACCTCTCTAGAGTAGAACTCTTTTTGAATAAAAGATTATGCCATGAATGCATCTTTAATGCCCCAGTTCTCCCAACACTTCTGACGTGCTGCAGGAGATAGCATTGTCCTGACATATGTATCTTTACAGCTACAGTTCTTTTCTATAGGATGCGCTGTTTGAATCTTAAAGAAAATATAAAGTTTACAGCCAGTATTCTTATTTATGGCTTGTTTTGCAACTGTGGACACATATGGAGTAAATTATGGCAACTGGCCCTTAACATGTTATCTAGATGTGCTTAAGGCCACAAAAAGTTTCCTCCCAAAGTTATGAAATGGGAGGAAGACTATGTGGTAACTGAGACTATACGGTTTTATAATTGTTTTTGAAAAATTTGACCAAAATCTTGTTTTTAAAGCTATTTAGAGTGCAAAACAGTACACAAAATTACTGTTTCATCAACATTATCTGTAAAAATATATCACGGATGATTTTGGATATTAAGTGAAACAGCTGTATTTGCACAGTAGACTGTATTTGCACAGCACTGTGACCGAATCTGAAACTGTCAGTTTCTCCACAGTGTTGAATGGCCTGAGTCCACTGATTCAATTTTTTCATTTTGTAATCTGAAACTGGGCTCCTCGGTGAGCAAGTGGGTAGCACTGTTGCTTCAATGCCTCCAAGTCATTCAAATCTGGCCTAGCCATCTGAGTGTAAAGTTTGTCTGTTCTCCTTGTGGTGGTGTGGGTTTCTTAGAGGGGCTCTGGTTTCTCCCACAGTCCAAACACATGTGTGTAAGGCGAATTGGGAATTGTAAATTGACCATGGGTGTGAGTGTGTAAGTGAATAGTGTGTGCGCCCAGCAGTGGGCTGGCGCCATGCCCATGGTGAACCCCTGCCTTGTGCCCATTGACTCAGAATAGGTTCTGGAAATCTGTGGCAGCTGGTAGCCTAGTGGTTAGGGTTCGCTTCCCAAGACTGCTAAGCACCTTTAAGGTACACCTGTCCAATACACCATCAGTGATCATTCTAGGCAGACTGTCCACATAATTATGTGGGAAGTGTTTCTGTAGGAATGTGTGCCCATTCATTCTGTAGAGCATTTTTGAGGTCAAACAATTTGGATGAGAAGTTTTGGATCACAATCTCCGTTCCAGTTCATCACAAAGGTGTTGGATGAGGTTGAGGTCAGGGCTCTGTACGGGCCAGTCAAGCTCTTCCACAACAAACTCATCTAACCACGTCTGTATGGACCTTACTTTGTGCAGTGGAGCACAGTCATGCTGGTATAGAAAATGTTCTTCCCCAAACTGTCTCCACAAAGTTGGAAGCATGGTATTGTCCAAAACAGGGACATAGCATACGGGGGGAGTGGGGGGTTTCAAGAACCCCATTTTTGCTGAAATGCGATTCCACATATACCCCCACTCCCACTCCCACTCCCACTCCCTTTCCCACTCCCACTTTTGTCAGATTAAAATGATGCTACAGGGGTCAGATTGTATTCATAATTTGGCTTCCCATCCCATAACACCCCAACTTTTGGAAAGCTTGATACACTCCTGGTCCAAAATGTATTGGTATGCTGAAGCTTCATTGGAAGTAAGGGCACAAAGCCTGCAAAAATAGCTGTGTCCCAATACTTTTGTCCATATAGTGTATATGCTGCTCCATTGCAGTTCTTTAAGGAACATAGTACTGTTTTTTTTTTGTCTAGATTTCATTATTTTAGAATGCTATTTGATTTCAGTTTCCACCCGGTGCTAAAACAGGGTTACACCGTGTTTCACTTGTATTGTTCCCTGTGTTGTGGGTAGCAGCAAGCTAGCACATAATGTCTGTCTGTATATATATTCAAAAACAGCATTAATAAGTATTCAAATATTTGGATATCTACCGAAATGAAAGCAGCACCAATGAAACGAACTTACTCCAAACTGCCTGTGTGGATTGTGGAAGATCATCACGACGTGAGTCTTGTTTTGGTGAAGTTTAACATACACTATATGGAAAAAAGTATAGGGACACACCTTAATTGTCAGGGTTTGGGCTAGTCCCCTTATTTCCAATGAAGGCCAGTCTTAATATTTCAGAATACCAAGGCATTTTGAACAACGCTGTACTTCCATATTTGTGCACACAGTTTGGAGAGGAAGGCCCTTTTCTATTCTAGCATGACTGTGTCCCAGTGCACAAAACAACGTCCATAGAGACATGGTCATATGAGTTCTGTGTTGAAGAACTTGACTGGCACGCACAGAGCCCTGATCTTTGGAATGACCTGTAACGGAGATTCTGAGCCAGTCCAACATCAGCGCCTGACCTCATAAATGTTCTACAGAATGAATGGGCGCAAATTCCCACAGAAAAACTCCTAACGCTTTTGGGAAGCCTTCCAAGAAGAGTGGAAACTGTTACAGCTGCAAAGGGGGGCACCAAAGTATATATATTTGAATGCAATGTCATTAAAGCCTCCGTTTGTGTAACGGACAAGCGTCCCAATACTTTTGCCCATATAGTTTGGTACGACTGCCGAAAAAAGCCCGAAAGAAACTGCACAGTCTTCAGTACTGATTATTATTTTGTAATAAATTAAATAATTAATATATCAATACTTATATAAGAAAATGGGTCAAGTGTGGGCAGCCACATTACTGACCAAAATAGCAAAAGTTACTGGTTAGTATATTTACATGGTCTTGGATTTAGTAAAGGAAAGAGCCCATCCACTAAAGTCTCCCAAGCTGTTTTTCATAATATATTTCTAAAAAAATGTTTGCAGAGATATTCCATATAAGGTTTTGGTGTTGATTTAAAATGCAGACCAAGTATAGACTTTCAATTAGGATAAAATTAGCCAATAAGTAATGATTCATTTATGATTAATTACCTATTAAATGTCTGATTTGTTACAAATGTCTAAGGATACTACAAAGAAAAAGATTAAAATGCTCAGCTCACAGTTTGGCCTCTATTGGTTATGGATCATTACATTATGAATGTGATGTGAAAAAAAAAAATGGCAATGAAAGGATTATGGGGTTTTGATCATGCAGGTTGTGCCCCACATATACCGGGCCATCGCCTCTCGCCATGTTCCGCTGAGTGGAGTTAAAATGGTTCATCTGGACTCACACCCTGACCTGCTGATTCCAGTCAACATGCCGGCAAGCTCAGTGTTCGATAAAGAGACACTGTTCAGGTGAGGGAAGCGGCAGCAGCTTGCAAACAGCATCTTCTCTCTCTCTTGTTGGCTCTCATGCCCCCCGCCCCTCCCCCAGCAGTTAATAGTAAATATGAAAATAATTATTCAATATATTTGAACAATGTAATATATAAAATATTGAATAAAATTATACTTTATTCTTATACCTGTCTTAAGTACTTAAGTACTCTGCGGAACTTGTAGTAATGAGAGTAAAGCACAATAGTACTTATAAAAGTATACATTGAAAATACCCATAATACTTAGCAGATAAACTTGACTTCTTTAAATTATCATTTAAAATTAGGGTCTGAAGGGTTGAAGTATGAAAGATGTTCCTATACCGCAGGCGGTGTGCTGAGAAATTGTAATTTTTTCAGATCATGTCGGAATTGAGACATTTTCACAGTGAAGAAGAAAGTGCAGCTCTGTCTTGACCTCACTGTGACCACAGAGTCTTCTCTCTTGGCTGCCAGGATATGATATTTTACACTCTCTGCCTCTTGCGCTCTCTTTCTCTCTCCCTCTCTCCCTCCTCCCCTCTCATATTTGCTAAGAGTATTTTATCTTTCCATGTCTCCCTTCTATTTAGGTGTGTATCAGATGTATTTAGATTAGTTAGCCTTGCCAATTGTAGTAACTGATATAAATTGGTGTGTGTATGTCAGTCAGAGATGGCACTGGGAACGTTTCCTTTCTGGACATTCCATGTCATATTTCCTGAAATGAGGACACTGTCACAGCCTGTGACAGGACTTTGTGTCAGAATGTACAAAGTAATGTCAAATTTTTTTACTTCCACATTTCTCACTTTGGGAAAAGAATATATATA
>JBBPDB010000040.1:23160910-23184093 GCA_037974465.1 Brachypetersius altus
CAGAGGAAGAATTTCGTGCTGTTCACACTGTGTGCAGTGGTGTGTTCACGTATGACCGAATGATCACTTTCACTAACCAACTAATATAAACAGGCTTACTCATGCTCCCTTTAATGAAAAATGCAGTTATGTTCTTTAAGCAAGATCATTCACAATGACTTTTTTCATTTAAGAATGGGGATGCTAAATGTCACTCCATGCCATTCCATGCAAGATCAACCCTTCATTCAGTGCCTTCAGTACACACACTCGCACTGGGGTGGTATAAATGGTTAATTCCATGAGTTAGGGAATATAATTATTAATAATCCTTACTTTCTGCCAAACTCCAGATTTTGTATTTCTGGAATTTAAAGTACAAAATGGGATCTTAATGACCATGATGTACTCTTTGGTTTACTTTTACAATGTTTGTGCCTCATGGGATAAATTTTACTTTATGGCGTCCATTTCTTTAATACCAGCACATCAAGATGTTAATTCTAATAAACATTTGTACAGATTTATAGTGCAGGGCGTTCTCCAAAAGCAAAAGCATTTAGTCCTGTTTTTAAAGCCAGCATGTCTTAGACTCCAAACAGGGGAGAGGTAAAGGATTTGGGGAACAAAATCATGTCCAACATGGCAGGCACAAAATAAGGTTAATATCAGGCTTAAAAGTGGGTCTACTGTAGCATTTTGAAAGTGGAAAGAGGGCCATCTGCTGGAAGACCCCAGTGATCAGTCTGGCAGCGCAGGAAGACACATCTCTATGTGGAAATCAGTTGGGCAATTTCACAATTAGGTCACTAATTTTATCCATAAAGTGCCAGTGTGGCTGCTGGTGTATACCAAAATTAAACTTTTGAAAACACGAACTCCTGAATGGTTATGCAGTCACAGTGCATGTCAGTCAACACATTTACCTTTGTAAAATATCTGGAATATTTCAAATCACGTTCAACAGAAAGTTACATGACCCAATTTTTCTGAAGACTAGGGGTGGACAGTCACTTTGAAAGTACATGCTGCTCAAATTATAAACTGAAAGATTTCTTCTACACAGATATGAAGTTCGACTTTAAATGTCACTGTAATTTGTCATTTATGCTACTTGCATTAAAATAAAGAACTGTACCATAAGAGTTCATAAGTTACTGATACCAACTCTAGAATCTGCAAAAGCAAGAGAATCCAGAAGTTCAACTCACAAGTGCAATGCAAAGAATTTAATGACACCTCTGTGCAAGTAAATGCATGTTCTCAGCAAATTGACATTACACTGCAAGTTTAAAACAGGTTGCACATAAAAGACACTTCTTGACTAGGCTCAGCCAGAGCGCCCACTTTTTTTTTTTTTTTTAAGTCTTCAGGATGTCACATTTATGCTGCATTTCTAATGCCCAGAGTTTAAAAAAAGAATTTTCAATGAGCCACTCCTTGACAGCAAAACACTCCAGACTTAGACCACATCCACACCTCCCGGACCTGGCCACAGTCGAGCATGAACAAGCATGTCAAAGCATGGCCCAGAGAGATTGTCCTCAGACAGGATTAAGATGAATGCACAGCACTCAAAGCACTGTGAGCATTGGAAATGCAGTCATGTGCAGCAACATGTTCAAAATTACCCATTACAATCCATATAAACACCAGTGTCCATTTATTATAAGTGTACTTTATGTTCCATTGTGCAACAGTGTTTAAATATTAGGTAATACATTTATGTATTAGAACAGTGCATGATACTGGTTTAGCATCTCGTGCCACCTCTTCATAGTTCCTGCCGAAGATAGAAATTCCATTAAACAGTTGGATAAAATGTTCAACCGCTACCAAAACAAGGTGCTTACCTCTCCCCCTTTGGCCGTAGGAAAACTCCGCCTCTTCATTGTCATCGTATTCGTTTCTACTGGGTCTCTGTTGAGCAAACGTCTTGCAGGAAGACCTCCGTCGTCCCTGTCGACCTTCATTTTATGGCAAAAGACAATGTTCTGAATGTACACTTCAGAAAAACAGGAATGAACAGTGTTCAAACTTGTAAACCCAAGTTTACCACTTGGAAGTCAACAGCTGGTTTAGTGGTAAATAAGTTTTACAAGTTGGGACAATATTCTGGCACCACATGACCCAAGTTTTTCCACTGTCTAGTCAAACAGAAGTGCCTCAAACAGAAACTCACAGCTGCAGATTATTTTCTACCTGCTTGAGCAAACCAGAACTACCGCTGCCGCTACTTAAAGCCTCCATGTTGGTTAATCCAACTTACTGGATGCAATGAAAAAAAAAAAAAAAAAAAACCCCTATTGTGCTTATTTTCCTTCTGAATATTAGTAAAAATCTATGTAAGCTTGCAAAATTTTAGAAAAGAAATTATTTTCCTTACTTTATGTGTAACTAATTCCTCTGTTCTGTAGAGGAACTAATCAAATGTTACTGAATGTTAATCTTATTACCGAGTCACCTGCTGTTATTTTATCGCATACTTTTTGTCCAGTAACACTAAGCCACTTTCATAAATCCTGCACTACTGATGTGCTGGTACAGTACTCCAAGTCTTTGGAAACCCAGTAAAGAGGAAATAAGTATAAGTGAGCATCTCTTGCATAACAAAAGTATTTGTATGGCATTTGTCAAGCCAAAATATACATTGGGTCCATGTAACCGATGGGTTCATGTATGGCATTTATGATATTGCTCACGTATGTTAGTGCGGATGCTGAAGTAAAAACCATTTATATACATTTACAGCATTTATCAGACGCTTTTTTCCAAAGCGACTTCCAATCCCTAACTACAGGGACAGTCTCCCTGGGGCAACTTGGGGTTAAGGGTCTTGCTCAGGAACCCATTGGTGGTGTGATGAAGGTAGGATTCGAGCCCATGACCTCTTGGTCTAGAGGCAAGTAGCCCCCCCCCCCCATTCTATGAAATGTAGAAACTTGAACAGTTCAATCCATCCAATGCATTTGTAAAGCAATTCTGTCAATAGACATGATCCTGATCTCAGTGGACCAGTTTACCCTACGCTGAGGATCACACAAATAAGTTATGATCTGGTGACACTTTCTTATGGAGGACACACCATAATTTGAGCTGTAAAGAATCCACCTTTTTCTTGAGACCCATTGGCTGGCCTACAGGACCATGGCTTCCGTTTGGTGCTGCAGTTGGTCCATCTCTCCCGATCCAATAACTCCACTTGCCTGCCTTCTCTCCATTGATGTTCTAGAAAAATAAAAAGGAAAATCTTATGAACCAGTGTAACGTTTTATGCTTCTATGGTTGAGTGTAGAACCACCATGCTATGAAGTGAGAGCAGAGTGCTTACCCATGTAAGAGGACCTGGACTGGCCACCCTTTGGACATTTGCCCTTGATCTTGTCTGGTTTAGCAGAAGCATGGAGTTGCTCCCCACATTCTCCTCTAGCGTGGCCCAGGTCCTGCTCACTCAGCTCTACTCCCTCCTGCATCCTCCTGGCCCTGTGTTTAGCAGCCTGCCGACCACATAGGGGCAGCACAGGCTTGGAAGCATTCTGCCTCATTGAGGACTTCTGAGACTCACTGGCACTTGGCACTTCTTCCAGCTCACACTCGCAATCTTGATCCGACATCTCATGATCCACATCCTTCTCCAGATAGTTTAAGCGCTCTGCAATGATCTCATCTTCATCTGGGAGGCTTGCTCCACAGCAGGCGCACGTTTTGGCACAAACCAAGCAAGAGTCATCATCTCTGTGCTCCTTGCTGGAACGGCTTGGAGCATCACTGGTTTCAGTTAGTTTGCCGCCACCTACATAAACTTGCCCAGACATCAGTTCATCTTCCACATCAGTGGAGAAGATCTCCTCCCTGGAAGAAAGTTCATCCAAGGAAGGACTGAGGACACTTTGGCGCTCCTGGGTCACTTGAGGGTAATAGCTATAAGAGTAGGGGTTGCCAAGGGAGTATTGTCTAGCAGGGAGCATGGATGATGCTGCATCCAGATACATCAGCGGGTTGGCCTCTTTATGACGCACCAGGCCAGTGGTGGTTGTATTACAGGACAAGTGGAGGATCTGATACGGAAGATCATCTATGGCAGCCTGCATCATGGCCTCTACAGACTCAGCCAAACTCCCTATCTGCTTGTCTTGACCCAAGGCTTTGCCCTCACTTGGATCAGACTTATCACTTATCTCAGAAACGCAAGCACCAGAGTCTTGGACCTCTACTGCATTTCCATTGCAGAAAACATTGGAAGTTTCACATTCCAATTTGTCACTCTGGATGCATGGAATCTCCTTATCTTGCTGAAGGTCATGGATGGAAGAGCCATCAAGAGGATGCACACCTGACAGTGCACACTCTTCCAGTCGGCTCTTGTTTGACTCTACATCATATACAGCTGAGTCGTGCAGGACCGTAGGCCTCACCTCTTCATCTTGTTCTGACTTTCCAGTCTCAGAAGCAGGTTGCAACTCACACATTACCTTTTCACAGTTCAATTTCTCTGCCTCATGAGTGTATGAGCTTATGGCAGGAGTTGAGGAGAGCATCACATCAGCCTCTCTGACAGCTCCAGACTTTTCACAGGCTTGGAGACTATCCAAGTTGTCTCCGAGTTTGCTGACTCGATCCCCAGGCTCTGTCTGGGCTTCAGAAGACACAGTCTCTCGATGCACACTCATCTGCTGGAAGTGCTGACGGAAACGGAGGTCATAAGAGGCCACCGAGGGAAAGAGAGGCGCTACTCTTCTGTAGTCAGTCGGCTGCATGGGTGCATGTGGAACCACGTAACCAGGGTACTGCATGTACTGATATGGAACCATATAGGGACGCCCAAAGGGCAAAGCTGAGAAAAGAAAGAAAAATTATCACCAAAACCAGGCTGCCAAAACCTCATCACTCTGCAAAAACTGAAGTAAAACTAATGTGTACCTGCTTGGGGGAGCCCATATTGTCCAAATGGATCCATGGCCCATGGGTACATGAGATAAGGTTGAGATGGTGGTTGAACATAGAAAAATGGTCTACTGTGATTAACTGGATGGTGAGGTTGTTCAACATCTGTTGATTGTGATTGATTGTTAGCATCTATAGAAAACAAGAACAGACCAGCACATTCAAATCAATTATTAAAGTGGTATTAGGGAACAGCATTACTGTTTGCTAAATTTAAATATATTAGAGCAAAAAAAGTCACAGATTTCTGTAACAAACTCCACCATTAAGGTGCCAGTGTTGTGGTAGTCACCAATGTGCTTATAAAGTTCAGAGTTCATCAAGCAAAATAAAAGCACATTAAAAGAGCAGCAAAAAGCAGTTTAATAGAGCAAACACACGCGGGATGCACAGAATATTCGGCCACCTAGATTTTTTTGTACCATGACTGAAGTATTGATGATGCAATCCACAACTGCAACCTGCTAAGTCCAGATTGGATTAGAGTCAACATGTCTGCCGTGACGCGGAAAGCCGTTTGTAAAGTGCGCAATACCGAAATTTCTAGAGGGGGTACAAAGACTTGCTCAACATCAGGATTCATTCATCATACAAAATCAAAACATCCCAATCGCCATGCAGAGTATTAAGCACAGAAGAAGCAAGACCCCTCCAGCACACACACTCAGTCGGAGTTTTTGAAAGGTAAGAAAGTTTTCCAGTGATTCCAGTTAATGTATGAACTGTGCCAGTATTTGTTTTAATACACTATTTTGTTATAGGCCTACAGAGGTTATATCTTAAGTTTTTAAAGCACTTTTTCTGAATGCACTTTGCTCATGCACTTTATTCAGAATATTAAAATATACTTGAATTCACTTGTTTTATGAGAGAAGATATTTAATATAATATTTCAGCTACATTGCTTTTAGGCTATTCATGAGTGGGGCCAAATAAAATATTTTATTTCAAATTTAATTTTATATTGTGCATTGTTTCAATGCTAAATTAATATTTTCATAAGTTTGTAATAGATTTGAATCATTTTCAGTTTTTAGCCAAATGTTTCCTCAGTTTCCTCTCATTTCTGTGCATCCCCAATATATACACACATACACCAATATATACATAGGCTATATACACATACACTAATGTATACATACATACACATTATGTACATACATACACTATACACATGCATGTATAGGTTACATATATACAGACACACAATATACATGTATACATATAGTATAGACAGAGAGAAAACAGGGTTCAAAAACATTCTTTAGCATGGAAAAATCGAGTGGAAAAACACTCGACCAACAGGACATTCAGTTCCTTTAAATGGTTCTGTTTTATTTTAGGTCCTGCTAATATAAATAAGTTAGGAAATTTAACCAATTTATAACTTCCAAAAATTAAACCACTAACCTTCCATTTTAGTAGAGGGACGGGAACCTTAACACGGGACACCAAACACCACAATACTGAAAAAACATAAGGAATTGTAAAGGAATATGAAGCCTTTAAAAGCACAAACAAAACGTTTATAGAGGAGTGGAAAAATATAACCACCAACCTTAAAAGTGAAATGTGACAGTTCAAAGTGGAAACAGAAGTGCGTTAAGAGCAAGAAACTCTAACCCAGCATGCTCAAGCTCACAGTTTTATAAACTCCATACACACCATGCGCGAGGCCAGCGTCACCTGGCGTGCCTCGTTCAAACCTTAATTGGCTGCCACTGGAGTTAGTGTCTGTTCATGCAGGGCTGCATTACATCAACGCAGTATCGGCCCATTTTTAAAATAAATAGAAATGCGAAATTTCTATGAAGCCGTGAAGCGACTGACTGCACCTGCAGCCACAAAATAACTGAAATAAAAGTTATAATAACGGGGAAATAACTGGAGGAAAAATAAAATAAAAAAGAAAAGTAAAAAAAAATGATAAAAACAAGGGAAATAATAATGGAGAGAAAATGAAAATTAAAAACAATTCTAAAAGCATAAGGAGTAAATGATGTTGGAAGGAAAATGAAATCAAAAAAGAATATTCTAAATGAAATTAACAAGTAAATTCTAAATTAAATAAAAAAGAAATTTCTAAACAAAATAATAATGCTGGGAAAATATTATAGGGAAAATTAAATAAAAAAGAAATGTCTGAAACGAATCAAAATGTTAAGCATAAAATAGTGGCAATAATAAAACGAATGGACAATGCAAAACTGATAAATGCACATTGTGTATATAGTTTTCATAATGAGTTTAATCAAAGAAAGAACAAGGAATCAAAAAAGCTACGTAAGAGCAAAATTAAAAATAAACGTAACAAACACAACAAATATGAAAACTACAGAATAGTTAAAGTGCAAAATTATTTTAAAATTAATGTTTTTCCCATACACTTTAGGAAATGGAAACGTTTCAAAACTAACCATGGACTTTGTTATTAATATTTTTTGGTTTATTTTTTGACACTTTGTGTGTCCTAAGGGGTCGCTACCCACCAAACATGAGACGTCCGTCAGACGTGCAGATCACGTCTAGATGGGGTCGGGCGGTCTCATGTTTGGTGGGTAACTCACAGAAGGAAAAGTAGAAGGAACATTTTGTTTGGAAGGTCTGTCCAGATGATAGGCAGGTAAAAAAAGAAAAAGTGGAAAACATGCACCACAGGCAAAAAGTACTTAGCTGCTTATTATTACTCTTACCTACAGAGTGACATCTGGGGCTGCACGCAGCCATCATTCAGGCTTATGTTCCTACTCGCTCCGTCCACTCCTCCGAGGAGCACCATCTGGCTTTGCCAACCCTACACAAGGTAAACCCAGTCCAGGCTGGTCTCATTCATGGTTCCCCGCCTGTGGAATTGAGCTGCCTAAGCTGACCAGAGCAGCAGATCTTCAAAAACTTCCTGAAGATTAATCTGTTTAGAGAGTGTCTCCTTTCCTGGTGTCTATCTTCTTGCACTACTCGTACATAAAGATTTTAGCACTCTCCTCTGTTCTGAAACTTGAATTTGTTCGCAAATTGTTGGGTTGGTTGATTTGGATAAAGGCGTCTGTCTAATGGCTTAATAGTGTGCTTCCTCACATGCATCCAGCAGAAAAAGACATCACAGTTTGCAGGTTACAGGGTCAGTTGGAAACTGCCCGTCAGAAGGTTGGATCAGACCTTATTTGAACTGTGGTGATACATCATATCAGCATCCACTTTGCTGTAAAGTATCTCTTGCAATGTATCTGTTACAGTGGGAGTAATGGCAACAAAGCTGGATCAGTTGGCTGTATTTATGATCTTTGACTTGGACCAGATGTGAGCACAGTCAGGTTCTTCTCCAAACCGTGTCCACAAAGTTGTAAGCATGGCGTTGTCCGGAATGTTTTGGTATGTCGTAGCAGAAGCGGAGAACAGTTACATACATCCCAATTCCTGAGGGGGGCGCTAAAAAGCGTTGTTCTCTCAGAACCTCATCGGCCGCCGTAGTGGTTCTGACTGCGTCCAGGCTAGAAGCTAGCTGGCTGAATTCTGACAGTAAGTTTCTAAACTTTTATTTAAAACAACGTCTTAAGAGCCATCTATGGGCATATATTACCATTTTAATACTTTCTCTGTCTGTGTGTGTAGCTGTCAGTGTCAGTCGGTGTGTGACTGGAGGTGTTTTGATGGGTAAATAGTGTTAAGCTTCCGTAAATGTAGTCACATTTGCTGTTAAAAGTAACGATTTAAATGTTTTGAGTGATGATCTCACTGAAATTATTATTATTATTGGAGCTCTGGACACTATAATCCACAGAACAAGTTATTTTTGTGTAGCAGAACCATTTTACGGGTATTTTCCTGCTTTAATTGGGACCAACTACTGCTATTCGACGTCTTTTACTGTGTTTGGATCGAAAAGTATTGAAGAGAGCCGTATGTTAAGATTTATGGTAATAAATCCCAACCAAAACTTGCGATTATTCATGTCTAAACAAAAGTAAAGAGAAACAGTTTCTATACTTTCGGTTTCTGTTATCTGCTTCCTGAATCAGAACCAAATAAAGCAGCTGGCAGTGTTGTCAAGGTAGATCATTGTTGTTATAGTTGTTTTAAATTAATATATTATGGCCTGCCAGAAAATCTGGACCTGGATCCGACACGAACTATCAATATTTTGATAAAAGTATTGGGACAAATGTCCATTATACCAAAAGCTGCTTTAATGACATTGCCTTCAAATACACACAAAAACTTTTATATAGACTTGATCCTCCCTTTGCAGCTATAGAAACTTTAACTCTTTTTGGAATACTTTCCACAAAAGTGTTGTGTTTCAGTGGGAATTTGTGCCCCTTTATTCTGTAGAGCATTTATGGGGTCAAGCACTGACTTTGGATGAGAAGGCTTGACTCCTAATTTCCATTCCAGTTCATCCCAAAGGTGTTGTATGGGGCTGAGGTCAGGGCTCTGTACGGGCCAGTCCCGTTCAAACTCCTCCAACCATGTCTTTATGGGCCATACTTTATGCACTGGGGCACAGTCATGCTGAGATAGAAAACCATTTTCCCAAAAATGTGTCCACAAAGTTGGAAGCATGGCATTGTCCAAAATGTCTTGATATGCGGTAGCATTAAGTTTGCCCTTCGATGGAACTAAGCAGCCACCTGAACTCAGTAATTAAGAGGTCCCAATACTTTTGTCCATATATGGTATTTTAGCACAGATTCTGAATATAAAAACATTTGGCCACCCATGATCTTAAATGTGAGCTTTGTGTTAACCTCTATTACCACTGAAAAACAAATGGGATTCATAGGTTGTCACAGTTATGTGTGATAAATGATGTCCCTGTCCTTTTCAAAAGAGAATATTCCCATCAGAAGGAACTGATTGTTTTTCTTTTTGCTGGGTGATATGTGTTTGGATCCTTTGTTTATCCAGAGAGAGAAATTTAAGTGGGAAAGCATTTTAGAATAATAAGAACAAATGTACAGTATTACATAGTATATAACACATAACTGGTCAGACTATGTCAGAAATAGAAGCAGAACATTTTGTAATACCAGTCCACCACTTTAACTGTGTAATTCTATTGTAAGATGAACTATTTTGTACTATTGTGTGCATACTGTTTTATACATGCTATTATGTATATATGCTGTTCTAAGGTCAATTATTGCAAATCACTGTTAAAAACACTATCTCTCTCTGTCTGTCATGTTCTAGCAATGGCCACGCTGTCAGAACAGATGGAGGAAGCGAGGAGTCAGGCGGAGCAGAGTTTATCCATGCCTGGTTCTGCACAGGAGATCAAGACAGGTGTATCCAGCATGGCCAACATCCCACTACCCCCGTCCGCCAAATACCGGTACATTGCTGCCGAAGCCATGGTGATTGACAACAGTGCTGGAAATACCAGAAAAGAGGTGCGGTTGTGGAGTGATGATACTTAGCTGCAGTTGCTGAGTCTATCTTGGCTGTTACAGTAGTCTATTTTGGCTGTAACGGTCACTTGTTAAACTTGTAGAAGCCACTGATTGAAGATTATCTTTGTCACAAAACAAGCAGTGATTATCATTTGGCATGATCATATTTGAAATTCATTCTGTTATTACAGATTAAATAATAGTGTGATGGACACAAAAGTTTGTCGTACATAGTAAATAAGTATTTTAAATAATTAGTAGCTCGTATAAATATGGTGTATATTCTTCACTAAAACAGGTGATGGGAAATGCTAAATTATTTTCAGCGTATTTTATTTCATTCCTGTTTCCAGGCCTTATGCTCTTTGCAGAAGCTGTCCACAGCTCTCAACATCTTGGAAAAATATGGATCCAATCTAACCAACTCCAACAGACCCAAGTTCTGGCGCACAGTGAAACATAACAATCCCGTGTTCAGAGCCACAGTGGACGCTGTTCGCGTGAGTGAGGCTTGAAATTTTTGACTGTTCCTAGGTTTTCTTGCTTATTTTTGGTTTATTTTAGAACACAATGGCAATGACTTTGTTTGTAAAGTAGTATTGCTATTTGTGTATTTGTTTCTGTATTTATTTCTAGCCTGTTTTTAGATACTAAGTGAAGCTTATTAATAAAAATGTGTTTATTCTATTTACATCATTTAAAAATGATATCAGAGTATCTTTAGTCATATCAGACTTTCTCCTTGGTAAGATCATAAATATGCTTTAACAGTTTACTGGAAAACAAGTAATGTATCAAGAGTCGCAATCGTTTTAGAAGTCCAGAAGTCTTTGTGTTAAATTTAAAATAAAACAACCAGTGGATTCCTGACTGTAGATTCTTATTTTTTGTTATTTTTCTTGTTTCTATATCACTCAAGCAATTCTCTTCTGATACAAAGCATGTTACTGTATTATGTTTTAGTGAACAGTAATAGTTCTTTATCCTTTATAGGACAATACTAATGAGAGAGAAGACACCCAATTCAGTCACAGCCACAGGATTATAATACTCACCTTCTTGTTATTCCTTTCTTTAAGGGTGGTCGAGCTGTTCTGTGTCTTTATGGCTACACCAATCAGCAGCCAGATGGCTTGAGCTTTCCAGATGAAGTCACTGAGCCGGATGTTGCGAAGGTGGCGTCAGTGACCCTCGAGGTCATGAGTCTGCGAGTGGAACTGGAGATGCTCAACAAAGTTAGTCATACACAATCATTCAAATGTTGATGAGTGTGTAAAAATGATTCTATATGTTGGTGCTATATACATATACGTTTCACATACTTAATAGTATAAATATTTGGGTGTAATCTGTAAAAGCTAAGAAGAAATAAAAAATTGTAAATGTTTCTTGCTTAGCTGGCTAAATT
The DNA here is from genome assembly GCA_037974465.1 of Brachypetersius altus. Lineage (NCBI taxonomy): Eukaryota > Metazoa > Chordata > Actinopteri > Characiformes > Alestidae > Brachypetersius > Brachypetersius altus. The sequence goes on from JBBPDB010000040.1 coordinate 23,172,632, forward strand.
CTGCTCGGTGAAACAGGCCTCTGAAGTGGTGAAATAAAGATAAATAGCTATGTCCATGTGTGGACAGCTGGTGGAGCCCTGTCTAGTAATAATAAAGGCTGTAATTGCTGCAAAGGCACCTGTATTAAATACAGACTTTAAAGAGTGAATACTTCAGCAATCAAATGTGAGCTGTGTTCTGTGTTGCAAAACAATAACATAAAACAAGTGGAGTGGATATATTTTAAAGGAACTTTGATTGCGGCTTTAATACTGGAGTGTCGCTGTTACTACATGCTGTATGTTTTTTTTTAAATAGGGAATTCACCCACACACAGAGTTTTTTGAGAGACTCGTCCCCTCCCTGAAACAGAAGGTATTGTGTATTTGTGTTGGCTCATGGCTGTCTTGCTGCCTTTCTCAATATTTCCTCAAATTTCCACATTCTCATTAACACATGATGTTCTGACCTGGCAGGATGATGAGGAGATTAGCTCAGATTCAACAGTTATATCGCCATCTAGTGACAGACCCTGGGACAGACAGCCTCTGCCTTTAGTCTCACCGTCTCAGCCCAAATGCCTGCTCTCTCCCTCCTCCCTCGCCTCTACCAGTCAAACAGGTTAGTTCTACTTGGAATGTATCACTTGTCTGTAACACACACAATCTGAGTTATAATGTAAAAGCTTATTGGTTACGATTTCAGGACGTCTGATTGGCTGTCTAGTAGGACTGCACGATATTAGAAAAACATGCGATATGCGATAATGTTGTTGAGTGAGTAAAAACGTAGCCTTTATAATGTTTTTCTGCTTAGGATTTGCTGGTAACATGGTCTCCAGACACTATGCTTAAAAAACAATGAAATGCAATATTTCCTTTCCAGCACCTTATTTTTTTTAAAGAATTTACTTAAACAAAATTTTAAAAATAATTTAAAATCTTAAATAAATGTAAACATGAATTAAATTATAGTACTTTCTTAGCCAGAAAAAAAATAGCAAAAGGAACAGCACTGGGCACCATTTTGGAAAAACACCATTTATTGCAGTTCAGTCAATAAATGCGATATGTATATTGCGCATGTTGATATTGCGATGATGGTAAATTTGCGATATATTGTGCAGCCCCACTGTCTAGATTATAAATGTTAGTAGTTTCAGCGCATTTATAACATTTAACCCTTAAACTTCACATAAGTGTATTTAACCAGCTTCTATTTAAATGTGTAGTTTTGTATCCTTATTTTATATATTTGTCATTTGAACTTTAGAAATAATTGGTTTTCATGATGTTCATTGTGCACCGTGTATCTTTTTTGCATGATCTAATTGTTCGGTTCCTTTCAAAATAAGGATTTCTTATTTTGCAAAGTTCTATTCATTAGCGTATGAAGAAATAATAAAATGGTACATAGAAGCCCTTGTAAATGATACAAAGAGGCTCCTGGGTGCACAGCTATGCTAAATGTCTTTGCTTGTCAGAAGATGAGGGTACCTGTTCTTGTTCAGTGATTTCCAAAAGTGCTGATGATTTCATGTGTTGAAGCCTCTTTGACTTCTCGCAGTATTGTAATCATTCATATTTTCATTCATATTCCCAGGCGTCTCTGCGGATATCTGCGGCATATGTGGGATATTCCCAGTGGTATCCCACTGCACAACGTGTGTTCAGCGCTTGTGCTCGGAATGTGACCGTCTTTTCCACTCCCATCCTGGACGGGCAATGCACAGTAGGGTCCAGGTGGCATCCACCAGACCATCAAAGTCAGTCAGGTGGGAATAAATGTATTGTTTTGCAACAATAATTGGATGTATTTCTGCAAGAAAACGGAAAGTGTGATTGTGCGGTTATCAGAAAACTCTCTCTTACCAAGCCATTTATGGTTATGGACAGCTGAAAGCACACATAGCACATGCAAACATAGCACATGTGGCTATGGGCTGATTATTTTGAATGAAATCACAACGAACAGTGACACATCTTTTTTTATAACTGACTGGAGCTGTAGTGTTGTGAAATCTATTTTTGATTCTGCTGTGTATTTTGCTCCACGCTTGTTTCTTTGCGTTTGTGTTTCTTCACATTTTGTCCCTCTTTGACCCCCTTAGGCATGACATCAGAGACTTTTAAAGGTGACTTGACCTAGGGGACATAGATTCTTGTAAATGATCAATACTCATCCCCTGATCATCTGATCATGTAGTGGTGTACAAGTGCACTGCAGAGAATATTAACAGATGTTTTGACACTGGGACCATATTCATATTTAAAAAATTTAGGAGAACAGGTGATAAAAATAAAACATAAGAAGAACAGCAGTGTGATTGCATTATGAAAAGGTTTATATTGGCCCTGGTGTCCACACTTGTGGGACTAATGAAAGTTTCTTACCTTATCTTATGTACTCTCCATACTTCCATTTCCTTCGTAGTGCGTCGCTGGCCACGTGGCAGTGTTCGTACTGCACTACAGTGAATACAATGCAGCAGGTGCTGTGTGAAACCTGTGAACGCCCTCGTCTGGCCCCTGCTGCCCCCTCCTCTATACAGGAAGAGCCTCAGCAGCCCTCCACAATAACTGGTCAGCCACTAATTATGTTTTATACAGTGCCATTTTTTAATTTGTTTTCCTACAGCTAAGGTGGAGTCAAAGTCTAAAGTATAACACTTCACAACTGCTTAATGGAGTGTGATGGTGCTTATTAGCCCTTTTATCTCTTGGTGCCTCTGACTTTGTGCTGAAATTTGGTTTATTGTCATCAGGCAAGGTGATATATCACAAAGAGCTGAAACCTCTCAGAAATGTTGGCCGTCTTTGAACTCTGCTCCCAAGTGTGTGATCTGTTGTTTTGGGTATTGTCTGTTATTAATGCAGGAGTTTTATTATTATCTGTTTCTTTGTACCCCTCAGAGTGGCAGTGTAAGAGCTGCACTGTTGTGAATGCAGGCAGTAGTATTCTGTGTGAGGTTTGTGAGCGCCCTCGTCTGGCTACTCGTCCCCCTGTCACCCCTTCGAAACCCACGCCATCCGCTGCAGGAGTGTTGGACAGCCAGGTAAGTGCACACACACACAGGCAACACAGTGTACACACAATACTAGTTTCAGAGCTCACTCGTGGTTTCACCACAACCATGTTTTTGTAAAACATCAATGTATTTAAATAGACTTCGTTTAAATGTGCAGTTTTGTATGATATTTTTGTTATTTGAACTGTAGAACTTGGTGATATTCATTGTGCATCATGTATTTTTTGACTAATCTCTTTGTTCAGTTCCTTTTTAATAAGGTTTTCTTTGTTCAGTAATGCAGCTGTGTTTTCAGTTACATGTGAAGTAATAATAAAACGATACATAGAAACCCTTGTAAGTGATACAAAGAGGCACAGCTGAGCTAAAGTCTGTTTGGTCAATGCCCAATATAGTTCTTTTGTTTGTGAGATGTGTTGATGATTCTGTGAGTTGAAATCTATTTGAATGCTTTGCTGGCAGCCACATTTTTGCAACACTGATATGTGGTAGAGGTGTAGTCATAAGACTAGAGTTTCAGCTGTCCTTCCGCTGTCCTCCTTTGAGTGTTAATTAAGGGTCTGAATCACAAGAAATAATGATATAATTCTGTTAATGATTAAATTCTACTTAATATTTTTGCTTTTGAATAAATGTTGATGTAATGTAATGTACCCTTTGATCATAAATAAAACACACATGTGGAAAGTAGAGAGGTTGGTTTATTACACGGTGGTCTTTTTCTAGTTTATGTAAGTAAGCTACATTTACTATCAGAAATATAACGTCTGTTTGGATTTGTGCAGGATTTGGTTTTATTTTTATATCTTGCTCATAACTTCAAACACTTTTCCTTAGACACTTCATTTTCATTACCAGCACAATATCTTGCATATTCATTTTAGTCATTTAAGTAACGAAAAGGTAAAAGCTTGAATATGAGACTAAGCAGCCCTCGGTGTGAGAAGCATAACACTGTTCTTGGTTTTAGTTGTCTGCTTTTTCTTCTTCTTTGTTTTCTCTCAGTGGATCTGTCAGTTCTGCACGTACGCCAACCACACACCATCCATGCGCTGTGAAATGTGTGACCTCGCGAGACCTGACCCAGTCCCATCGCCTTCCAAACCTTTTCCACCTTTTCCAGTCAAGGAGTTCTCGCCACTGTCGATCAGGTCCACAACCACGGCCACAGAGGACCCAGATGTAAAGAGACAAAAAATAATGCGGGAGGAGGGGCTTAAACTGATTCAGCTGATCAAAGTATGAATTTATTTTATTACAATACTTTAAAGCAATTTTCTCTTTAGCTCCGATGTGCATTTTCTTCCTACAGACTTGGTTTATGACTGTTTTTATGTATGGCACTATTTTGTCATACACATTGTCAGAAAGCCCATAGTCTATTTGAGGTTTATTAACAACATGGTTTGGGATATAAGCTTCCACTACATTTGGAAACATTAGCATTTGGAGGAAATTATATAAGCGAACTTTAAATTCTTGGCTAATGAAAAACTTTGTTCGATATGTGCTGTGTATTTATTTTGTATCTTTTTAATGCAGTAAGATGTGGTGTGTGTGTGTGTGTTTTTTTTATTGTTATTTGTTCATTTGTGTCTGTTGTTGAATCTCTTCCTCTTCCACAGGAGGGTGAAATGAAGGGTGTGAGTCCGGAGGAGATATACACGAGCCTGCGGGTTTCTGGCAGCAGCAGCATTAGCGGAACCCCCTGTGACTGGGTGAAAACAGAGCTTCCTCACAGACTGGATGAAATATGTGCCATAGCCGCCTCTTTCCAGCATGGCCCAAAACCGCTCCACTCCACACTGATCAACCTCGCTTCTGAGGACAGTGGCCTGGAGGGCCTGAAAAGCAGTGCAGTGCCTTTATCCAGAGCTGAGGCTAAGCAGGCCTGGCTGACAGCAGGTGGCGACAGCGAGAAAGCTGCGAGACAAGCGCTGAGAGACCGCCGAGCCCATGTGAGTTTTGGCAATCACTCAGATGCAGCATAACCTAATTTATTACAATCCACATGAAATTTGGTATAATAGTAGCCCCTCGTGGCAGATAAGGAATAAAATATTTGTGTTACTAGATGGGGTTATCACTTTCTAGCGCCCCTCCTGAAGTTGGATGGGCTTAAAGCACTTTTTGGGAAATAGCACATCATGCATTATAATGGAAAATTATACATTTTAAGGGCCTCTAGAAGACACATGTCGCTAGATCATTACCAGATCAGTGCTAGGTTTTTCCCTTGACCTAATCAAATAAAGTCAAGGGAAAATCCTAGCACTTCACTAGCTAATGTTATTTGTTTCAAACTTTACAAAATGTGCTCACTGCATGGTTACCACATTCTTGGGCAGCACACCAAATTTCCAAAGTGTTGATCACAGAGGCTTTGAAACTCACACATTTCATTATCTCAAGACATATATGTGCCAATATATTTTAGATCAGTTATTACCACATGCATCAACTCCCACAATGACTGTTTACTGAAATGAATCTCATTCAGTTGAGTAAATGTTTTTTTTTTTTTTACTAAATTCTTAGTTGAACATTACAGTTGAAATCAGGAGATTTTCTCAGATTGTCTTTTGGCTCTTATATTTTATGATTTGCACTTAAAATTCTACAAATCATATCAGATAATCTCCTCCGTCAGGGAAATATAATGCAAAACGTAATATATTGACAGCCTAAGTGAATGCTTATTGTAATATTTTGTTTTGTTTTACATGTTGTATTGTGTTGTAACTTTAATGTGTGTGCATTTTAGGTGAAAGAGCTGGCGTCTTTGGGCTTTAATGATTCAGCTGCATGTGAGGAGGCTTTGAGGCAGAGTGGGGGTGAGGTGAGGGGGGCGCTGGTGCTGTTGCAGCGTCCTTTGCTGGAGCCCTTTCACAAGCGGATGTGGGACGATGTGCCTGAGCCAGCCATCGACATCAACCACCCAGACAAACAGGTAAGTGCTCATTTACCTCAAGCTCATGTGGGAATTCGCCAATGTCCATCATGTCTTTGGAATGTGGTCTAAAAGCTATTTAATTTGTATCACTATTTCATTTGGCTTTTGATTTTTATATATATATATATTGTGTGTGTGTGTGTGTGTGTGTGTGTGTGTGTGTGTGTGTGTGTGTTTGTGTGTAAAAAAGAGTATCTAATTAATATTACATTTAATAATATTACAATATTATATTTCTGTAAGTGTCACATATAGAGCGCTATATGACAAATGGGACAGTTCCAAACAGTGTCTGTTTATGTGGAAAATTATTATTTGAACCAGATTGCTACAAACTATGTGTTTAATTTTTGGAAGATTTAACCAGTGAATTTAAATAATTCTTTGAAACAGAAATGTGTTTTTTAGTCCAGGGTTAATTGAGAGGCCTTAAAAGAATATCCTGACCAAAAGTTCTAATGTGGTTAAAATAAAATATTAACTGTTATTATATTTAATACTTCATAATATTTTGTAATCCCTCCCTATCCCCCAATGCAGCGTGTTTGCCGTAGACTGCTTGCCTTATATGATCTGCCCAGCTGGGGGCGCTGTGAGTTGGTTCTTTCTCTGCTTCGCGACCCTGGTGCTCCCTACACACTAGAGGACGTGGTACAGGCTGTGCGGGAGTCACATGACCGTGACTTCATTCGCCGTGTGTTGGCCAAAGAGTGCCCGACCTGTTTGTCCGTCTTTCCCCACAGCAAGGTACTAGACGCACACTCATGCACACACACACACACACACACACACACACACACAGAAAAATGCTCACAGAAGTGGTGCTGAGGTGTTCCTCCTCCTCCTAACTCAAGAAAAGCTTATTTACCATCACCTCTTTAAGTTGCATTAAGTTATTTACATCTGGTTATTGTACATCAGTCCATTAGTTAGTCCGCAAACACACATGAACACACACACAGATAAGTGCACACTTTTAATATTAAAAATAACGGAAAGCTGCCATTTACCATCAGATGGTAAAAAATGTATTTGTTTTTGATATGACAACAGTAAAAGTCAAACATATTATTCTGATGACATATTTAACTATAGTGTGATTAAAGGCCTCATGGTATGCTGCTTTTGTATGCTCTTATATAGGTCTTGGTGGTCCCTTAATATTGTATCTGAAGTCTGTTTCTGAAATTCAGCCGTGGTGCAGAATTACAGCCGCTTTGAGCCAGTTCCACAATGAGATTTCCAGAGGATGTGCCATTTCTGTGTCTGTAGCTTTAGGGGCCAGCTTGCGGCCACGGTACCATGTGCTAATGTTTACCATGTATAGCAATGGCTCGTAGACTCGTCGAAGCACCTGAAGAAGTTGAAACTCAGCGACTACAGCAGGACTTCTCTGAAATTAAAAAGAACTCACTAGTTATTCAGATGCTCGCATGAAGGAACTAAAAAAATACATTTGCGCTCATTAATACATCTAAACACCGAGCAACTGCCATGCTTCACTCGTTTGCAAGCCATGATGTCTCTCTGAGCAGGGGTCACCAACATGGGGTGCCTCCAAGGACCACATGAGTAGGCCACGGACCTGTTCTAAAAATAGCACAACTCACCAGTGAGAAACATCTAATTTTAATTTTACATTTTACAGCATCTACATTTAATTTGATCCTGTTGCTATTCTTCTTTAATCACTTTTGCATTTATATAAATTTGAAATGACAATATCTAAAAAAAAACGCTTTTAAAACATGTTTATTATGTTTTGAGAAGTTTAGGTGGACTCTGTTGTAGTGTATCAATCTGGTAGCCCTTTGTACGACTCAGTACTTGTGAAGTAGCTCTCAGTTTCAAACAGGTTGGTGACCCCTGCTCTAGAGGAAAAAGTGGTCTCTCACACGATTGCATTGACAGTCGGTGTAGCTAATTTTTAAAAGGGGGTGGGGGGCCAAATTTTTAGTGGGAGTGGGGGCCAGAAAGGGGATGACATACAGGGAAAATTCCAGATTGGGCCACCTGAGCTGTCATTCTTTTCTAGCCACTGCAGGACCATAGGCCGGCTAGGGGAACTCATATTAATGAAATCCATTAATTCATACATTTTTTTCCCTCTGTATGTTGACCTTGGGTTTTAGAAAGGCATCCTCAAATAAAATGTATTATTAATGTTAAAAAATTTCAAAGTGAAATTTTAATGCCAAGGGACCTTTTAAGCGAATCATAATGAGCACTCACTGACATTTATTATCTTGTTACACCTTTGCATGTCAAGGTGTGGTATAGATCAATGGTTCTCAACCTTTTCAACATTAAGGCCCATCTATCTATCACAGCATGTTTCCAAGGCCCACTTGGCCACATTAGATGATATTAAATAAGCGATTTTAGGCCCAGTGGTTGAGAAACCTGGGTATAGATCATATGGTAAGGCACCAGTTGTTTGTGCTTGGCGAATTGGCTGTAAAAGAAATGGGCAGGTATAAACATCAAGGGCCAAACAGTCAAAAGCAGAGTGGGTCAAAATAGCTCACAAATGGCAAGGCTTGTGGGGCTCTCGTCAGCAGTGGAGAATACCAGCTGATAGTGGTCTGGGAAGAGACAAAACATAAAGCAGTGACAGGGTTTTGGGCGACCAAAGCCCATCAGTTTGTGCAAAACCCATCAGTTTGTGAGGGCAATCATAGCTAGCCTAATCTGACACAAAGGGCTCCTGCAACAAAAGTCACTGAAATGTTTAAAGATACTTGTGAGAGGAGTTTGTCGTGATGTGCACTGAGTATAGGGATGTGTAGCTGTCGTCTGCTCAAGTTGCTGATGCTAACCCCTGTCCACTATGGAAGAGGCATATAGTGGGTGCAAATTTGGAGCTTGATGAATGAAAGGAGGCAGTCTGGACCAATGGGTTCCATTTTCTTGTGTAACATGTGGCTTGTGATGGCACAACAATGCAATGTGGATCTGCATTCCATCCCTCTGAGATGTTTTGGTGACCTGGAAAAAGGCAGATGGTCTTAATTCTGATATATTTTAATCAGTGAGCCCTTCTCCTAAGATCATTATCATTATGTTTATTATAATTTGCAGTCATTTATTATGTGCAGTAGTCATATAGGTTATGTGATTGTCACAAATCATGTGTAAATACCCTTATCATGTGCAATATCACCACTTATGGCACTACTTATGCAGTAGTGTTATCATGTGCAGTATCACTACTTATGTCACTATTACATGTGACAGCATAGTGTGTATATGGTATAGGTTTTTTAAGTGCCTGTAGAGAGTTTATTTTGCTATTTCCTTGACACTCTCTCTCTCTCTCTCTCTCTCTCTCTCTCTCTCTCTCTCTCTCTCTGTGCAGTCATTGTTTTCTAAATCTGATTCTACATATACTTTCTGTGTTACAGAGTAAGAAAATCATTTTGGGATGTGCTCTTTGAATGTGTCTGATATTCTTTCTCTCGTTTTTTGCCTCTACTCTCTACTCCCGCACAGATGCAGTCACTGACGTCGTGTCAGTGCTCTGTCTGCAGCAGCTGCTTCAAGCAGCACTTCACCATAGCTGTTAGGGATAAACACATAAGAGACATGGTGTGTCCTGTGTGCAGTGAGCCCAACATCAATGATCCCGAGCACCTCAACAGCTACTTCTCCACACTGGACATTCAGGTACACAGGAACGAGAGTTCTCTCCCATCACCAGTGAGACGGCAACTATTCATTATTGATTTAACAAATACGTTTATTTTATATAGCGCCTTTCCAGAGCTCAAGGACGCTGCACAATAAACAGTCAGGAAACAGAACATACATAGATAAACAGGCATTTGCCTGGTCAGAAAACATTTGGCTGCAGTTGCAAGCCATATCAAAAAAAAAAAAAAAATACATTCACAAAGCGACAGAATACAACATAGATGGTAAGATAACAAATACAACAATTTCATAGAAGGGTTAAGAAGAATCCAGTGGATAGTGGTAACACTGATTAAACAGATATGATCTGAGCCAAGACCCAGACTCCCTCAATGTGGCCATGGAACAAAAACACAGGGGCAGTGAGTTCCAGAGCCGAGGCGGTGCTCCCGTCCTGCGTTGTCAGCGGAGCCAACACAGGGGCCGACCTTCAACGTCAACAAGTGACGAACAGCAGCGCCCCAGATTAACGGATTAAGCTATCAGCTGACACATTTACTGTTGAACCCAAAAATATAAACGAAATTCAGAAGTGATTGGGCCAATTTTATGTCAGCTTTTGGCCACATAAACTGTGATAATATCCATAGAAATCTTCTGAATCACACTTTGCTGTTTTAGTGGGGCCTACATTCTTATTTTGCTTTGGGTTTGCTTTCTGTGTTGCGTTGGGTTCGCACAAGTACAGTGAAATCTCGATGAACACTTAAAACATAACACACATAACTGATCTTTGCTATAAAATATATGGATATCAAATGTTTCATTATGGCTTCAAATATGGCTCAGCCTTTAAAAAGTAAATAAAAAAAACTATTAATTCTATTGTTACCAATTCAGAGAATAGAAGATAAACGTATGCATGCAGCAAAGTGAGGCTGGTTTGTCTGGAGGTTCCAGTCCACTTGTTCTGTCTGTACCTCTGTCTGCAACTGAGCAGGTGGACCAGTGTTTGAATTTAATTTAACTAAACCTGCTATATTTGCCCCAAAGTCTTGTTCCTCCTAAAGCAGAATTTTGAATCAGATCCGTTATTTATAATGATGTTTATACCATGTATGTGTGTGTGTGTCCAGTTAAGAGATTGTTTAGAACCAGACGTGTATGAGCTCTTCCACAAGAAGCTGACTGAAATGGCTCTCATAAAAGACCCAAAGTTTCTCTGGTGCAGCCATGTAAGTATGCAGCTCGCAGCACACTGCCACCAACATACAGCTGCTAATACACTCAGAAACCTGTCCCTAAGACTGACGCAACCGGACCCACCATTAATAGTCAACACACTGAAGATCCATGTTACATTTCACAAACACACCTGTTACAATGTTTGCTGCACAAATTTCAGCTAATTGAAAGATTTATGAAAGGCTAATTGCAGAGTTCAGAACAATCCATTCTTTGTTTTTGTTCCATCGGCTTCAGGTTTCAGCAATTTCTGGCATAGGTTTTCTGTATTAACCATCATCACAGAAAATTGTCTTGGGATGTGGATAAGCATATACTAAAAACAAAATGTGCTTAAACAGGGTGAAATACTATTTTTAATGTGATCTTAGTTACCCTGATAAACTGGCCTCCTCCTGAAAACTAGCCCACCCTGAAGTAATGCTTTAGTGCTTTAGTGCTATCATCTGTGATGCAACACTTCAAAACAATTGTAGCCGTGTTACAGTGACCCTCTAAGTGCTGAGTATAGAGAAGAGTATTACAACTTTTACTACAAAACTTAATATCTCTCTGTCTCTCTCTCTCTCTCTCTCTCTCTCTCTCTCTCTCTCTCTCTCTCTCTCTCTCTCTCTCTCTCTCTC
>JBBPDB010000040.1:23189746-23228945 GCA_037974465.1 Brachypetersius altus
GGACAAAAAACAGTGTGTTAAAAGAGCAGGAGAGAGAATGCAAGAAAAATATGAGCAACAAAACAACAGGACAAGACAACGGTCAATGTTTAAAAGAATACAGAATGACAGATTTTGTATTCTAGCAGCAGAGTTATTACGTGTGCAAAAATGCAGAATAGAGTTAGACAGCCTTTAATGGGTTGACTAAGCAGAATTTCAAGATTCAAGATTCTTTATTTGTCCAATACACAGTTATACAAGTATAACGTGCAGTAAAATGAACCCCGAATCACACCTAAGGCTGTGCAAAATTTCAAAATAGATAACCTAGTCTTAAGATTACTTAAAGGGATTGGAAAAAGATAGTCATAAAAAAATAAACTAAGATACAAATTAGATAAAAAATATTCAGTGTACTAAAAGAATTATATATAGAGAGAGAAACAAAAAATGGTGCATGGGCAAGGTAGATGAGGAGTGAAATTATATTGGCCAAATGATATTGAGCATCTGAAGTTGTAATATGGAGTGATGGCCAATGTGTCATAAATACTTCTGCGACAATAATAAAGGGAATACTGCTGATAAAAAGCTCCCTATTTGTTTTAAGTGTTTGCAAACCAAATGTTATTGCTCTTTGGTTCATATAGCAGTACTAAAATAACAGTGTGCAATACATTTAATGATTTAAATTTGCCTATAACAATTAATCGCATTAAAAATGTTAAACATTGCCCAGCCTTAGTTTTTTTAAAGGCATTGTGATTTTCCTAGCAAGGGCATTGTATTATTTTTAGAAGACACATAATGTTGTTTAGGAGACTCATTATGATATTTTTATGAAATCAGCTAATTGTGTCGTTTTTGGAAAATGAACAATTGTGTTGACAGCACCTCTAGGGCACAAAACATGAATGTACATGCATTGAATGGGTTGTGTTGCTGTGACATCATGCTAGATTGGTTAGGCTAGAGGAGCAGTAATGTTATCAGTGCAGGTGTTTCTGAAAAAGGTGCCAAGCAATGTACTTGTCATCCTGGAGGTAGCTCAGTGGGTAGGATACTTATCTCTGGACCAAGAGGTCATGGGTTCGTATCCTACCTTCAGCATACCACCACTGGGTCCCTGAGCAAGACCCTTAACCCTTAGTTGCTCCAGGAAGACTGTCCTCTATAGTTAGGGAATGGAAGTCGCTTTCGATAAAAGCGTCTGGTAAATGTAAATGCCATGCTTTTGAGACCTATTCCTGGACTTCTTAGAAAGCATTTTAGTAGGATGTTTTATTGTTGATGCTAAAACTTTGTTCAAGTATGTATTTTTGGTTCTTTGATTGACTGTTTAATGCCATTCTTGATAGCAAATAATGAGAGGTGAAAGTTACCCTTACACTCTATATGTGGAATTGTGTGCTAGACTGTCTCACATGCTTCACTTTCAAACCACAAAGCATTTTTTCTTCAACCCACCAAGCACAGCTTTTGTTGGGGCGAAGACCTTGTCTTTACAGACAAGTGTCATTTGCAGCACTTAGAGGTTTGTGCTTCGTGACGAGAGCTCAATAAATGATTCTTGTTTTGTAATAAAAAAACAAAACAAAACATACCAGCTGATGTTCTAAAGAACATTTGAGTGTAAACACTTCATAAGATGGCATAGTGCATAACCCCATCACCGTCTGCGCAGGCAGAAATGCCATTGTTATACCAGCAATGCTATTACCACGGCAACGCTTACACAAGTGCCTATTATTTAAGCAATTATTTACATTTACATTTGATTTATGCTGTATTGACAGGTTTGAGTGTGCACTTATTATATTTTATAATTTTTTTGTTTGCTTCAGGGTGGATCTACGCTAGCAATTCTGCAGCCCCTATAATATGAAGCTGAACTGTATTAAAGAAATATTAGAGCAATACATGGATGTTTCAAATCTCAGTACTCACTCTCTACTCCATATATGTTAAAGCTGTTCCACAAACAGTTGAGATGTTCCTAAAAAACAGTGCTGGCCTGTTTATCTCTGCCTCATCACAATAACGTTATAGTCACTGTTTAAGTCTAGGCTGATTTTAGAATGATAGATAATACAGAGCAGCCAATTAGAGCAAGATAGGTTGCACGTATTAGTATTACAGGCACAGTAAGAAAAACAGACTAAGGGATATGACAATAAAAAGGAATTATGACCATTCTGAGTAAATGAAACCATATATATCATATTGAAAAAACTAAACTTCCTAAACTCCTGAGCAGGAAAATAATGTGCAAATAATATATAAGATGTAAAATGGCCTATTGCTGGAGACTCATTACATCAGTATAACTATGTTATACAACTATGTTTTCTTCAAAGTGATCCAACTACATAAAACTGTACTATTTTCGATACAATGGGGGCGGGGGGTGGGGGTTCAGGAACTTTTTAATAAATAATTTTAAGTGTGCTCACGGGACCATTGCGCCAGTTCTCTGCGGAGGATGCTACGTTTTAGCCAGCTCCGAACTTGGCAGCGCATTTAAAGGTGCACTATGTTGGCTAGGGGGGTGGGTGCTTCCCCCGCGTAGTAACGCAACTCAGAATGTCTGTGCACCAGTTCTGCGGGGGGGAAAGCTTCACCACTGGCCACATTTGATAGGTCTGGGGGAGCTGAGGGCCCGTGTAAAATTTCACGGCGCTAGGTTGTTCCCCCCGCTGAGTTATGGGGCAAAATGTCGGCTCAGGACTTTATAAGTGCGTGCCACTTTTTTTTTCTCAGAAGAGAGCCAGTGGGTGAGCCTCGGGCCTTCAAAGCTCCAAAGCTCCCCAAAGCCCCAAAGCTCCCCCTGGCTCTTGTGTAACAGCCAGCTGTTGTGTAAACATTGGGTCCTCCAGGTAGTCGGGGGAGGGGCTGCCAGCTGTAGTCTGCTAAGTATCAATACCAGTGCTACGTGATATCGAATTCGATACTAAATTTTAGTATCTGAGAATCGATTTTTTTGACCACATTAATCCTGGAGAAACTTTTTTGTAAGGTTTTACAGTTGCTCAATTGCTTCTCTGTATAGGCTGAGTGAGATGTTCACCCCATCTTGTCTCAGAGCTGTCTCATTTGTCGTAAGAGTTTAAGCAAGGCACAGCAGTGGGTAATCAGATCATGCAGTGCATACACTTAAACTGTGCTTCCTCTGCGAAAATGAGCTTACTTTTCCCATTTGCAAATAAGTGGCTTTTAATGGGCTTTGATAAGGCTGTCCCAGAGCTGACCCTGCTCTCACTAAACGTATTAAAGGGCTTGTGTGTGCAAAAGGAAGGAAACATGTTCATTTCTTCTCATCTCTCACCTCAAATGTGGGAAGCACTTCTGTGCGTGATGCTCTTTGTTCAGCACACACACACACACACACAAACACACACAAACTATCTCTTCCATGTCAGTGTCACAGCTCTGCTGAGATGATCCACCCCATAAATAATCTCTGCTCTGGTGGTCCTATGGGACTCCTGACCATTGGTGAATGTTGTAAAGGGGTCTTACAAATGATGCAGAGCAATACAGCTCTGAACAAAATAAGAGACCACTGCAATTTATTTTTAAATCAGCACCTCTATGAGCATGCCAATCATCCAATGCCAGTGTCTGTTAATTCTTACACAAGCACCTCATTCTGCTTTATGAGGTATTGATTAGTGATCACCTGACTCAACTTTTATTAAAGAAGGAAAAGCATAATAAATGTTTTATATGGTCTCTTTTTTTCCAGAGCTGTCTATGTATTATAGTCTGTAACTGTAAACTACATAGAGTCATTTATGGTCAGAGGGACAGATAAAATGGTCACTATGTATAGACACAGCTGGTGCCTAGTGGTTGGATTGCTGTGGGTTTCGAATCCTAGGACTGCCACTGACACCACAGAGGTACCCTTGAGCAAGATACCGTCCCCACACACTGCTTCCTGGGTGCTGTGTTGCTGGCTGCCCACCACTTCTCTTGGTGGATGAGCTTAATTTGTTAAATGGGTTAAATGTAGAGAAAGAATTTCACAATCCTCAAACTACGTGCCATGCTGTGGTGAGTTCAGGCATGACTATAAGGGACTATAAAGGATAACAAGGTAGGTGTGTCTAATAAAGTTATGACCCAACTCTGCAGAACAATGTAACTGGAAGGCCCCAAAGCCCCAATTATAGCACAGTTTTTGGCAAAATACCTAAAAGTGCAATATTTATTTTTTAAGTATATGAAAGAGCACTCTATTAGTCGCTCATGATCACAACTGTGATTTGTTTGCCGCTGTTATGTCATGACGAAAATCTTTTAGGAAGTTAACCACGGGAACCCCAAATTTTGTTTTGTTTGTCACTTTGTTTTTCTTCATTTCTGGTGATCTCCAGTTTGCTTAATGTGAAGTTATTCTGCCATCACAGTTGTCGTCCAACATGCTTACTTAGGTGCAATGACTTTAATGCAGATACGGTCACACATTAATTTAGAATCTGACCAAATGGACTGCCGTGTGCATATTTAAGAGTGTACGTTTAAGACCTTTCTGATATATTATTTTTCTGTTTTGTGCACTAAAATAGAAAAGTTAGCTGCAGTGTCATGCAAGCCGCTACCAACCAGTGTGCAGCGAAATAATACTATTATTGTGACAAAATACCATAATACTATAATTGTTGTGTAAGGCTTGTTTAACCTAGAAACATTTGCTAGAACGAAGCACATTTACAGGTGATGCGGCAATAGGTTTAATTGTATTGAAAATATTGTTGAAATGTAAAAAGTGATCAAATTTTAATGGGAAGAACTAGAACAAAACTACTATCTCCACAAGAAATGTGCAACATGATTATGATGTTGCTATAAAACAAGACATCCAAATCACAAAGTCTCATTTTATATAACTGACCTGTGTTTTGGTGTGCTGAAAGTTTCCTGTGTGTTCTCTGTGTTTGTCCACGTACACGTAATGTCACTAACTATCTCTCTGTCAGACATTTTAAAGGTCTCTTGACCATTCACTCTCTTTCCCAATATGCTTCAGTAGTCTCTCAAACAGCTTTTAAACAATCAGTTGATGGCCCCTGATCGACCAAACATAAAGTTTTATACAAGCGTCCCGCACCAGATATTAACAAATGTTTTCCAAAGTTCAGCATGAACTGAAGATTTTGGCTGTAAAAAGACGCAATCATACTCATTTTCTGATTATACTGGAGACGACAGAGAAGTAGAGGAGGGAGAGAGCGAGAGAGAGAAGGAGAGAGAGACTCAGAACCCAACCTGCGACCCTAAGGGAGAAAAGGCTAAATTAAAGTCTATAAGCTATTGTTCTAGTAGTATTTGATTGACTGTTCCTCTTTGCTGCTGTGTTGATGGCATGTTGTTAAAATGATTGGAGCTCTTGAATTAAGCCTGATACTGATTTGTATCTCGCTCAGCCTCCATCAAAGAGAAACGTTTCAAAGGCTGAGAATGGTTCATGTTCTTGTTGGATTGCACATCAGACATTGTCTTTTTGAAGTCAGCCTCCAAGCAGAGGTGGGGGGGGGGATGCGTCCCGAGTGTGCACGGAGCGTACTGTACGCAGTGATGTCATGGCAGGATCTAAACAAGCTCGGCATGGACATCAGAGGCTGAATAGGAGCTGCTGATGTCATCATCCAGCCTTTGATAGCACCGTTACAGAAGCTGGCTTGGGCTCCGGTGGTTTAAACGTGGAAAGTTAGGGATTTCCTGCTACTGCCAACAAAGGATACAGAGACCAGCTCAGTTTTCTGGAGCTGCAGTTGGAAATGTGTGAAAAAAAAGCTAGACACTGAGAAGCGCTTAGATATTCTGGCATGTGCAGCCCACAGTAATCACAGCTCTGTCAAATAACAGAATTTGATGCAACTCAGTTAAAAAATCCATGATTACAGTGCAATGAAATGCATCACTGCTCCGCGTCCTGCTGGTGCTGGTGTTGCTGAGCCAGGTGTTTCATGCTAAACTGTTTAAAGAGCCTATACTTTACATTCTCCTGTACTCAAATGAGTATTTCAATGAATTTGCCTACCATTTTCCTGCCTTTATTTATTTTTAGAATCAAGGGGAAATTATTTCCTTAAACTAGCATGTCAAGTTATTTACCCTGCTATGAAATGTTTTGTAGTACAGCTTTGCTTTCCTTTACCTCATGTACCTCATGCATTTTTCTCATCATTGTTCTGACACTACATTATCCCGAGCATGCACTGTGCAAAATATGTCAACCATACAGATGTATTGTTTGGCTTTATAGCAGTGATGCCACATATCTGGCAACCCTTCAACACCTGTGGGGTGATCGTATGTTTTAAGGGTGGTCTTGTGTTTATGGTTGTTACATCACAGCCATGATGAATTGAAAATGGGTTGCTTTTTTCATTTTTTGTATATACAAAGTCTGCATAGACTTGGGAGTGCATGTGTTTATGCAGCACAGTTTCAAAAAGCAAGAAAAAATTGTTTCTTCATGAAATGGGCCCTTTAACAGGAGGAGACTTACTCAACAAAGACACTGCAGTGATGTTTTACATAACCCCATCCCCTGTACATCCCCAAAACACACACACACACACACACACACACACATGCACACTCATTCCTCCCCCTGCACCCGCCCAGAATTACTGCAGCCTCCGTGAGGAGCGGTGAGGAGCATTACGTCACCTCCCCGGCCCGTTCCCGTGGCGACCGTCTCCTCGGGATGCGCTACATGCGTATGAGGTTGGGAGGGAGGGAGGCAGGGAAGAAGGGTAGGAGGGAAGGATGGAGGGATGGAGAGAGGGAACAACTGTCTCGTGTATAGAGAGGGGAGAAGAGGAGCCTGCAGGCCAAGCTGTGGCTCCCGAATAAAAATTACAGCCTGGCCTCTGACAGTTAATTATCCCACTTCACAAAGTAGTCATTAAACTACGTTTGTGCACTCGGCTCCTAATGGGCCGAATTTAATCTAAGTGGGTTAAATACATAAATAAGGTACCAGAAATAAAGGCCAAACAAAGCTACAAATGCATAAATAAACTCTGGCTTAGATCCATACAGACAGGTGTGATGTCACACTGATACATCACACTGAGTGGCCGGTCACAGGCATGCCATCTTTAAAGCGATAGTTCAGCAAACATATCATATCTTAAGCAAGTCTAGCCTTTCTTTGCGAAGCAGTTCTTTGCATTAATAGCATTTATTTGCATTCATATCATAAAAATTGACAAATGTGTGATGTTCTCATTTAGCTGGCTAAATGGCTATGCAAAAAAACATTTAGCTAATATTTTTCCTCCAGTCATTTGCTAATTAGCTAGCTAACGCAGCTGATTGACAGTTACAGTCCCAACAGTGGGAAACCCTCAAGCAAAAAATGGCATGTGGGGCTCCTTGTGCTAGTAGTTATATTAGCTATTAACTATATAGGCCTGTATCTTCAGTGCAAAAAAAAGGAAATCTCCAAATATGTCTTAGCTAATCTGTCTGACATTTGATCATTATACCAACATAGACTTTAATAACATTGCATTCAAATATATAGACGTTATAATTGAGTTGCCACCCTCCCCGCTTTGTGCCCATTCATTCTGTAGAGATTTTAATTATGTCAGGCACTGATGTTGGATGAGAAGGCCTGTTTCGCAATCTCCATTAAAGTTCATCCCAAAGGTGTTGGATTGGACTGAGGTCAGGGTTCTGTGCAGGCCAGATAAGTTCTTCCACACCAAACTCATCCAACCATGTCTTTATGGACCTCGCTTTGTGCACTGGGGAACAGTCATGCTGGAACAGAAATGTTTCTTCCCCAAAGTGTGTCCACAAAGTTGGAAGCATGGAGTAATGCTGAATGCATTGTCCTTCACAGGAATTAAGGGGCCTAGCATAAACCCCTTCAAAGCAGGTGTGTCCCAAAACTTTTGTCGATATAATATATTTCATTGCCCAGCTAAAATAAGCACAGATCAAAAACAATGTTTTGGCTAATCATTCACATCTGAAGCGAGAATAAAATGGCATGAATAGCTAGAAAGATAGCTTGAAATCTTTGTTTTTAGCTGTTTCGCCCATTATAAGAACTGGTGAGTGCCCTGTAGCAGTAACGTTTTTTGATAAATGAGTGGAGAAAGGAATTGGCTAGACTGCCCGGGACCTGGTTCTGGTTTGACGCATAAATGTTTTGTTTTTTTTGCCGAACTGTCTCTAAAACTCAGACCGGACAACTTGTTGCAGACAGAGACCAAGGCTAACCTTCTGTCGTCTGTCATAAGAGCAGTGCTCTGTCATTCTCTTCCGCCCCAGCAGCGCAGGAAGGCAGGAGGGAACTCTCAAAGCAAACAAAATCTCCTCCAAGCTGCTTTAGAGGAAAAGTAATTAGAAAGAGCAGCACAGGAGTCAGCCATATGTTTAAGAGCGATAACAAATGAAATTGACTGTAATGGCCTCTGGTGTTAAAGAGCAGGAGAGGAGAGATAAGGATGAATGAAGTTATGGTCTGGCCTGCAGAGAAGCATGGATGTTCTTTCTCATAGACTGACCCCTCGCTCGGCCTTACAGTTCGGAGGATCGCACACAAAGGCACCGTGGCACGGAGGCGACCGTTGTACTTTTAAGCATCACAACAGCAGCACAGGCATTCATGAGGAGTTTCAGCCTTCACTTTTGAGAATGGTGTTGCGATGAATGAAATGAAAGAGTAAATCAGGAGAATGACTGTAAGAGCATGAGCTTCACCTTCTGAAAGATGTTTGCTCCTGCTGGATGATATTTTTTACCAGCCCTATGTGCACTCATAAAGGAATGATGCAGTGAAAAAAATCATTCATTCATTCATTTTCTGACTTGACTATCCCAACCAGGGCCACCAGACAGGTAATAACAATTTGTGCTAATAATAATTAGTTTTTTGACTCATTAGGTCAGTCGTGCATACAGTATGGTCCTTGTATCTGTGGACATGCTACAGTGTTTGTATTCACAAAGCAGTCGAAACACACCCTAGCCTAAGTCAACTACCTATCCTAACACAGTTTAGGATTTTCTACAGGTTTTCTACAGCAGTATGTAGAACATTGTCTCCCAAACCTTTTTGCGTCACGGACCAGTTTAATGTAAAACAATATTATCACAGACCAGTACTGATACAACTAAAAACAAAGTGCTTTTGTTTTTTACTCATTTCTGCTCAGTTTTGATGTACTATATCACGTGACAGAGACAAGCATTTTTTTCTAAATAAAAGATCTTTCAGAAACTGCTAATCAGTAAAATATTTTATTTCTGTCTTTCTGTGTGGCCCGGTACCAAATGACTTACAGACCTATACTGGTCCATACGGCCCATTGTTTGGTGACCACTGATCTAGAACATAAAAACACAACTAAGCCACAGAAAAAAGAAAAGGACATAAATATACTTTACTTGTACACTGTACTGTAGTAACAGAAAAATGACAAAAATGAAAAATGTAAAAGCATACTGGGGCACACCAACTCCTTCACTCATACGCAGAGTAACTGTGCATTCTGCGTATTCTGCGTATTCTGCGTATACTGCGTATTTTTCAACAGCACAACCAAACTAGCTATGGGAGTGAGTGCACACTACTTAAACAGGCATGGCTAAACTGCTGCAGGCTCAACAGGTGGATTTGTGCAAATATGTCGGTTTTTGTGACATCACAACAAAACTAACCACACATCCTATAAAGAAATATGAGTCTGGGATATTCCATACTGACCACTAAACCACACCTTTTGATAATGTTTTCATTTGAACTCCACCCCTGTTTAGAGTAACACTGCTCTGCTTTATATTAGATCCTGCCCTGGTGGTCAGGAAAATGATAAAAATGAATAAAATACTACTGTGCTGCGATTTTATGCCCTATTTTTATATATTGCATATCTTAAAACTGTCCCAAGATTGTAGGAAGTGTGCAGCTGCAGGCCTGTCCAAAGAGAAGGTTGAAATGACTGGAAATAATACCCACTTTTATTTGGACACAAATCAAGACGCGTCTGCATGTTTCAGCATTTCACATGAAGGTGGCTTTAATTATTTATGGCCAAAGACCACACTGGTGTTATCCCAGCAGAGTGAGACATTTTTTTCCATCTCCTCTCTGTCTCTCTTTGGAAGTGGACATGAATGGACTCGGCTGCCGGCCTGACTGCCCCTATCATTGACTTCCTTTACTGCTGCGTCTGCAACGCCAGGTTTCTCTAAAGGATGAATGAAAGACATTGCAGTGGCATCTGCTGATTATCAGCTCACTCTTTGTAGTTGGAATTAGACCTGCACTGCAGATCTAAGCTGATCTAAGATAAGAAGCAGTCAATTTAAAGGCTATTCACTCACTGGCCACTTACTGTAGGCCATCTGTTGATGCTCAATTTATGTTAGCTCTCCACTAGTCTTTCATCCATGCCCACTTTCTGAACACAGTTTTCTATATTTCTTTCTTTTAAGTGTATTTTCTGACAAAAAGAACAAGCTCTCTCTCTCTCTCTCTCTCTCTCTCTCTCTCTCTCTCTCTCTCTCTCTCTCTCTCTCTCTCTCGTGTGCTCTCGCTCACTCTCTCTCTCTCTCTCTTCCCCTCTTTCTCTTCTTTCTTAGTCTCTCATTTCTTTCATGTACTTTCTCCTTGCCTCTCACTTTCTCTATCATTTGCCCTCCTTTCTTTCTCTCCATAACTCCATAAGTGAACACTTTTCTCTTTTTCTCACATTTTTCTGTTTCAATCACCTTTTCATTCACTTCTCTCTCTCTCTCTCTCTGTTCCTTTCTCTCTCCGTTCCTTTCGCTCTCCTTTTCATCTCTCCTACCCTAACTCTTTCACGCCCTATGTTATTCTTATTTTCTCTTTCTCTTTCTCTGTCCTCCTAACAAATTCCCTTCTCTTCCCTCTCCCTCTTTCTTCTACCTCTCACTTTCATTTCAACTCTCTATCGCTCTCTTCCTCATCCCTTTCTCCTTCTCTCTTTACCCCATCTTTTTCTTTCCCTCTACCTCTCTATCCTTCCTCTCCCTCTCCCTCTCACTTCCTCCCTTCTTCCCCTCTCCCCCTCTCTCTCTTTCTTTCTCTCTACCTACAGTACAGCATTCGCTCCATCAGTATGAGCTCTTAGTAACCATGGTAGCGGGTTTCTCACAGTGAGCTGGAGTGTGACAGTTATAAACAGGCACTCCTCCTGCCTCAAGACCCGACCATGGACTTTATTACACTCAATCATGCGTAGCCCCCTGTCACCACAGCCCCTCCAGCACTGCTGCAGTTTGTTAGTTAAATATCTCGCAGAAGCACCTAGAGTGGAATCCCAAATGTAAATAAGATGTTTTCATAAAGAGTCCGATTTCAGGCTGTCTCATGATTCCTTCTCCAGAAATCTGTTTTAATTACATTTGAAGCCTCGGTTTTGCATGACTAGGCCCAGAGGCTTGAAATTCCGTGCAGTTTCAGTATGAGACTAGCATAAGCGGCTAGTTGTTGGTTGCTAATTCAGAGCATCTTTCATTGGCCTGATTAACTTGATTTATTTTCATCACTGCTTAAATATATATGTAATAATGACACTAATGTTCTTCTGCATATAGCTGGATAGGTGTAATTGGACATATGCATTATCCATATGAATGTGTTTAGGATAACCGTCAGCTGGATATTGGATGTTTCTCTTGGCGTAGCAGTGACATGGTACGAAAAAAAACCCAGCAAGTGCCTGACACATTGATGCTATGCCCCGTCCTTGTCAGTGTCAATGCTAATGCTGAGAATACACCACTGCCCAAATAATGTCTGACTAACCCTAGTCCTGTGGACAAACACTGACTATTGATGAATGGAGTACAGAAAGCTGATAAATGATGTCCGTAATAATGCACTCAATCGTGTTTAGTAGGATGTAGATTATCCTCATCGATATTCAGCACTCAAATTGCTTTTGGTGTTTTGCACCAGTACCAGTGTGTCCGTTGTTCAGTGTTTCCCAGCAGCCTCTGTGGTCAGACACCAAGCTTGGTGTTTGTTTCCTTGCATTTGTTTTTTTATGTGTTGTAGCCTTAATAAAATTGTCTGTTTATTTTCACATGTAAAGAACCACTGAATTCAGATCCCAAACTGGGCACAGATCTAATCCACAGCATAGCTGTGTGATAATGTAGTTGGTGTCTGTGTGATAATGCAGTTTGTTGCATAGGTTTTGCCAGAGTAGCAGTGCTTAGTTCTAGACATCTATCACAGTTGGCTTTAATCATGGAAATATTTTTGGTCCTTAAAAAAAGCAGAAGTTTTTGCTAAAAACTGAAATATTAGTTTGATGTGGTTTTATTAAAATATGCTACACGTAATGCAATAAATAGTGCAAAGTTTTAAAACTTTATATACAAGAAGAAAACCAGTAACAGCTCCCCCTTCTGGATGTTCACAGAGCAATTTTTATGGCATGCCTGAAGATGAAAGGCTTTTTTGAAAGCATATCACTACATTTTTGAAAATGTGATGAGAGTGCATTAACATGTGTAGTGTGATCACTGCATTTTTAAAAAATAATTCAGTGTGATGACACCAGATACATACACAATAAGTTGGCTTCAAATTGTCTGCCAACTGAAAAACACTGAAACACTGTTGTTGGTGGTAAACCCTTTAACCACACCATATATACAAGAAGAGTTTTTTCATCAAAGATGGTTCTTTGAGTGGGCACTGTTCTACACTACCATCTATACAACCTTTATTCTTGCTTAATGAGGGCCATTAGCATTGTATGAATGAGATCATCACTGGCCCACTCTAGCAATCTTCCATTAGTAATTTATTTCTTTAGATTTGCACTGTAGCTATGGGACTAATCTGGTTTACAAGTAGTAAAATATTTTATAATTTTTTTAATTACTCAACCTGACTGATCAACCATATTTCTGGTAAAGGTATAGTTTGTGTACATTTGATTGTATCTTTTAAATAGCTCATTTATTTCTTTGCTCTGTTCACAGGTATGACAGCAGCTGCCTCTCTGGTGTCACTGGCCTGGGCGCTGGCCTCCTACCAGAAAGCCCTTCGTGACTCACGTGATGACAAGAAGCCCATCAGTTACCTTGCGGTCATCATCCAGTTCTGCTGGCACTTCTTCACCATCGCTGCAAGGGTGGTGACCTTTGCACTCTTCGCCTCTGTGTTCCAACTATATTTCGGCATCTTCATCGTACTGCACTGGTGCGTCATGACCTTCTGGATCGTGCACTGCGAGACCGAGTTCTGCATCACAAAATGGGAAGAGATCGTCTTCGACATGGTTGTTGGCATCATCTACATCTTCAGTTGGTTCAATGTCAAGGAGGGCCGCACGCGCTGTCGTCTTTTCATCTATTACCTGGTCATCTTGCTGGAGAACGCTGCGCTCAGCACCCTTTGGTACCTTTACCGGATTCCAGCTAGCACTGACGCCTTCGCCGTTCCTGCGCTTTGCGTCATCTTCTCCAGCTTCTTGACAGGTGTGGTCTTCATGCTTATGTACTACGCTTTCTTCCACCCGAATGGGCCGCGATTTGGACGCTCCTCCAGCCTCACCCAGCTTGATGAAGCCTCAGCCGCTTTTGCAATGCCTTCAGAAGGTGCCACCAACTCCTTGCGCTCTAACCGGGGCGGCACACTAGCAAGGGACGCTGATCGGGAGGCTAAATATGGCACAGAACGAGACGGATGTGTGCCTGTCTTCCAGGTGCGTCCGACAGCCCCATCCACACCTTCGTCCAGGGCGCCACGCCTGGAAGAGACCGTGATCAGGATAGACCTATGTCGGAACCGTTATCCAGCCTGGGAGCGGCATGTTCTAGACCGCAGCATACGGAAGGCCATCCTGGCCATTGATTCCTCACCAACACCCCCTAGGCTGCAGTACAAGGACGACACTTTGGTCCAGGAACGTCTGGAGTACGAGACCACTTTGTAGCTCAAGCTGTGGAAACACACAAACAGACACAAACACACATACACATGCTAACCTCCACATAGATTAGCATCCATTAACAGCAGGACTGTGGCAATAACATTACTAGCGGAGCGTACTGTAGAGACATGCATAGCACTCAGCCCATGATGTTGATTGTCATGGATTGAAAAATAAAAAAGACAGACAGAAACAATGAAAAAAGGAACAACATTTTCACTGATGGATGCTTGTGGATCTTTTTTAAGCTGTACAATTTTTTTGTTCCATTTGTTCTTTTTACTCGTGTCTCGTCAGGGAATAAATCGTTTTTTTGGGGTTTTTTTAAGGCCGTTGTACTCACTGATTAAGTCCATTAAGGTCCATTTCCTTCTCAGTGTTGTACAGGTTTTAAGAAATCACAACCTTAAACACTACAGGCCATTCAAATGTGGAGAACACTTCACAACACAATCTGTGGCTTTAGCCGTTCTCCATTAGCTTCTACAGGTTCTCCGGCTTCTGTGACTTTGGTCATGGTAGTATAATTAGCGTTAAAAAACAGTCCCCCCATCAGACTTCGCATCCATCACAATTGTCCATCAGTGGATTTAAAACATATGGACATGATATGGCTACCTGTTGTACTGGAGAAAACGGGGGACATGGTCTCTCCATGGTGATTAATGTCACGGAGACAGACGTCATCATCCAGGGTGCTGAAACCCATGAACATCAGCAAACCTCTCCCAGTGCCAAAAACCTGGTCCCTACTGGACTCCACAGTGGGCCATGAGTCTCTGCCACTAAATTGTACATAAAAAAAAAACAGGGCAGCATTTCAATCATCTACTTGAATCTTGTACAAATAGAAAAACAAAAAAAGTATAAAAGAAAAAAAATATGTACATGGTTGTCACACTCTGAATGGAAGCCACAAGTTCCATCCCCCCCCCCCCCCCCTCCCCGAAAAAGACATCAGGCCAAGAAAACTCTTTCTGGCAGCTCAGTCCAGTGGCGGCTGTGGCTGAAATTGATCTGAGTGGTCCATTTGTACCTAGATGTACTTATAAGATCGCATACTCATAAATACATCCAGGCTATGTGTACTTAGAAACATGTACTTATGAAAACAGAAGACATAACCTATTGATGAATACATATGCACACACACACACACACACACACACACACAAACACACACAAAGACATTCACACAAAGACACAACCCGTAATCTACAGTCAGTGGTCACTAGAGCCATTAAATTTGCCCTGCATTAGATTAAAGATACAGTGTTGGTGCTGGGGTGTGAGCAGAAAGTTAAAGTACGTATGGGTGTGTGTGAGGATCCCCTGTCTGCATAGTTGAGTGTTTTCCCTTCTCTAGAGGTGGGTAGAAACGAGTCTTGCAACCCTTACTATCATTAGGATGCGTGGTAGGTTGTTGATCAGTGTAACTAAGCCCAGCCATCTTACTGACTGGCAAAACAACCAACTACAAATGGTCTTTTCTCTTAGCTGTATCAGGGCAAAATGTGCTGCAACCCAAACCGACCTGAGTGAAACAAAGTGGTATGCTGTCATCAGCAAGTCTCCCATCTACTTGCTAGCAGAAACCATATGAGGAGAAATTTTGGTAAAATCCCCACAAAACTATGTGTTTCAAAAGTACTTTTGTAGAAATAAAGCTGTGACCATAAATCAACACATCAACAAAAAAACGCTAGCTTATATTCTGGCTCCAGGAAGAGTATAGACTTTAATATGGTGTCAATGGCATCAGCAGTGGTGTTACAAAAGAGAGTACCATTAGACCATCATGCTCTTATACAGGTGCATTAAAAGTAGGACATGGACCACTGGCACATGGAAAAAGCACAGTTACAGCTTTCTGGCACCAAAAGTTCTGGTGCTGTATGCAGTAAAAAAATCGCCCTATACATCCAAAAAACTGTTTACGATATCAAAGGTATTCATATGTATTCGTAGTGAGGTTTTTCCAATGCTCTAACATACTCTGTTCCACTTAGAATAGGATTGTTTGTGGAATACACCTTACTTTTTAAGATAATGTCTAGCTGCTGTGTCTACAGCATGCTTTCATTTACCACAGACAATAATTTCACAGGTTTCTCCTGTTGCTAGGAAAGAACAGAAACCCTGCTGACTCGAAACACACTTATAATAGAGACCCAAGGACAGGTCCTGGAGCAGTTGATCATATGCTACAGATAGCAGGAGATTAGACTCAATAATGTTGTAGTGTGCCTTTAATGATGAGTAGAATCAGGTGCGTTACTGCAGGAAAAACACTCAAATGTGCAGGGCAGGTGTACTCCAGACCGTTTCAATAGCAGGCACAAAAGCAGCCTTGGCTGCACTGGACTAAGCTCCAGGCACTGGAGCGTCTCCAGGAATAGAACACTGTATCTTTAACTCTGCCAAAAGCATTCACTATGTATGAAAGGGAAACAAAAAAAAGTTTTCTGTCTTTCTCTTTTTCAGTTGTAGGTTGCAAGTGCTTCTTACTGTCTTTTGTGTAGGGAATCAGAAAACACGCTGGCGGAGGCACGCAGAGACGAAACATTACAACAAGCACAAGGCTCGAGCACGGCGGGAGAATTCGTCCTTTATTTTGTTGCACTCACACTGGGAGGGGAGGGGGGAGTTACTGTGCAGGTTTGATGCTCTTGATGTGCCTGTTGTGAATTGTTGGAAATCCATCACGTCACATGGATTTGGAACAGACCATGTGATTGAGTGGTGTTGTCCCATTGTTTTTCAGACTGTTTTATACTTTTGCCTTGTTCTTTTGATGCAGAAAGTGTACTTTTTTCTTCTCCTTTTTATTTGGAGGGACTTTTGTGTGTTATGCTCATCATGTTGAACTGCACAACATTCTTGCTGTATGCCATTAACTACGTGAAGGTGACTATCACAGGATGCTCGATTTTTGAGTCAGTGAGGTAAATTAAGGCCCAGACACAACTGTAGCTTTGGAAATCTCCCAAATCCTTTTTAAAGGAATACTCTCATATTTTCAGTCTAACATGTATGTGTTGTGCCTGCAACATACACTCATTTACCATGGAGACCAGATTCCCTGTGCTTAGTAAGAACAAAACATCATACTTTTATAATAGGAGTCAGTGGACATGTGACAAAGTTTTCATTGGCTTCTGTTATGAGTTAAGGCTGGCCCGAATAGCATTTTAAAGGCTTTGTGTTATTTCCAGTAGGTGGCAACAATGTATTAATGGCTGGTTTAAACCCAGCTTCTTGCATGACTTATGTTGCTGTAGAAGGTGCAATTGTAGCTTTTTGTTTAAACATAGCTTTGGGATTTGAGGCTCACAAGAGTGACAAAATAATATGTTTGTTTTTTATAGCTCTTCTCCTCATTTTTCACTATTAGGTTTTAGTTATAGTTCATGTTAGCATTTCTCATCCCACAGAACTCAATGGCCATTATAAAAACAATGCAGTTTTTTTGTGCTTTGATTCAAGGTGACTTAATGTACACTGGCTATATATTGTTTTTACTTATTGACCATATAGTAACACAGTTCTTTAAAAGTTCTTTTGAAAGCTTTTCTTATTCAGAAGACAATGCATCTGAATAATAAATGTATTCTCAGATGCACTCAAATAAATGTGTCGCCAGTAGCATTTTACAGACTTTGAACACTTGTTGATACTTTAATATTCATTAGTAAAAACTCATGTTTAATCTGAAAAGCAACACAGAGGGAAACAGTCATAGTTTGGCTATAACAGTCATAACCAGGATAAGCTCAGTCATATCCAGGTTTAACTCAGTCATAGCCAGTCTTACCTCAGTCATAGCCAGGATTAGTTCAGTCATAGCCAGGATTAGTTCAGTCATAGCCAGGATTAGTTCAGTCATAGCCAGGATTAGTTCAGTCATAGCGAGGTTTAGCTCAGTCATAACCAGGATTAGTTCAGTCATAGCCAGGATTAGTTCAGTCATAGCCAGGATTAGTTCAGTCAAAGCCAGGTTTAGCTCAGCCAGGGCCAGGTTTAGCTCCGTCAGGGCCAGGATATGATCAGTCATAGCTGGGTACAGTATAGTCATAGCCAGGATAAGCTCTTTCATAGCAAAATGATTAACCAGCCTCTTATTTCACATTTGCACAGAGCATTTTTCGCCTTGTCTGATAATTTAAATTGTTCTTGTGATTTCTCATTTGTCTGAAAAAAAGCATGAAAAAAGTGAAGCTCTCAAATAATAAAATGTGAACTGAATACTCATTACAGTATGTGCATTATTCAGGCCAGCCCTACTGTTTAAGTTATGAGTTTTGGCTATCAAGCACAGAGAAATGTATTTATTAATCTGTAATCACTGCCTGTGGTAACTGGCAATATGCTGTAGATTTGGTGGATTGAGATTAGATCAGAAACGCCTGGAGTATTCCTTTAAATCCATGACCAACCCTTATAACTTTCTTGTCTCAATACTCTACTATATCTTCCAGCATGAAAAGTGATAAAGATAATGAAAATCATTAATAAGAATAGTACAAGACCAGAGGTCTGCCACAGGCCTGTGAATTGTCCTTGTACAGGCCATCTGGTTTCAGCATTTTCATTTTGTATGACTCTATGACCTTTTCTTATTTTGGACCAAATATCCCTGTATGAAACCTGTAGCACTTAACTAAAGAGAGACAAAGCACAATGACCTGAGATTTACAAGTATTTGGAATCTGAGCAATGCTTAAACTAAGAAGATTGACACAACGGAACCACCTATACACCAAAATCCCTCATTAGGAGGTGGGCGAGGTGTGAGGAACGAGTGCTTACTTCACACAGTGCTGAATCTGGAATCTAATCTGAATCAAATCTGATTTGAATCCGCAGGCCCCCTCTGCCTCATAAATTATACATATGTTGACATGTTTATTTCGGTGTCACCCTGAACACGTTGCCTCTTGCGTTTTTTTTTTTTTATTTGATCAGGTGATGTGTCACAATGTCAACAGCAGATAGGATCTGTTTTCTCAGCTCCTTTTTTTTGTGCCGCTCCTGCAGCCGCTGGATGTCGTTGACCTGTTCCTGTCAACAGCAATCACCAACACCTCTAAGCAGGTGTTCACTTGCTGTTTACGTTTTGATATATAATCCCCCCAACATCCCCTTAAATGTTTCACACCTACAACACTGTTCGACAATAACTGAAACCCCACACTGGCATTCTGTCCTTTAACCCCTTACATGCTTGGCTTATCACTGTTTTAAACCCTTAGGATCCATGTGTGGGACTACACTGCAGTTCTTCACTCCTCTTAATACTAACATATAGATTAGTTTTGTAGCAACTGAATAATGCATAGTAGTGTCCAAATCATGAATAAATCCTTGTCATTTATAAAATATGTTGATGTATGACACAAAGGCTAACATTTATAATATACCACTATTCAACTATTTATAGTAGTGTAGCCCCGCCCACCCAGGATAAAAAATATCAAATAAGGCACCTTTTGAACAAACAGGACAACCACCTAGAACAGAGGCCATTTAAATATATTGGGCGTAAAGACACAAACCAGCCTCTTTAATTACGGAGGTAGTAAGATGGCAATGTAGAACTGAGTTTTCTGAATAAAAGCCCGCAAAAATTTCATAGAAAAATGCATGGAAAACATAGGATGTGAGCCCTTAAAGATAAACAACATAATAAAGATAAAGCTTAAGAAGTTAAACTAATGAGCCTTATTGTAATTTCCATGTTTATCATCAAACTAGTTAACAAAGTGCTTTGGAGAAAAAATAACAGCAAAATAATTGATATGACACAATTGAGTAACAGATGAAAGGACAGTAAAATAAATAAATGAAGTAAAATACAAAGAAAATAAAAGGAAAATGACAACAAAGCAAAAGAAAGGAATGAATAGATTGTACTACCATAGAAGTACTGTGAATTGTTCAGTATCTGTTGTTAAAACTAGTGTAAATTAGTGAGGGATTGCAGTGTAAAGGAGTCTAAAGGAGTAAACAGTCAAACACAGATGCCATTAGACCGACCTTTCAGTTTTGTAGAAAAATGCTTGATGCTGAAGCTTCAGAAGTGTGTTACTAGAAATTATGACTCAAACTACAAACTGTCAAAACGTCTTAAACATCTTGAGCAAACTAGACACGCTGACGTTTCAGTCCTGGACCACTTTTTTATACTTACAGCTTTTCTTAAAAGATACACTCTTATTTCTCCTTAGTTTTAGATCAGGGTAGGGGCTTTTTTCTGCTACACTTCAGACCCTATAGGTCAGTGCAGAAGGGAGGGGGTTTGAGTGCTTAAATCCATGCTCCGCCCACAAACATGACATTTTGTAGTTAGGGTTGCAAGCCACTAGGAGGACTCACATTAAATGAAGTTGATTTCATTTATTCTAGCTTTCAAAATATCATGATTGATGTGGGCTGTGGGCCCCGGTAAGACTCGGATGCTTGCACCTTTTTAATGTAACTGCATAGTTTACATGAAGCTTGAATACAGGAATAAAAAGAGACACTTTAGAGGATTTTGAATACAACTAAAACTGATCTATCAAGGGTTCACTTTTTTATCCAAGTAACCAAGCTAAAGCTATCATGTTCTAATGTTGTTCTTTCCAAACTGCATGTTTTTAATATCTTCAAAGCGGAAACTTGACCCTATGTAGCAACTCTGAACAGACACCGGGCCTATATAGGGAACATAAATATGGCATTTCCATATTTATAATAAATATTTATTTGGACTTTTGCACCGGCTGTATTTTATGTTTTATTCTATATTCTTTTAAGGTAAAGTCACCAAATAGACAAGTTGTGCACAGAATAGTGCAGAATGCTCTAAAGGGACATGTGTACTTAGATTCACAAAGAAAATCTACAAAACGTGTCGATTTTAAAATCTAAAATCTTAAGCTACCCATGTTCAAATGCAGCCTTGAATAGTTCAAGACCTCTGCCCCCACTAATTACAAATATATGTAATATATGTATGTTATTGAAGGCTTGATTAATGCATTGCAGCAGAGCTAGGCTATATGCTATTTTTTTGTTGTTCTTCTTTTTTGCATTTCTAGTTCTTTGTACTATTGTGTTTGGGTTTACCTTAAGCAAATGGCTCCATCAGATAACCTACCTCAACATGGTCCAGTAAACAGAGGGCCCTGCGCCTATAAAGCTAATTGGGCTGAAGGCTGGCAATCACACTGCAGAAGGTGCTGGGCTGCGTCTGTCAGGCCTGTGAGGTGGAGAGTTCTCCTGTTTACGCCCAACTCATCAGAAAGGCAGTTCAAACCCAGGACTTTCACATACTTTACACTGAAAGAAAGTGATGGATTGAATGAAGTTGATTCAAATGCATACGATGCTCTCACATGAACGTATCCGAATGGTTTGGTCTTTGGGCGCTAAGTCGAGTGCCAGCTACGCATCTGAACCAAGTACGTTCAACGTGTCATTTTCTTCTCATACAAGCAACCTACAGCAGTCAGGGAGACCAGTTCATTCATACTGCAAACCATGCAAGCTGCTTCTACAAGTTTTTATTTGCCTTAAAGAGAGTCGGCCTTTATTTATGTTCTTCAGTTCTGGGGAAACAGGTGTGGAGGGAGAGGGAGGGGGGTGTTTTTTTTTCTCTTCCCTTTTGGTATCCCATGCCAGTCATGGTGGGGTGGCTGTGAAGGGTGGGCTGCTTCACTTTCTGTTAGCAGCATTTCATTTGACTTACTGTGCTTCTACTACAGGCAAAAAAGGTGATCAGAAAACGACATTTTTCCATTTTGCAGTCTAACAATCAGAAGAAGTGACGTGCCGAAGATGTCACGGACAGTCACGGCCGGCACTGTTAAGAGTGGACTGTTGACTTAATAAGAAAAAAGAAAAAAAAAAAAGATGCAGAAAATGTAATGGTACTTGTTTTTTTTTACTTTCATATGTGTATGCAGATGAGATTGTGTCATCGAACAACATATATGGTTGTCCCTCACCATTAGAGTTAGACAATTAGATTAAATAGAATTGCGTAGTGGGAGGGGCTAATAAATACATACTGGAATCTAGGGCTGATTAGTGGTTAACACCTGAGCACGGATTTAGTACAAGCACAGTAGTTTTGATGAACTTTGGCTAGATGCGTTCAGTTAGGTTCAACCTAATACGATGTACAGATGTCCTTGGTATTTCAGTTGCAATGGAAGCTCACCTTAGTGAATCGCAAATGGCTATTTAACTGTAAATAACTGTATGTAAATGTACATGTTTAAAAAGAACATTCCCTTTTGAGTCCTGACTGTAAAGAGTGTCTGTTGACTAGAAGGCGATGCCACCGGAATGGCAGTTACATATGGTGTAATACAGAATAAAACTAGTGTGGTGTATGTGATGTATTAAATGAGATTAAAAAAATGCAAAATGATAAAAAACTGTTAATTATTGGTCTATTGAGTAAGTTGCATTGTGTGATGAAAGTCTAAAGTGCTTAAAATGCATTGAATCTGTTATCTGATTTTATTGTAAATTGAAGAGTAAAAAACAAAAGAACATTACATTTTTGTATATATTGGATTTTTGTAAATTTTTATTTGATTCTAATGCAACATGAAGTACCAAATTCATTTAATAAAGTACACTGTGGTCATTTTATCAGACTCCTTTGCTATGTTCTTTTAGATCTGAAAGGTCTGAAAATGGGCTGACAATGAGAATTAACCAGTAAAACTCATAAAGATTACTGTACAGTAACATCAACTCTCAGGTAAGTAATGACCATGCTTTAAGGATTTGTGTATAAAGCGGTCATTATGCTAAGCTACTGCTATATAAACAGCACATTGATAGCTTACCCAGGATGCTATCCATTGGTCAGTAGTATTCTAGAAGAAACTTTTGCTGCAGGCTCCCTAGTGGTAAACCCTACCCATTAAGAGGGGAAAAAATGAAAAATTGACAAAATATGACAAGTATTGGGGTGTCTGACCATAACCCTCCCTCCCCACACACACCCTTTTTGCAGCTATGGCAGATTCCACTGTCCTTGGAATGCTTTCCATAAGATTTTGGAATGTTTCTGTAGGAATTTGTGTCCAGTTTATTCTATAGAGCATTGATGAGGTCAGGCAATGATGTTCGCAACCTCCGTTCCAGTTCATCCAACCATGTCTTTATGAACCTAGCTTGGTGTACTGGATCAGTCATGCTGTGAATCCACAAAGTTGGAAGTATGCCGTTGTCGTAAATGTCTTGATCTGCTGAAGAATTAAAATGCTTTGGGATGAACCGGAAGACAGCTTGCAAGCCAGGCCTTTCTCATCCAGCATTAAAGCTTAAGTGCTTTCATTTTTTATTTAATTATTTTTTACATTTATTAACCCTTATAGGGACATGTGAACACAGCACAGCACAGTGTGATCAATGTTAAATTCATTCTCTGCATTTAACCCATTCACCAAGTGAAGCAACAGACTGCCACAACGAGGGACAGCTGGGGAGCAGTGTGTGGGGACGGTACCTTTGCTCAAGGGTCCCTCAGAGGTGGCACTTGCATTTGGGATTCAAACCCACAACCTTCTGAGTGTAGGGTCAATGCCCTAACCACTAGGCCAGCCAGCTGCACTTTACAGAACAGATTAGCACAAATTCCCACAAACCTGCCAAGAAGAGTGGAAGCTATAATAGCAGCAAAGAAAAGAAGAACTCCATATTAAAGTCTATGTATTTCAATGCAGTGTTATTAAAGTCCCCTAACCCTAACCATAACAGTCAGGCATCCCAATACTTTTATCCACTCATTACAATATCTGAGAATAGTTGAGTGGAGGGTGTCTTTAAGGAACATTCTGCATTTTACATGCCAAAAAAGCTCCAGAATGCCAGTGCATGCATGCCTGCTGCAGGTTCCAGCATTAAAAATGGGAACTGGTGCCACACAATTACAATTACGACTTGTGGAACATTATATGCCTGGAGGAATTCAGTACACTGAAAAGGTTTTTATTCTCTAATTGGCAGGTGTTGCTTGACATACTGTGTACAATGAAACGAGAAATAACTGATTCAATGATTATCCAAAAATAATTTGTATTTTGTTTTGTTTTTTTTGATTTTGACAATTAATGCACAGAGGTTGTTCATCCATACAGAATAACACCAATGCTTGCACTGTTGATATGTACACAGAAGTACCCAGATCAGGGAAAAAAAAACAGTGAATGGCAGTCATTGGGAAACTACTACTTTCATTCACTGTAAGCAACCATTATAGCATTATCAAGTAGCATCTTCCTTTGAGAGAAGGACGGAAGGTTTAAAAAAGGCAAAAAAAATTTTAAAAATGGGTTCGAAGTGCATCAACAAGGATAATATATAGTTACTTTGAACAATAAAATCTTGTTTTTCTTTATCTATAAAACCATATT
Organism: Brachypetersius altus; assembly: GCA_037974465.1. Taxonomy (NCBI): domain Eukaryota; kingdom Metazoa; phylum Chordata; class Actinopteri; order Characiformes; family Alestidae; genus Brachypetersius; species Brachypetersius altus. The sequence continues at coordinate 23,214,096 of JBBPDB010000040.1, forward strand.
TTACAACCACTGATTTAAAACATGAACATATTTGATTCTTAGAAGTCTTTTTGCTGGTCAAAATACCAAGTGATCGGACACCAGGAATGCATACAAATGTTGAATTTGTGTAAAAAAAAAAAAAAAAAAAAGTAATTTGACGTCTGCATAAAAGGCTATTTACCTCATTAATGTAACGTTAGTGTTGCTGTACTGCATTATTGAGCTGTCCTGTCAAAGGGCAGGGTTTTAGAACTTAGACAGCGCCCCAACACTGACCACATCCAGACCTCCCAAAGAAAACTGAAAACACTAACCAAGGTCAGACTGGAACCCTGATATATGCAGCACCAATCAACAACTGCCAACTCTCGCCTTTAGTCATTCATTCCATGTACCTTCTTGCTCTCACGAGAATCACAGTATGCATATAAAAATAAAGCGATAGATCAGCCAGAAATCACATTTACACAATTTTTCCCCAAATACACATGTTCAGAAGTATCCAGACAGCCATTCTACAGAGTCAGATCAGCACAGTTTGTATACTATCCATAGAAATGCACTGCGGCACTCCCACATGAACATAGGAGTACCATTTCTAGTGGCAGCACTATAAAGCCCCCCAGCATTAGAGCGTGGAGCAGTAGAAGTGTTCTCAGAGGTGATGGAATACCTTTAGTATGAGCTGGGGTGGCGTTTGTGATCCAGAACCAACCACCCAACATCAGTGCCTGACTTTACTAGCGCTCTTGTGGCTGCATAGGTCCTCACAGCAATATTCCAACATTTAAAGACTTCCCAGAGGAGTAGAGACATTGACTGTAGTAAAAGGGGGATAAACACCATAAAAAGTCCCTTATTTCAGACATTGAGACATACTGGACAGTATATTATGTAGACATGTCTTCTTCTTTAGTACTGATGATAGAAGGCCAATGTAGCTAAGAAGTAACGAAATCCTACTGTTAGCCATTGTGCAAACTGGATGTTTAAATCATTGCACACTTACCTCTATCACATTGTACAAGACTGTTAACTGTAAAATGGATTTTCAGCATGTCAGTGGGTCAGAAAACACATAAAGTCTATACAAATCCACTTAAAGAGGTCTGAGGCAGGGGTGTGATGATTTAGGGGTAAATAAGCTTCCAGTATTTGTTAGGTACATTAGCCTTGTACCTCCAATGCCTCCAACCCCAACAATGCCTCCAACAGACAACAATTGTTTTTGTTCGAATGAAGGTAGAATGATGTAAATCTGAGTTTTGGCCAAACCATCGCTTTAAAAAGAAAACAGTAAGTCAGCAACTTTGATCTTACAAAATCTTGAGTTTATACGAGGTGTACTCTTGCTACTTTTGCACGTTAAAACAGCTGACCATCTCTTGAAAGGAATTTAGGACACAAAGTAACCAAAAGGCCTCGTGGAACCCAGTAGATTTTGGCAGTGGTCCTTCAAACATATCAAAGTGTGCAAATAAGTCACAAATTAAAAAAAACAAAGCACACAAAACAAGAATGTGTGAAATCACGCATTCTAACTCTTCACATGCACAGAAGACAAGAAACCAAAGACAGTACAGACACACATCGTTATTAGGTATGTCATTTTTCTTGTGACATTCTCTGACAATTACGTGCCCATGCCACACACACACACAGACGTCAACATCTCAACACCAGTAACATCAAAATATCATACACTGATGATACATTAGTTCAATAATACTTCCAGTTTTCTGTTAAATTATGCTGGGAATAAAAATTAATAGAGTTTTCATTGTAGCCTGAGAGAAAGCACTGTGCTGTTCCTCATTGGGCCTGGTGTGGAATCGCTGTAGAAAAAACATCCCCAAAATCTGTGTGTTATTCCACTTTGGGCCTGGTGTGGAATCGCTCCAGCAGAGCCCGCAGGATGTTGCCAGGAATCTTTTGGTGTCTGTCGATAAGTGCTTGAACTGCTGCCTGCACCTGAGTGAAATATTGGATTAGAGGAGAGCTTCAATGAAGGTCTGCACAGTAATCAGCTGAATATTTCATGAAGTCTCCTTCTAAGTCAGTGGTCAGCATGACACTTTTACAAACAGGAAACAACCTCATGCTCGCCTGGCAGGGAAAAAGCTTTTCTATCATTAATTGACATCTTTAATATATCAAGCACCGCATTTTAAATGCTTAGTACAGTCCATGGGGGGTCGAAAAACGACAAATGTAGCAGGATACTGATCCGCCACTTATTCAGAAACATCTACTGTACATGTGAATGTTGGCTTTACTTATAGCATGAATTAACATATAGCATTTTACCTTATTTACCTGGAATATGGAACTATAAACATGTGCGCTTTCTTAAGATCCTGCTGGTCTGGGTTCCCTCTCAATGACACAAAAGCAGCAACAGCTCTCTCTCACTGCTGGCTTTATAATAACCTATGGGCACGCTGTTCATCTCTCAGAACTAAACTAAAGGCCCCTTCAAAAATGACAATAGGGAGGGGGTGTAGCTAAAACTGCATTTAATAGTTAGAAAACAGGAGAATTTTTTAAATTATGAAGGGACAGGAGACTGGTACCGTTTTCTGAATACTGATATTTGACACTCTGTTTTTTTCCACACTTTAGCCATTTTTTAGTCATTTTTTCCACACTTTAGCAAGTCTGGCATATTGGCATTTAATGAACCAGAAACACACCAACTGAGCTAAAGGTTTAGCTGACTTCACTTCGAGTTTATACTGCAGGACATTCAAATTGATCATTTGATCATTGATCATAACTTGATCATTTGAATGAATTCAGGGCATGTTTTCAAGAACACATGTCTAACGTAATTGATTCCCCCATTTTTCTGCTATAGGATCTACTCACAATATCACAACTAGGGTTGTAGGGATTAACTGGTCTGAAATGTTAAGACTTCGGCAACACCGCAAACAAATCTGCCGGAACCAGAGACATATAATAGTGCGACTCGCACGGACAAAAAACAACAGCGCGACCCGCATGGACGAAAACAACGCGACCTGTTCACATCGCCCGAGTGTCCCAATACTTTAGTCCCTCACGGAATGTGCTCGTGGCTTTTCTAGGTGGGGCAACCACCAATCTTCGTGAAACTTCACAGTTAGATAGGGCTTGGTGACACCTTTCCAACGACCCCTCGTTTGCCTCTTTTAAGTTAAACAGTGCAATTTATGTTAAAGTCCTCAGGTAGGTCCGAGTTAATTTCTCTTGCTAAAATTACTTGATTTTGTTTTTTACTTTAACTTTGACTGTGGTTTATTCAAAAGGCAGCAGTAACTTCTGTATGTGCAGCTTTCAGATTTTTACAGTCGGTTGCAGAGAGGACTTTAATTTTTAAAATTCATTTTGAAAAGCGGTAATAAATAGCTTCTGAAGTTCAAAACCTTTATAGTGTGTGTTTGTGTGATTTATATATGTGAATACAGTTGTGAAATCAATTTACATAAAATAACTGGGATAATCATGAAACTGTGATTATTTCTCAGACAATATTTTTTTTTCTTAGTTGTTTAACAACTAACTGATGAAGCTTGGCTTCACTCTTCTATGGGTGAAGGTATTTTCTCTGGCGGCTGTGGCAATTCCTGAAGCTGTCAAAGTTTGCACAGCACACAGACTAGCAGAACTAGGCTGACTGATAAATCTAAACTGATAGTTCAGTGGCTGCTTGATTTTCATAAGCAATGTAAGAAGAAGGCAACTGTAGCTATTGTAAGGCAATTGTAATCACCAATATGAAGCAAACAACTCTGGCTCACAAAACTCTGGCTCACAAAACAAGCTCCATTTAGACGTGGTTGGATGAGTTTGGTGTGGAAGAACTTGACTGGCCTGCAAAGAGCCCAGACCTCAACCTCAACACTTTTGGGATGAACTGGAATGGAAGCTGCGAGCCAGGCCTCATAAATGCTCTACAAAATGAATGGGCACAAATTCCCATAGAAACACTCCAAAATCTAGTGGAAAGCTTTCCAAGATGTGTAAAAGCTGTTATGGTTACAAAGGGGGACAGATTCCACATTAAAGTCTATGTATTTGAATTCAGGCTGAGCAAGTTAACACATAATTAAAATGTTATTATCGCGTTACTATTGCGTTACTATCGCATTAATGCATTATTTGCTTGACGCGGACAATTATTAATTTAATGCAATTATTTTATCGACAATTATTATATTGATTGCTTTTTTGTGCTCATGGGTGTTTAAATTTGATTGCAGGTTTACCATTACATTTTCTTTATAGGTAAAGCATTAAACGGAATTTAAAATTACATTAATGTTCTGGGAGCATATTAGATGGCATATTTAGGGTTTACACTATAAAAATATGCTTTTGTTTTACTAAAACACAACAACACATCTCTTGAGATTAATAGTATAAACATATGTTTAAATAATACTTAAACATTTGTTAACACTTACCTACGAATATAAATCCATATTATGTATTCATACTGTAGATTGTGTATTATTGTTTATAATATTGCTCAGTATGTGTGTATTCCCTTATGTTAGATTTTATAAAACACACACACACACTTTTTACACATTTTGTACTAGCCAACAGTTGCGCAAATATCATGGTTCTGATTATCGTACTTGCAGACCCCCAAAAAAGAGAGATAGAAAGAAAAGAAATAAAATATCTGGGTAAAAAAAAAAATCATACCTTTTCAGCTAACTCTGCTGCTGTTAGTTTTGGGTCGTATGGAATGGGGTCGCCTAAGTAAGTGCGGAATTTGACAGGAAATCCACCGTACACAGGTGCAAACGGCAGCCGGAATCGTTCATAGACCCATCTGAAAAATTCTGACAGGGGGAAACAAATGGATTGTTTGTTAGAGAATGCAATTACACAACACATCAAAAATGCTGTGCCTGATAAACCCATTATAGTGGATTTCGTTATGGAATTACTTATAAAGAAAAATAAATAAATAAATAAATAGCCCACTCTGAATACAGGACTTACTTAGCGTTCCCAGAGAGCGGAATCCCTCCCTGACGTTTTGAGTAAACATGGGAATAATTGGCTGAAGAGAAAAGAAAAATGACTCAATATATTGATAAAACCCAGTTAGTTACAATTCAGCATTACAAGAACAGGGCATTTACTTTACAGCACAGGTTTTCAATTCTAGTTGTCCTAGCTGCTGATTAATTTAAGTCGCTTTGGGCAAAAAGCCTCAACCTTTCTAAAACTCACAAGATTATTTTGATTTGCTTTGTTTTAGCCTGGCACATGTGCAGGCCAAGCCAAATTCTTGGATCAGCCAGTGCTGTGTCGCAAGTATCACAGGTCAGTCCAGTTAGAAACAGGATGGAGATGCCAAAACAAAAAAGGTAGGTTTGCTAAGATTGTGGGCTACAGACAGCATTTTATTTATCATACCGCATTTGCATACCGCAATTTTATAGAACTACATGTTGTATTTCTCTGTAATGCTAATTCAGATGATTGAAATGTCCTGAAGGATCCTGAAGTCCTTATCTGTACGCAACAAAGAAATATATTGTCTGTAAATCTATTCGTTTTGATTATTTAAAAACATATTATATGGACAAAAGTATTATGACACCTGACCATTACACCGACAAGGACTTTAATGACACTGCATTCAAATACATAGACATTAACATGGAGTTGGTCTCCCTTTGCAGCTTCCACTGTTCTTGAAAAGCTTTCCACAAGATTTTGGAGTGTCTCTTTGAGAATTTGTGCCCATTCATTCTGTAGAGCATTTATGAGATCAGACACCGACGCTGGATGAGAAGGCCTGGCTCCCAATCTCTGTTCCGGTTCTCTGTGTGTACCAGTCAAGTTCAGTCATTCAGGACCAGTCACTCAACTCATCCAACCATGTCTTTAGGGACTTTGCTTTGTGCACTGGGGCACAGTCACACTGGAAGAGAAAAGGTTCTCTCTCAAACTGTGTCCAAAATGTCTTGGTATGCTGAGGCATTAATTTTGCCCTTCAATGAAACTAAGGGGCCTGGCCCAAATACTGAATTAAGAGGTGTGTCCCAATATTTTTGTCCATATAGTCTAGCTCAAGTTAGCACAATGCTAACTGTTACTTTTCAAAATTTTGTTTAACTATCAAACGGGATAATGCAAACATACCACTTTGGAATCAATGGCCACTTGTGCGAAGCCTTTGCGTTTCCCCCAGATCAAAGGGTACGTCTCGTCACTTAGAAGTGCCTCCCGTACCCCTCCCGGAGAGATTCCCAGCAGGTGGCCACTGCGCAGGGCCTTCACACACTCTTCCTGTGGGCCGTGGATTACGCTGAACACCTCCAGCAAAAGCTTAAACCCTGCCAATTTAACAGGAAAGGAGGTGAGTCAGTAAATATTTGTAAGGGAGGTCATGCTAACTGGTCACTCCTATCATTCAGTAACTGGCAACCAGTCATTTGTAATGTTATGTCATTATTAGTTTTTCAATCTGGCCTTATGCAACAGCAGCATAAAGTGAATGAACATAAACAGCAAGTTCAGTGTGTTCTCCAAAACCGATTAAAGCACAATATATCTGTTGACTGGAAACACACTAATAATGGAAGGCATTGGGCATGTGCTGAAACACCATCACTATTATCACTATAAGCGTGTTTTAAATCAATTTAAGCCAAAAAATCTAATCTACGGCAATTGATTATAAACTCTTTCATTGAGGTGTAGCATGTCATGGAGCAGTTTTCCAGACATGGGTTAAGACAAGGCTTATGTCTAATCTATGTCTAGGAAACTGACCCCAAGGCTTGAAAGTGACTCGGAATGAATTATTAAAGATATTTGACTCTTACAGCACTCCAGACCAAGAGGCAGTCTGTTTACCTGGGACCTTGAACAAGAAGTGATCAGCAACCGAGTGACATGTGCGGCCTTTCTGAATGATGACGCTCGCCAAGAAGTAGTAGTAGTCAATAGGGATAGCTCCATGGTAGTAGACAATAAGCGCCGGGCCTTCGTCTGGAATCTTTTCTAAACCATGGATTTCATAACCTGTCCCAAAAAGAAGATCAGCTCATTATAATTTACAGTACCCGAAAGTGAGCCATTACATATAATAAATAAATCCTCACCATCTACTATGCTCACATTCTTAAAAGTACTGGTTCCAGAGAGAGTTCTAGACCAATCTTTGGTTCCCATAAAGAAAATCTGTGGACCGTTTTATTTTGTAAATGAGAAATTTGAGAGTGAACAGCCCTTTTTAAGTTTAAAGATCCAACACATAATTGAAAAATCTCTTGGAACTTTTCTTAAATTGGTTAAGAAGGTTCTTCACATTTACAAAAGGGGTTCTTCTATGGCAGTGTTTCCCCAAACTTGGAATCACAACACCCTGCACATTCTCAACACATCCGATTCAACTAATCAGCTCATTAACAACTTCTAACAGAGCTGAGATGGGTTGTGTTAAAGCAGAAAAATCTTTAAAATGTTCTTTCTCAGGGAGCTGGGAAACATTATTTAATGACATTTCACAAACAAACTCAATTACTTGAATGTTAAATGTTAAGGGTGAATATAATTATGATTACATCAGTGGTCTGTGTCTTTTCAAATTTAAATCAAGACATTAAATAAGAAGATTTTTGATCTTCTATATCACTTGAATCCTTAGAACTCAAAGTGAGTTAGTAAATCTGATTTCAACAAATAAAAATGTTGTGAAACTGGTGTTTGCTTTCCCACATGCACGCCGTTTGCTGCTCTTTCTCTCAGTGCACCGCCGCCTGGCCACTCTCCAGACCCCCCCTCCCTCTGTGGCCAGAGACTATCCTGAAAGTTCTCCAGGGTTAAAGTTCTTGTGTGTTCTTTTTTTTCTAAAATAAAAGCAATATTGGCATTTTTTATTCTTTATTGGCATTTAACGCCATTTTTAAAATCCCAGTAGAGGTTATAATTATTTCATGTTTATTAAATTACAATAAGTTTGGTTTTTCATGACATAGAAACACCTTGAGCATCAACACAAACCAGGGGACCTTCAATATATAAGGATCTTTTTGCCACGTGACGCCATTTGCCACATTCTAGGGGTTAGACCAGTGTATCAAAAACGAGCACGCTACTCCTCCCCCTCACTCTTACATACCATGCCATATGGCGCCATGGCCGTCCCACAGAGTGGCCAGCGTTTTCCTCGCCCCATCCCAGAGGTTGTTGGAGTAGGCCTCCCGCAGCTGGTTCTTGCGCTTGTACACGTGGAGGAACAAAATGGACAGGTAAAGGAAGATGACTATGAGAAAGGGCAGGATGAAGACGATGGCCAATGGGGTAAAGACCCAGAGCAGATACTCCAAGAAGCTGAGGTAGTCTTCTAGATTGCCCCACCCGACCCAGTCCTCCCAGGCAAGGAGGAGGCAGGTAAGGACACCCACAGATCCATTCCCTGACCAGCAAGACTCACTGTCATTAGACATGCTGCTTCAGTAGGTCCTTCTGCCAGTGGCAGCCAGGTCGAGCAGGGGCAGCTCCTGCCTACTGGCAGACCTGAAGTTTAAAAAAAAAATAAAAATCAAGTTAGAAGAAGGCAGAAAACATTTAGAGACCACAATGTCCTTCAACCTTGAACACTGCCCTTCAAATTATCAGCAATTGCACCTAGACTGTCACAGGGTTTAATAAGCAGCACAATAATATAATTAAAAGGAATTTTCTAAGAAAAACCCAACCTTTGGAAAATTACATCTACTGCAGTGAACTGTCAGGGACTGGATAAGATGAGTAAAGTGCACACATTAGATTTATATGAGAATTCCACCATCTGCAAAATTCAGCCACTGCAATGAACACAAATAATCCACCAATGATTTCAACCCTGCTGAAGCAAAACTGAACACAAATATAACCATTTTGTTTATGGTTTCAAAACAATCCATGCACCTATGCATGTTTATATATTTAGTGTAAAACAATGGTGAATCAGATAGACATTCTCTTCATTTTCTTCTTTTCTAATTCCTTTGCTATTAATAATTAACTATATGGACAAAAGTATTGGGGCAGAACTGTTTTTCAGTGTTTGGGCTAGGCCTCTTACTTCCAGTAAAGCTTGCGCTTCAGCGCACCAAGACATTCTGGACAATGCCATGCTTCTAAATTTGTGGACACCGTTTGGGGAAGAACCTGGAACGGAAATTGTGATCCAGACCTTCTTGTCCAATCAGTGCCTGATGTTGGACAAGAACGAATGGGCGCACACTGTCCCACAGAAACGCTCCAAAATCTTGTAAAAAAGCCTTCTAAGAAGAGTGGAAGCTGTTCTAGTTGCGAAGGGGGGAGGGACAAGCCCATATTAAAGTCTATGTATTTGAATAAATTGTCATTACAGTCCCTGTTGGTGAAATGGTCAGGTGTACCAAGCTATTTTATAAGCATCGTATCATGTTCAGTATCTATCTAATATTTAGTACGTATTAAATATACAGCTAGGAGAAGCAGTATGTTGAGATCACAGTTCATATAGATATACATGTTAGTATAGATGGCATACTGCCAAGCCCTGAATGAAACTAATGACACCTGGTTAGAAATAACCCTATATTTTTTACTGTCATGTTTGATATGCAGTTATATGCAGTGTGTGCCAGGATGGCAGTAAAGCAACTCACAAGCAAAAGAAAACGCACCCCAACCCCCAGCACAGCAAAACGACACACACCAAAACACTACACGTGAAACAGAAGCCAGAATAACATCATCTTACCCTTGACAAACCGTCCTCGGCCTGTTATTTCTCCTTCATAGCTGAACTTACATGGTGCTGCATCAAAAAAACTCTTGACTGCTTCTGTTTATCTTCCTGCTCTGCCCGGCTTTCACAAGGACTCTATGGACTTTACAATAAAAGTCCTGAAATTTAGGATATTTTTTTTTTAAAATGATCCTGTAATAAATAAATAAATTCCCCCAAAAAACATTACACAAAAGAATTGTGCTATTTTTTTTCTTACAATATATAAACAAAATTACTGGGACGACTGCCCATTCCAACAACAGGGACCTTAATGACATAGCATTCAAACACACTTTCATATGGAGTTAGTCACTCCCAATATGGAATCTATATTCAGTCCATCCCAAAGGTGTTGTCCAAAATGTCTAATTTTACCCCTTAAAAACACCTTAATTTTGTCCTTAATTTCCAGGAAACCTCCTGAATTGATTGCTTTTGTTTAAGATTAAGGGGATTCACACTCATGGCTTAAATCCACTAAGGTAAAATTAAGGGGTCCATTCACAAATTAATGGTCACTTAATTCAAATTCAGGGGTAAATTAAGGCAGGGTTAAGCACATTTTAAGTACACTGTATTTCGTAGTGAATGTAAAAGCATTAAGATTACCCTACACTGCAAGTAAGGGACCTAGCCCTAACCCTGAAAAACAGGTGTGTCCCAATACTTTTGTCCATATAGTTCGTTGCTAACAGCACGTTTGTTCGCTATGTGAGACTTTTAACTTGAAGGGGATTTTCTATCATCTCAAGGAAGACAGTTCTAAAACATGTGAGAGTGAATTTAACAAACGTGCAGGAACCGCTGGACGTTTTCAAGATTTTAATGTACAGATGACCACGTCTCCCTTGGCTTTCTGTTGTTGTCTTAGATCTTGGCCGTGTTACTGGAATGTGATAGAAATTGAACGATTTGATCTGGTCATTTTATTGTTGCAGTAGGATTTTTCATTTCTCATCATGATAAATCATGGAAAATGGCAGGTTGTTGCTATAGCTGATATATTTTTTCATCGCGGTGTAGAGGACGACATGACAATTCATTGCCTATGCTCCAGAGCTTTCGTCAAGTAAGTACATCAACACAGAAGTGGATAATACCTTATCCCAGGGTTTATACACTATATGGACAAAAGTATTGGGACACACTTTTATTGAATTCAGATGGCCCCAGTAAAGGGCAATCTTAAGGCTTCAGCATACCAAAACATTTTGGAGCACGCCATGCCTCCAAATTTGAGGGGGTTTGGGGAAGGTTGGGACCAACTCCATATTAAAGTCTATGTATTTTAATGCAGTGTAATTGAAGTCCCAGTGAATTGGTCAGGCCCCCAGTACGTTTGCCCGTATAGTGCAGTCTTTTACTAGGGACTGAACGGTTTACCAAAGGGTTTCAGGTCATAATTCAGGTTTAATCTATAGCCCTGGTCCCATGATAGGCTCCAGTTTTGAAGACTGCCTTCTTATATTATTCTTATATCATTCTTAAATGGGGCAGCTGGTGGTTAAAGAGTTGCCCCTGCAGTTGGGAGAATGTGGGTTTGAATCCAAGAACAGCCAATGGCATCACTTTGGTACCCTTGAGCAAGGTACTGTCCACCCTCACACTGCTTCCAGTTGTGTCGCTGGCTACCCACTGCTTCACTTGTTAATGGGTTAAATGCAGTGAAATTCCACACTGTTCACACTGTGTGCTGTGGTGTGTTCATGTGTGACAAATGTGTCTACATTTTAGGTTTCTCCCTTTGCTTTCTTTTTACAGTGATCGAGAACTGTATCGATCGGATCTGAAATCTCTACTGCCTCTGACTGACATTGGATTGCAAGGTATGCAGATTCATCTGGACATTTGTTTGGCACTGTTGACATTGAACTGTAGACATTTTCCTTTTTGTATGAGGCTGGAGAATCTTTATGTGTACTTGGCAGAAGATGCTTCTTTAGAGGATTGCCTTGTGCCCTATGGCACTGCAAATAATATTTAGCCATTTAGATCAAACCTACAACAGCCAAACAAGGCAGGCTTGTAAATAGGACAGGAATTTGCTTTCTGTTTTCTAAACCAGATGACGTTGATCATTTTGAGGATGAGGAGCGTAGCCACTCTGAGGACGAAGAAGACGTGGTCATGGATGAAGAGACCCTTCTTATGGCCAGCATGGGTCTGCCAGTACGGTTTGCCAGCTCGTCGGCTCAAAAGAAAGCAGTATGTGTTTTACCTGCTGTCTTCTATTATGATGGTCAGGGAGCTATGGGTTTGAGACAACCTGGGCTTTCTTCTTTTGACTTGGTAGCAAATGCTATCCCTATGTTTCATTGCGAGCACTGCAAGCTTTTTTTGGGTTTTTTTTTTTACCATTTTGCCCATACCTTGATTGGCTGTGTTTGATTGTGTTTTCTTTGTTAGGACAGCTTGTGGCCTAGTGGTTAGGGAGTTCGCCCTGAGATCAGAAGGTCGTGGGTTCGAATCCCTTGATTGCTGGTGACACCACTGAGGTACCCTTGAGCAAGGTGCCATCCCCACATACCTGGGTGCCCTTCCTCACTTGGTGAATGGGTTAAATTAACACTGAGTGGTGCGGTGTGTTCACATGTAACTACTTTACTTTACTTTGTATATTGTGGGGATGGAATCCCGACAACTTTTCTATCTTCAAGGCTCAAGTCTGAGAACTTGAACTGTGTCCTGCCAGAATCTTGTTGTTGATGCTATTGGCCCATTTGTCTGTGCCGCATTACCTGTGATGTCACAGACACTCTCTCCGACATATTTTGAAGGCGACTCGACCGTCCCCTCCCTCTCTCCACATACATTACAGAGGTGTCTTGAACACAAAAATTGTTTTCTTTTTAGCTGATTAATATTTAGCCCCTGATCAACTGATTAAATTTGTGAATACACACACTGCACTGATATTAATTTGGAATGTTCCAAAATTCAATGCGAGCTCTGATGAGAAGCTTAAGAAGAACAAGCACTAATAACCTGTTTTTTTGTGTTTACTTAAGCAAAAGCGGAGTGGGTGCATGGCAGACCGAGGAACAAAGAAAACTAGTGCCACCCACAGGGACATGTCTCCTGACCCTCAGCTGGACCCACAGCTGGACCAGCTGCCTGAGAGCTTGGAGGAGAAAGAGCAGCTGGAGGGAGAGAGAATGATTCTTCCAGAGGAGCCCCCTGCTGACCTGGAGTCTGATGTTGCCGACGAGGCGTGGTTAAAGTACTGGCAGCTGCATGGAGAAACACTGCTATGGGGGAGTTGGGTGGAGAAGCACCCTGAATTCTCCAGCGAAGTGCCACTGGTTCCATGGGAATGTTCTGAGTGGAAGGAAGCCTGGGAGGAGCATGCTTCTCAGGGGTACACATATTACTGGGAGCAGTTCCACTACTGGGCGGCTCAGGGCTGGACTACAGACGAGTCTTCTGCTGCTGCTGCTGCTGTTTGTGATGATGGACAGCATGGACCACATGGGAAAAAGGAAGTAGAAAAGAATGAGCCATCCTCTAACTGTGATCACGGCTCTGGGATATCACAAAGTTCACTGGAAGTAAATTCTAGTGAAATCACTGAGTATTTTGGTGGCCTAAACCTGCTGACAAATGAAGGTGATGGTAATGACAGCCAACAAGCCGTGGAATCAAATTGTGCCGATGAACCGTGTGATGGGGGAAACCGGAAAAGGTCTTCATCAGGCACTGTCTGCACTGATGGTGAGTATCTTTCCTGACATAGAACTGTGGATTTGTCTTTCCTGTAGTCACAGTCTTATAGCCAACTATAAAGCTGCATAGAACTAGAGACAAATCAGATGCCAGATCTTTTCAACGGTAACACCTAGGGACCTGAAAATTGGTGGAAATTTGGCCTAATTCCTAATAAATATTTATTTGACTTGTATGATACACACAACTTAAGATTATTATTATTTTTTAAATTTTTGACTGGTATTCCAAAGACTGTATCGCTTGTCAGTATTGTGAGTGTGTTCACCAGATTTCTTGTATCCATTACTCCATACTTTACAACTGAAATGGATCATTCTCTAATCCATCAAGAGGTTACCAAATACCTCTGCTCAATATTTCTGCTACACGCCCAGAACCAAGGGGAAAATGTTGTCACTTTCATTGTCCTTTGAAAGTTTTTTAGAAAAACAAACAGAATGGTGTTAACTTTTTAGCAGCTAGAAATTTCGTGAACACAGCACACAGTGTGAGCTGCACGAAATTCTTCCTCTGTTTTTAGCCCACTTACCAAGTGAAGCAATGGGCAGCCAGGAAGAGCAGTGTGTGGGGATGGTACCTTGCTCAGGGTACCTCAGAGGTGCTTAACAGCCCATAGGAATGGAACCTGCACTGAGAATGATCTACCAGCCCAATAATACGTACTTAGTGGTGGCCCTGTGCCGGTCAGAAACATAAACAAATGGGGTAAAGGGAGTTAACAGATGATGTAGAGAAACAGATGGATGCCACTCTGTAATTGTAAATTACAATCTCTGTATTTAACCCATTCACCAAGTGAGGCAGCGGGCAGCCAGGAACACAGAGCCCGGGGAACATTGTGTGGGGGCAGTACCTTGCTCAGGGTACCTCATAGGTGTTTAGCAGTCTTGGGAATTGAACCCATGACTTCCCTAACCAGTAGGCTACCAGCTGCCCCTATATGAGTTAATAGAGCCTAGTCATAAACAACAGTTTCCATTGTTGGTTTGATTGCAGCCTTGTGAGATGATGTGTAATGGAGAGACATTTTTGCTGCATTTGCAGTACCCTGAAGAGTAAGAGCTGTACTGTACAGCACTCTGAAGCAGGCCACGTGTCCTGGCACCTTTGGAAAAGTAGATCTGATTCCTGACAGTGAATGTCTTTCTTTCCAGTTCAGAATCCTGTCGCATATTTTATGTGCTTTATCAAAAGACGTCAGGCTTTGAGTGAAAGAAGCATGTGACACGGCTTTATGCAGTTTTAATAACTCCTGTTTGTATGTGTGAGAGAGGTAGAATGACAGAGAGGTTGATATGAAGGGAGAACATGACAGTGAATTCATGAACTGACAGCAGTTACCTCTCACTGTGAATGCTTCTTGT
>JBBPDB010000040.1:23229045-23243388 GCA_037974465.1 Brachypetersius altus
CCAGTATATTGTTTATTGTATCCTTTAATCACTGTTGTTGTTTTAATTGTATTGTACTTGAGAGACACCATCTGCCGTAATCAAATTCCTTGTATGTGTTCGCTCACATACTTGGCCAATAAACACGATTCTGATTCTGATTCTGATATATGGTAGATGCTAATTTGCTTTAAACATTTTAAAGGCACATTGTGGTATGTCTTAAATTAGACCACCATGCACATGGGCAACTTTCAGTAAAACCACAGTAGCGAGGTGTTGTTGGCCAGAGAGGAGGCGTGTGGTCACAGTGTTGGTTAAGAGTCTGTGAACAGCAACATTACTTTCAGCTGTGCATTCTTTTAAATCAATTTTCTCTCTGTAATCATCATTATTCTCCAATTCAACACCATCAGTATATCTGTTACAACAGCTGTTGGGTGAATGGCTATATTAAGATAGCCATTTGTTTATCATAGCTCATCGCGGTAATCATTTGAATGCTGTAACACCATTACACCATTTATTCAAGTTTCTGTTGTTCCATATAGATGGATGGATGGATGGTATGATGTGAAGGACAGTAATAAGTGTGGAGGGATTATAATCCAGTATGAATCAGCAGTGTGTAGTTTTTACATTCTGACAGTAATAAGTGTGGAGTGATTTTAATTCAGTATGAATCAGCAGTGTGTAGTTTTTACATTGACAGTAACAAGTGTGGAGGGATTATAATCCAGTATGAATCAGCAGTGTCTAGTTTTTACATTCTGACAGTTTTGACATTCTGGGGAAGCTGGTGCCATGCCATGAGACCAGAAGGTTGTGGGTTCGAATCCCTAGATTGCTAGTGACACCACTTGACTTTACTTTAATCCAGTATGAATCAGCAGTGAGTATGATTTTTACATTCTGAGAGTACCCTTAATCCAGTATTGCCACAATTACATTGTGCAACTTGATATGACAAAACATATCCAGCGCCAGTAGTGCTTAAGGGGAGTTCCACAAGTTTTTCTCTCTCATTGTAGAAAAAAAGGAAGTTTCTCTTCACAACCACTGAATTATGGAGGAATTTTAAAAAATGGAGTTCCCCTTTAACTCCAAGAATGTTAAGTGGTTAAAAAGTAAAGCAGTGACCACATAGCTTTTGATAGCAGTCTGTGTATGTGTGTATCTCTCACTCACTCACTCTCTCTGTCTCTCACTCTCTGTCTCTCTCCCTCTCTCTCTCCCCCTCTCTCTCTCTCTCTCTCTCTCCCTCTCTCTCTCTCTCTCTCCCTCTCTCTCTCTCTCTCCCCCCTAGATTGCGTCCCTTGCCGGCCCTGGTGGGAAAGTGGAGGTGGAGCAGAATTTTCTCAACAACAAACTGAAAACAATAACTGCTTACTTTGGCAGTTTGATTAAGTCAGATTCTTAATTTTTTATTTTGCTTGTTTTAAAAACACCAGCTCAGATTTCTTGTAGTCTGAAGTGACTCTTGAACAGTCAGTGTATTTTATTGCCATTCTTCTGTTGTAGTAATTGTTTATTTTTACAAGTAACATGTTTGTATGTATTTTATATATGCTCATTTGTTTATTAAAAGAAATCTTGGAATTACCTGTGTGTGGTATTTGCTCTCATGGAACTGAAAGCTGTTCCATTATGGGTGTGGAGACAAGAACTATAGAACTGCAATCAGTTGTTTAATTTATTACTTTATTTGATAGCCTGCCAAACACGTGTTAGATCCAGTCTTGGGTTAAAGTCAACAGTGAGGTCCACAGTGGACACTGCGAGGTAGTCTTAGACTGGATTTAAAATCCACAACTGGCCTTAGTAAGGTCAGGTGATGTTGGATGACTCCACCTCATCCCAAAGGGATTGAAACCCATAGCCCAGTGCAATGGGGGCTTTAGATCTTTGTAAGTTGATGCTTATCATTGGACATGGTGACCTCTGTACCTGTCTGGCCCATGTCAGCAATGGGTTCACCTTACAGGAGCTTGCCTCAATTACTTTAACGCCCTCCTACTAAGTTCTCCCAACTTGTACAAAAAGACCCTTATAGCAGGTTCAGAACACAGCAGCTCAGCTAGTCTTCAACCAACCCAAAAGGTTGTATACAACCCCACTGCTAATCGACTTACCCTGGTTACCCAAATTAAATTTCATAAATTTTAGCCCACATCTACAGTATTTATTAGATGCTTTTATCCATTCCCTAACTACAGGGGCAGTCTCTCTGGAGCAACTGGTCAAGGGTCTTGCTCAGGAACCCAGTGGTGGTATGCTGAAGGTAGGATTTGAACCTGTGACCTCTTGGTCCAGAGCCAAGTATCCTATTCGCTAGGCCCCCACCACACTGTCTTGGTCTGTACCCAGTTGCACCCAGGTTTATGTTCCTACTCGCTCCCTTTGCTCCTCTTCCTGCATGGATCAACACTGTATGGACAAAAGTATATATTTTTTCATTTTTGTCATACTTAAACACAAAATGCTTCTTTTGCATTTAAGCCATTCACCCAAGCGAAACAAGACATGAACACAGTGCCCAGGGAGCAGTGGGGACGGTACCTTGCTCAGTGTACCTCAGAGGTGCCCCTAGCAGAATTGGAATTCAAACACAACTTTTTGATTGCAAGGAAAACACCTCTTAATTACTGAATTCGGGTGGGCCGCTTACGTTCAGTGAAGGGTTTAATCTTAATACCATGAATTTTTGGACAACGCCATGCTTCCAACGTTCTGTTCTAGCTGCAAGGAGGGAAGGACCAGATCCATATTACAGTCGGTATTTGAATGCAATGTCATTAAAGTCCCTGTTGGTGTAATGGCCAGGTGTCCCAAAACTTTTGTCCATATAATGTCTCTTGATTTGTTTCCTCGTATTGTTAGCTAAATGCATTGAAATTGATGATACGTATATGAGCAGAATGGCTTCATCTGAAGATATGGGTATACAGTGCACTGGTGCAGCACCTGATGGCTGGGACTTGTATAGGCATTTCAATACACAAATCCCAGTACAGTGAAGGCATTTGGTCTTTGATAATTATGTAGCACCAGACCACTGGTGATAATGCCTCTCTCTGGAAAATATAACCTGACCCATCATAAACTCCTGTTAATGTCACAGCTAGAGTTTTTCGCCTCGGTATGCAAATCCAGAGAGAAGAGCAGCAGGAAGTTGCGGCAATTACACTTGGTTCCTCTTTCTGCCTGCAGTCCACTTCAATGAGCCTCGCGACGTGGAGGGAGCAGCACGAGCTCACTCAGCCACTTCACACGCTCTCTTCACTTCAGCCTTTTAAATGCTTTTACACTTTTAGACCTCATTTCACTTCACTGGTAAGATCACTGTTTTTGTGTGTATATATTTAATAATATATAATAATATTTCTCTCTCTCCCGTTCTCACTCACTAGCGTTCTCTACTTCTTTCTCTACTTCTTTCTCTCTCTCTCTCTCTCTCTCTCTCTCTCTCTCTCTCTCTCTCTCTCTGTCTGCCTCTGCCTATCACTCTCTCCCTTTCTGGTTTTCTTTCCTTCTTTCTCATTCTCTTAACTCTCTCTCTCTTTCTCTCTCTTCCTTTTTCTTTGCTTCTCTACCATTGAAGAAGTAACACAAAAAACGAGCAGAAGTAGTGAGAAAAATACCCGGGAGAATTGTTAGTACAGCAGAACAAGTGTCTGCTTTGTCCTGATTCTGTTACTTTGGCTGGCAGAGAACTTTTGACAGTAGATATTTTGACAGTATGACATCTTTTTCTTCACTATTAGCCAGTTGTATGGCTTGATTACATATTTTTTTATCTTAAATGCCACAACAGGCTGTATTCAACTAGTACTGAAGTAGGAAACGGCCATTCAGCAGCATAGTGAACTCCGCTGTGTAACACCATTGTGTTTTTATGCTTGAGCAGTCTCTGCCTGCTGGTTAATGTTCATTCTAGCCTGAAGGAAGGATAGGGAACCTCATACAAGGTCCTGAATGTACTTAGAGTGGAAAATCTTAACTGCTCAAGCTTTAGAAGAGCTGAAGGATATGTCACAGTACCCACCTCCACTGCCCCTTCCTCAGTTCACTATCTTGAGTTGTTTTGAGGGCTATTGTGAGTTTATAATAGTCTATTAAAAGCAACTTTTCCAAAAAATAATCATCGTTAGTTGATTTTTAAATTTCCTCTTTGGTCACCAGGAAACCGCCTGATGGACACTCCCATTTACGAGTTTGATTATTAAACAAAGTAGTCACTAATATACCATTACTATTTACTAATTTTTAATTAATCAATAGTAACTGCCCCAATGAGATCATTTCGGGAGTCCAACAGCCAGTGAAAAACTTTAAAGCAAATGCATTGTGGAAGTTGACATGAATATAGGGACTGTCTGGGACCTGGAGAACTCTGAAAATGTAGAAACTTTGGTTGCATTTCTAGTCTAACAGTGAGAAATGCCTCTTGAAGATATACAATGTGGTTTTTTTTCTATACCTATATGTCTTTGTATAAGCAATGTGAGTTAGATGAGCTGTGTAACGAGCAGTATTGGTGTTTTGAGTTGTATGGTTAGATTGATACGCCGCTCCCAGGATATGGTTAAGTCAGTGTATTGTATGTTTTACCAGGCCCAGTGTCCTAGTGTAGCGTCTTGCAGTAGTTGATAGAAGCTGTGAAAGTTGAGTATGAAGGTGTAGCTGAATGAGACAGATGTATAAATATTTACTCCAGGACTTGGGTGTTTTCCAACCTCACATACTACAAGAAACATTGATCTCTCTTTCCCACTCTATATTTTAATGAGCAGAAATATTAACTGGATCTCTAACGCAAGCATTCTGGAGTCTACTTTTATATTCTCCTAGAACCATAAGGTGAGCAGCAGAAACACTTCTAAGCCCAAAACATATAGGTGTTTCTGCTGCCCACCTTAGCTCAAGCAATGTTTGGAGACCAGAGTAAAGATCTGAAAAGTTCTCTTTTTTTTAAATGACAGAAACAGCTTAAAGATTCTGCTTTATGAACCCACCCCCCAGACCTGTTATGGATGAACAAAAATTATTTTCCATCATACCTCTGGGGCCAAGCTGTATGCCAGATCTACCCTCTTATTAAAGGTTCCTCTTTGGTTATCGGCATGAATGTATAGTTCTAGAGAAAACCTTAAATTGGTTTGGAGTCTATACATTATGGAGTGTTTCTTCAAACTCTAAAAGTTTCTTCACATTAACAAAACTCATGGTTCTTAGTAGAACCTTTCTCACAAGCTCATTAGATAACCCTAGACTGGTTCTTCTCTCCGAAGAACCACCTTTATTTTTTCCAAAGTGTATCCAAACAATCAGAATCAGACAAATGTATTGATCCCAGAGAAAATGACTAATCTTATGACTGCACAGGCACGCAGACACAGACATAAACAAGAAAGTCTAAATAAAAACGTAGAAAAAAAGTGAAATACACTACGCTATATTCAATACAAATAACTAAACCTGACCAAACGGATCTCAGCGGCACGCTCTTTAACCATGACCTTAATTAGCAGATAGAAAAATAGGCCCAAAGTGGTCTGAGGTATGAGCGAATGCAAGACCTGAGCTGCTGTGTTTTCAATGCAGCTTTGCTATCATCTTCACTCTGTCCTTCCTGTCAGGCCTGAAAGCCACACGCAGACTGGCTAAAGGAGGAAGTACGCAGCTTCGGTGGTCTGCATACTGTCTGGCCATATTGCTTTGTTAACAGCTTTGCTCAGACTTTTGAAACACTCAGCTGTCTGGCAGCTCCTGAATGCATTCTTAAAACCCTAAACCAGACAATAACATGCCAAATGAGGCCTGCAGATGTGTTGCATGGGACAATGCAAACCATTAGGCATGTATCATCAAAAATCATCTACAGTGTTATATAGGCTGGATGCTAATGCCTGAATAACAAGTGGGCTTTATTAGAGAATGTCTCTGTAGTGTTGCATGGGCCAGTGCAAACCACATGGAACTTAATAACGAAAAAATATGTTTAGAAAAAATATGCACCTAAACAGGAGAAAGTGGAAGTTTTTTCTTGACAGATTTTATTCGGGTGGTCAAAAACTAGGTCACTTTGACCACAATTCATTCTTTAAACATATGACAACTTTTAAGGCTGTAGCTAGTAACAGTGACACATTAATGATCAGAATCAGGGTGTATAGCCTAGGCAGTCATTTTATCTCTCTGGGAAATCAGATGGCCATGCTTATCTAACCACTGGTGATTTTTTTAATAACTGTCTGTTCCCTCTGAAGGTAGGGCGTCTGCTAGATGTGTCTAGTGAAAGATTGACATTTTATACGTTTGATACTTAAAAGTTAGCCTTTTTAGTCTTACGCTGGCAAATGTGGTCAAAAGTAAATGAAGCTTATGGAAATTGGCATAATGACAGTTAATTAATCACATACTTGCCATAAACAATGTCTAGGTGTAATCTAATTAACAAAGTTATGAGAAAAGGGTTTTGACTGTTTACTTCTAGTCTAAATTTGAACTTTCGTGCTATTTCAGCTACGTATGGGGAAAAAAGGAAGAATTTTTTGCCAATCCATTCCTTTCTAAATGTTTTGTACAAGTGTCAGCATTTATAGAAATCATTTATGAACATGTTGGTTTGGAACGATTCTAAAAGTCTTAAAGATAAGACTCCTTTATAGAGTGATATCATACTATACTACCCTACAAAGCCAAAGTGCAGTAAGGCCAAAGCTGAAACTGAGAAAAATGGCTTTAAAGTTTTAGTATTAGTATTGATTTTGTAGTTACTGCAGTCATTTCTCTGAAACGGGACAACTTTGAACCAGGATATTTTCTCACAAGACAAAAACTGCACATTTCAACCAAATGTGTAGTTACTGCACTTTGGCTTTGTAGGGCAGTATACTCCCATATAAAAATGGTACGCGCTTGCATTTGTTATTGAAATATTAGAATCATTTTTAAGAGTGTTACATGTTTGTATGGCTCCTCCAGCCTTGAGCTGGTTTCTTTGTGTAAGAGGAAGTTACCCAGTGTAAACCCGAAGGGCATCGTGCTGTTGTTGACTTATACTCAGCATGGCTCCTTCTTTGGAATGTACAGCGTTGATATTCGTTACTGATTGAACCAAGGCTACAAATGACTGATGTTGGGTGGTGTTGAGCAACGGATCATCCACCATGTTTCCTTCAGTTTTGTGCCATGTTGTGGCATTCCCCTTATCATATAATACGAAATTATTTTTTTTCCTGGTTTATTTTTAAATCTGACCTTCTGAGCTTTATCTAGAACTTCCTTATGGTTTTATGGGTCTGTGAGCTTTGCTCTTTCTCTGGGTTAATAATGATAAAGGAGAACATGCCCAAAGACATACATAATTGCGAAAACATACGTAACAGAGGCTCCTCCTGCGTATTACTTGTACTTGTAACAGTACTCCATTACAAGTGTCATTGTTGTGATATTACCTGACCCAGCGGTCTGCAATAATCGTATTGTGGGAAGTATATACACAGCCATGGAGTATCTCTCTTGAGCTAGTTTGACCAGTTTTATTGTTTAAACAACAACACATAGTTTCTAACAAGCTTTCTTATCTGACCTTTTAGAGCCACAGTTTGGCTTCTCACCTGTTGATAAATCAAACGGACCATATCCAGAGAATATCCTATTGCAAGATCCTGAAGGAATACACTGAAATTTTCTATTTAAATAAATAAAATTCCAGTACATGCCTAAAGGATTAATACACTTAATCTAATAATCTAGTAATTACATTAAATATTTGTACAGTAATACATATAAAAACAAACCAACCTGAAAAATGAGCTCTGCTGGACTTTTCCATTAATCCTAGTTGAGCTTTAATGACTTAATTACTGTACTTGTGACAATTAATCAGTAACCCATAGACATAGTCAGAATTATTATCGTACTAAATTACATAAAAAGTTATGTTATTTACTTTCAGTTTACATTCTGTATTGAGAGATAAACTGTCAGTTTCAATGGATGTCTCCATATTGGGCTGGATCAAATATTTGATGAAAAAATGAATAATCTGATACAGTTGAACATACAGTGTTTTAGTGGTATGAGTTCTTTTAGACTTTTATCTAAACACTTAAGGTGAAATGTTTCAGAAAAGTCTATGTTTTTGTACCTTTTTTGACTGTAAATAAAAATAGGCCCTTTTCTACGAGCACAAACAGTCTGGACTGAAATTTTTGAGTCCGTATTTCCTGTACACTTTGTTAGACTTCGTTAGTGAGTGAGACATAGATGATAATATATGAAACCATACTGTGATGATAACTGTGGACTGCAGATGTGTTAATGTCATGCTGTTTTTTGTTTCTGCCCCCAACAGAAATCATGGGTTGTAAAAAATCCAAGCTTGGTGACGGCCAGAATGGCGGGATGCTCGGCGTAAAGAAGCGCGAGTCTCTGCGATCTGAAAAAACGGTATATGTGCGAGATCCAACCTCCCCTAAACCTCACACTATAGTAAGTAGCGAGTCAGGTGGGGGAAAACACAAAAAAGTCTTCTCATGTGACTTTACATTCATAGAGGGCCATTTATTTTAGGCTATTTATTTTAGGCTTTTGCAATATAAATTTCAATACAGTGCTGGGAAATTGAAAAAAAATGCATGCATCTTAATTTCAAACTGTGCATACACAGAATCCAGAATCATTTATTAATACATTCCGTCAATTCTCCGTTCTCACATTTTTCAAATGATAGGACTTTTTTAAAACTGATTGTGAATTCTATGGGATATAATGACTGAAACAGTTTAATCTCAACGCTGGGTCTTTATTCTCTATATCTAGTTTCTCTATTGAATCAATACATTTTATTATCATTTTAGAATCATATCCTGGCTGTATGTCTATTGTTACACCCCTACTTTATTTGTCACCCACGCACAGAAATGTCTTCTATACATGTTAACCTCTGGCTTTCCAATTGCAGAATAATTCTCTTCCTCCAGGACTCCTCCCTGGTCAGATGTTCCAGAAAATGGAAGGTGATAACAGTCTCGGTAATTTCTCCCCACTTTCTTTTGAAGTCGCACGTGTGTGAAACAAAACACTTTTTTCTTTAATTTCACAGAGCAAAGCGAACCGGGTAAAATAGTCATTGCTCTCTACCCGTATGAGGCCATCCACCCTGATGACCTGGGGTTTAAAAAGGGGGAAAAACTGAAAGTACTTGAAGAGTAAGTGCACCTACATTATTCCCTTTAAAATATGTTTTGATTGTGTCATGGTTATTTAGGAAATCATTCTTTTGCAGTGAAATTTTTCCAGTTTATTTTGATTGAACAGTTATTTTTACTATGAATTAGCCCTTAGATAGACAGTAACTATTTTTGTGTTCGAAAAAAGCTTGAGAATTTTGTGTCAGCCAGAGACATGACCGCATACACCAAGTGTCATTCAAATCAAGTCTAATCAATTCTAAATATTCTAAAACTGTGATTGGTGCGTCGTGATTTATCGCTGTATTTTTTGTGTGTGTTTGGCAGGCACGGAGAATGGTGGAAGGCCAAATCTCTGACCACAAGGAAGGAAGGATTCATCCCTTCCAATTACGTGGCCCAGGCTGACACCATGGAGACGGAGGAGTGCGTGCTCTAGATTGTTGTAGATCTCATCCTCCTTTTAACCGTGTATTCCACTGGTTTGGTTCACAGCACAACAGTCACATTCCTTTTACTCTGATTTGCAGATGGTTCTTCAAGGACATCACAAGGAAAGATGCAGAGAGACAACTTTTAGCGCCCGCTAACAAACCAGGCTCCTACCTCATCAGAGAGAGTGAAACATCCAAAGGTTAGTTGAGTTTTATGTTCTATAAATGCATTTAATTGTATAATGAACTTATTTAATAGGTTATTTCACCTTTATTCAACATTTTTTGATAAAATATTTGAAATCTATTTCATTTCATATTCTAAAATATTTTTATTCATATATTCTCTTTATAATTGTATATAAATAAATGTACATCCACTCATATTTTGCTTGACATGTTTTACAGACATTTATTATGTGTTTTGTGTTTATCATTAATAATTTTGTTGTCATTTGGTTACCATACAATGTAGTCTGGGCAAAAGTTGTAGCTCTTAAAATATTATATATTAGATGTTACATTTTTCAATAAGTTTATGAGTGATTTTTCAGGACTGCTGATACAGAGATACATTGTTTAAGGACCAGACTGTATCCCAGAGCCTCTGATAAGGCCTTTATGGCAATGTTTTACAGGAAGCTATTCGCTGTCTCTCCGGGATGTGAGTCCGCAGGGTTCAGACGTTGTGAAACATTATAAGATCCGCAGCTTGGACAACGGTGGCTACTACATTTCCCCCAAAATCACATTTCCCGACATCCCAAAAATGTTACAACATTACCACAGTAAGTTTCCTGAACCCAGCGAAGCACTTTTTACTAGTTTTAATTCAGAAACATGAAGCCTGAACCATGTGTTTGGAAGTAAAACCGTAGTTGCTACAGTCTTTAACTTCCCATTTTCAAGCTTAGAATCTCAAGGGTGTGTTTTGTGTGCGCGTGTCTGTTCACAGAGCAACCAGATGGACTGTGCCGTAAACTGGACCGGCCCTGTGAGAAGCCTAAAGCCCAGAAGCCTTGGGATAAAGACGCATGGGAGATTTCCAAAGAATCCATCAAGATGGTGAAGAAGCTCGGGGCGGGGCAGTTTGGAGAGGTGTGGATGGGTAAGTGGAAGACAAACACCTTAAAAAATGTCAAAAATGTTGTTTTTGATTGCTTGTCATAAGTTTTGAGATGTCATGCCTTCCTACTTTTCGATACGTGAAGAAACATACACTGAATGCTGTGTGTCAGGCAATATCTATTATCTATTATCTTAAATATCCTCATCTTATTTTATATTTATTTGTACATATACATATATATATTAGAGGTGGGCATAGATAAAAAAAAATTTTACGCCGTTAACGCTGTTTGTAATGTTGGCGTTAACAGCATTAACGTGCGCAAGATTCTCTCTCTCTATATATATATATTTATATATATATAATATTTGCACAGCAGTTTTATATACAGAAAATGCATACAATACAAACAATTGCATTAATAGAGTATGTTTGGAAAATGGAAAATCAGCAAACATTTTGGCAACGTTTTTTATGAGTGCTTCAGTAGTCTTTTAATAACTAAACTATATATCTTTTGTAACATGGAGTCTGTTTACTGGTAAATACTCATTTGAAAGTTGACCTGTTTATGTTGTGTTTCTGTTACCCAGGCAGTTTATCTGGTTCTGTGTGCACTGAGTACTGAATACTGAGCTAACATTCAGGACTCTTCATGAAATCTGATCTGTTAATCTAAAGTATACTGTTTACATTATCATTATCTGTTGTGGAGGTCCTGCAGTTTTTTTGTGTTTTAAAATAGTTACATTTGAATTAGTTAAAACATTTGAGTTGTATATATAAAAAGACAGATGAGTCTGTTACCATTCTACAGAAATGGATTAATGTGCTTTAGTGGTACTTTTATGGTTCGATCTGGAGTGTACATGGGCCTCAGATTACTATGTATGATGCCAAGCATCTGCTAGAGGGGAATAAAACCTCCCCAGCAGTGGGCTGTGGAGCGGTGGAACTTTGTTCTCGGGAGTGAAGAAGCTCAGTTAAAATACCTTTGGGATGAGTTGTTTTTGTGATCCAGAACTGATTATCCAACATCAGAACCTCACAAAAACTCTTGCGGCTGCAAGCAAATCCTTATGGCAATCTATAGTAAAGCCTTGCCAGAAGACTCGAGAATGTAGGACTGTTGGACATATAGCGTAGCTTCAGTATGTACTTGGAGAATGGAAGGCTACTTTCTTTCATTTCCAATCTGTAGTTAAGTGCACGTATTGAAAATTTGGTTCAGTGGTAGTTTCAGTGCTGATGAGGACCGCCATCGCAACAATGAGATGAAATCATTGACTTTTGCCACTTTTGTTGACTGCTCTTGTACTTGCAATAAAAAATGGCACAGTTGAAAAAGTGTTCTGTTTAGCGGTATTAACTTACTGCAGACTAACAAACAATATTCTTAAAACCATTTTGAGAAGTTCAGTGCAGTGACTCAACCAGTGCACCTTATATGAGACATGAAAGCTTTCCGTTTCATTTTGGTATCACAGTGCACACAACGTAGTTGAGACCAGACCACAGCCACACTGCAAATATGTGTATCTATAGTGTGGTCTGTGTGTTTACTTTACAGGATACAACATAGTCACCACTGTAGAAAAACCTGTAAAAATCATACTTTTTTTTTTTACTTTACTTTAACATATTTTCAGATTTTAATTTAGATTTTTAACACTGTTAAAGTTTCCAAATGTACCATATACAGATACTAAATATAAATTAACAGCTTGTTAAAGTCTAATGGATGTAGAGAGTCTAGAGAAAAACTCATGTAAAAAATCAAATATATTAATGGACAAAATACTCTTTATTAAAATGTGTGACCAATGAATCAGAAGAGCTCTAAAATGATAATGAGCTCTAAATGAATTCTATATTCTTCCATTTACTCAAGTTATGTTTTTTCTTCCTCTGTCAATTATTTTCCCCCTGACAGTTACAAATGTAATGTTCACCAGGTCAAGGGCAGGACATTTTTATAAATGGTGTAGCTCTTCTTACGACAGTGACAATATCGCAACAACCAGTAACAAGTCTTGTGTGTGCATGGCAATATGATGGGAAACTTCCTCTCTTTGGCCCAGTTTATGACTGGATTCCTAGTAAAAGGTTTAGCGGTAAAACTGCAGGTTCAGACTTATTCCTTAAAGTCTAAATTTGGATTAGGAACAATCGGCGGCAAGCTGCTTTAGTCAAATGGTGCCTGTTCCTGTTGTGGGTCTGGGTGGGCTAACTGCACCCACAGAGGCCCTATCTGCTGGATCTCAGGGGGAAGCTGTAGTGCAGTCGGCGTCAGATTTGCATGGATGTCATTATTATTCATGCGGTGTCTTCCCGCTTGGCAGGCGGGATGAATCGCAGGAAGCGGTAGACTTTGCAAATATACAAATGGAGTGGGGCCTCGTGCGCTCAAGATGTTTCCTCCTGACCCCACCACCAGTGCGTTGCCAGGCCTAACTAACTCGCACACACAGGTTTATAACCTTTCATGGCTGGTAGCTGAATGGAAAGCTTCCTGCCGTATTGCGCAATCCCATTTGTTATGTCTCACTCTGGTGCTTTGTCCTCCATTACTGCTCTGAAATTCACCTGTAATAGATTATTTAATAAAGCAAAGCTGTAATGTAAACATCATGAATAATATTTTAATAGGAATGTAAATGTACAGTAAGGTGCAAAAGTCTTAGGCACTTGAGAAATTATACTGTTTACTGTAAAAGCTGTTTACTATTGGGCAGAAGTGTTATGTTAGTGTCAAAACACTAATATTACAACTGGTCATCGGGTAAATTTGGGCAGGGGGCAGTCTCCCTGGAGCAACTTGGGATTAAGGGTCTTGCTCAGGGACCCAGTGGTTATGCTGGAGATAGGATTCAAACCCAAAGGTTCCAAAGGCAAATATCCTACCCACTAGGCCACCACCACCCCATTAATATCAATTTGGGTAAACGCCCATATTAAGCTCTTAAATAAAACACCGTCTAGCACAAGTTGGAACTAGGATGTTACAGATAGTAACAGTTATTTCAAAAGACAGATATGTAGTTAGCATGCTAGTCATATAAGATATATCTTGTGTTTTACTGTTCAGCACATCATTTATTTTCAGATTGTTGAGAATTAATTTTTGTAGATCGCAGTATTTTTTATCATTTCATATCATTTAAAATGAACTTGAAGGGTACAGTAGCATAAAAAATGGACCGCATCAGTGTGACTTCATTGAAGAAAAGCTTAAGTATAAACATATATTTAATAATAATGATCTTAAAATGAAATCAACTATATTTTTATTCCAAAACTATTGGTGTCCCCATTATGTTAATGCATGTTAATGCTTTTGTCACAGCTGTGGTGGCAGAGAGATGACAGGCAGAGAGGCAGGCATCCATTTCTGTGTTTACTTTATTTCTAAACATAAATTAAAAAAAATAGGCTCGGTGGCCGATGCAGAAACAAGACAGAACAGATATATGTGGGACGACGGACCGATAACTAAGGCCCACATGAACTGAACCTAAATACATAACATGACTAGAACAGAAACCAATCAGTGAACATAATCAATTAAACTAAACACAAGACAGGTGAAACAAGAAACAAACATGCACCAAAACCCAAAATAAAAGCCCCAAAACTAAATCAAAACAGTGGCCCCTACCGG
>JBBPDB010000040.1:23257873-23286997 GCA_037974465.1 Brachypetersius altus
ATTCAACCAATCAGATGACGACTTCGACATTCCTGAAGTGTTTCCAGTTAAGTGTACCATATGCATCAGACGTTTAGGCAACGTTCCGTGGGCGTGACGTCTGAGGCTGAGACTAAGCATTGAGTAACAACTTTTATTCAAGTTCCCTGTTACATTAACAGTCAACATAATAATTCAACAAAGCAAAACTTAAACTAATACCTTGAATTTTCTGCCAAATTGAGAGAGGGAACAGCTTAAGCCGCGGCAGGACCTCCTGCAGTGCTAGCGCTAGCCATAGCTAGCGGATGCCATTTCAGACGCCATGCAGAACGCCAGAACGCCAACACTGACTTGCATGTTGTGCTGACTGGTTGGCCAGCTGAGAAGCTCTTTAGCCATTTATGTTCACTGCTGTCATAAACATACATAAGTCACAGTCTGAGAGTCTTGCAACTGGAGAAGAAGCGTTTTAAAACATGACATATTTGGAGACTTTTTGCAGGAAAGCCTCATATAAACCAATTTATTTCGGACTAGCTCAGGAGCATCCTCTGGTGTCCACGATCAGCCAACACATTACTCAGTGGCAGTTCTACCCACTTGATTTTCTATAACACTACAATTTCTCAAGGGGATGAAGGAATTCTGAACACTTGTCTAACTTCAATACAATATCTAGGGAATAACTCATGTGGGCGGAGCCTGGACAGGTCAGTTCTTTATAACTGATTCAATGGATACCTATTGTCTCCAGCCTAATGGCTCGCTGCACAGGCTGGAGGCAGAGAATGCACACACACACACACACCCACACACACACCATACAGTCATTGTGTATGAAATGGTAGCAGCTGCATCTCTCTGCCTCTCTCTCTCTTTCTCTCTCCCTCTCTCTCGCTCTCTTTCTCCCGTTCCTTCATTATCTACACTGCATGCTGTTGTCACAATACAGGATAAGTCTGGCCTTGATTGTGCTGTGTTAGGTGTTGTAAGCCTCTGTGTGTGGGGGTGGAAAAAATGCTGCAATCAATTTGCTGATTAGTGCTGTAGCATTCTAAGCCCCTGTCACTCCATGCTTGTTTGTATCCATAGAGCACAGCTGTGATTTGGGGGTTGGGAGCACCTCAAGCTTCTTGGAGTGTGAGAGAAACACACACACATCCACACACACAAACACATGTGCACACCAAGAAGCTACCTCAAGGGGCTCCAGACATTATTTTTAATTGCAACAATGAATCCACACTCGAAAAAAAAGCTCAATCCCCCAAGGTCTCCTTTAAGGAACCACAAGAGGGCTGAGAGAAAGGGGAGGAGGAGGAGGGGGTTGCGAGGGTTCAGTCGCAATCTCTCAGTGAATCAGCGGGCCTGAAAATCCAATCTGCTTTTGGAGACAGCAGGCTGTACATCATTTGTCAGGCCCTGGCACTATCAGCGCTTTATCAGATGCCAGGGTTTGGGAGGGCTCGGCCCGTGATTGATTTGAAATAGGGCATAAGGACAGTAAGGGGGGACTTTGGAGTTCGGCCTAGTCCTCATTCTTCCCCCCCTGGGAAGGCCTAGGAGAAATATTTGAAGAGGCAGACATAATAATTAAAGGAATACTTCATTATTTTTCCAAGCTCATCTGTATCTGAAGGACTGGTATCATTTGGTGGATTAATGCTTAGAACAAATGGTAAATTATTGTCTAAGCAAAACAACTTCTTATATGAAAGTTCCCACGGTTTGTGTTACTGCAAAAGGTGTCCGACATCATGCTGTGTGGTGATTGAAGTGATTGAAAAACAAGTTATAATAGTAATAACCACGACTGGCCATGCAAATGCCTACCAATAACAATCTTATTTTAGGTCTTTCAGGATAGTCTCTGGCCAGAAGTGGGTGGGCAAACCCCAGAGAGGGAGGGGGGGGTCCAGAAATCTGATTTATTGAAATCAGATTTTACTAATACCCTCTGAGTTTTAAGGGTTAACACAGACATTTCCAAAATGTTCTCCTGTAATGAACATATTTTTTTAACTAGAATACTTTGAATCCAAAAGGCAGATGATTTGAGCAGTGGGTTTTACAGCCTTTTTCTGAATACAAAGACATACATTCAAATTATCACCAGCTGTATACTAGCCACAGACTGGACCGAAGGGGCATCCCTTTACAGGCGCTGAGCGATGGCGTGAAATGGAGCAGAGCGCCGTTTGTTTATTTAATGCCATGGACAAACAGCGTTCCATAACCCCTGATTGAGTAATGGACTGTTGTTTGTTTTGTTTTGGACAAACTTCCACAGCGGATCACGCAAGGCCGAGGCGTAATCCTCAGACCGTTGTAGACTGCGGCTGGAAATGTGTCACGGCTTTGTAATCCACAGCCCTTCCTCGTCCACCCGTCCACCCGCCCACACCTCCACCCTCCGACACCCCAATTACTGAAGCATGCTGGGAAAAATCACAGCGGCAGAACAAAGCTCCGCAAATCAGCTCCCCTAAGAGTGCCATGCGGGGATTGCACTGACAGCACAGCCGGGGAGAGCGCTTTCGGAAACGGACTGAGGAAGCAAAGGGCCGTTTCATGTGTGCCAGACCTTTTGTGCTGGCTAGTGTTTGGTGTTTTGGGTTTTAATGAAAGGAATACTCCCTTCGCTTTTTTCATTTGAAAACATGGTTACTGCCAAAAACAAAATGTGTGTGTGTACGCGTGCATGAATAAACATATTTCTATATATAGGCTACACACAATTTCATAATGTGACTAGGCATATGCATTTTGGCTTCTGTTTTGTTTAACAGATTTCATATAAAATATTTTTTCTGTGATGTGACCATTATAGGGCTATGTTGGTGTTTTATGGCAGCAACGTTCCACCAATATTTCAAATTGTGACCATCATTAAGGTCATTCAGTGTGGTTTGATGTGAAATGCTCCACCGAACAGAAACATACCGAGTCAGAATAGTTCACAGTGGTGCCGATGGGAACCAGACATCTGTAGAATGTAATGCCTCCGGAATCTCTCTTGCAGAAACATTTCATACATAAAATGCTCATGACTACAGTCTGATGCGAGAGACAAAATGGTGTATGGAGGCACTGAAGGGCAGAATTTCCCTTCAAATCCCAATGAGCTTCCATGGTTGGATAACCAGCATTACGATGCCCATTTGAAGCCCATCTATAGAAGCTTATTTTTGTTACACTACAATGACATTTGACACAAAAACAGAACAGAACTAGCATGGTTTTAGAAACTAATCCCTGGGGAAATTTGTTTATTAATGGGAAAGGCTGGAATATTCCTTTAAATGCACTTTGCTCATTTTGCTCATCAGGGCCTGCCGTTGCCTGGGCCCAACACTCTCAACACCTCCCCCTCAACACAGCCTGACAGCTCCAGCCCACAGTGACAACTTCAAGCAAGGTGGGAAAAGCAATTTACTCCTCTCTCTCTTTTTTGCCAACAAGTCAGTTGGGTTGGGTAAGCGTGCGGAAGAGGACGCAGTATCTACCCCCACCAGTACGGCTAACAGGGCAGCAGGCAATCGGCTGGGCTGTACTGCTTTGATTACAGCCCTCAGCTTGCTGTGGGCTAGTGTTTCCCACTTCCAGTCCTGCAGTCCAGCTGCACTGGAGCTCAGTACCATAATTCACTGCACAGGTATGCTGACCAGAATAACTGACCACAACTGAATACTCACCCCGGCGCGTGAAGTGATATTTCCAGGTTCACCATTTTCTATCTTGAATGCTTGAGTAAGATTTGGGGCGGGAACTAGTGCTTTGCTGGACCGCTAACTATTAATACTGGGGTATTAATCCTTAAATAGCTCAGTGTTTCAAGTGAAATTATAGTAATTTAAGATCAACATAAACACAAATGGTTAGGTTTGTAACATTAGACCTCCTGAGTGGGACCAGCAAGCCCGATCTCACGAGTTTTCGGGCAACCATCATTAAATACAATGTAGGGCCTTTTTTTCGTGCTAGGACAACGCTTCACTACCCTATGTATTTGAATGCGCTCTGCGTAACATTGCCAAGACCTGCGCTAACTGGTATATTTTACGGTTAAGTTTAGGGTTATAGTTAGGGTTAGCAATTAACTCATTATTTCTCTCCTACTGTGCCTTATTCACCAGTTAGCACAGATACTGGCGGTGTTACGCAGTGCGCATTAAAATACATAGAAGCGTTGTCCTAGCACGGAAAAAGCCCTACATCATGATCACAGCACATATTGATTAAAGGTCCCATGACATGAAAGGATCACTTTATGAGATTTTTAAACTTTAATATGAGTTCCCCTAGCCTGCTTATGACCAAGCAGAGGCTAGAAATGGCGATACCTTGATCATCCTGCTCCGTCGTTGAGAGAACAACAGCTAAGATGGCCCGATCCGGCATTTGGCCCTGTATGTCGTCATATGGGGAAAGGTTACCTCCCCTTTCTCATGCTTTGCCCGTCCAGAGAATTTCGCCCCCTCCCCTAAATAATTAGCTCCACGACTGTCAATTCTATGTTATAGAGACCACTTTTTCCTCTAGAGACATCATGGCTTGCTTGGTGCTTAGATGTACAAATGAGCACAAATGTAATTTTTTAGTTCCTTTATGCGAGTCTCTGAAGAACCAGTGGGTTCATTTTATTTTCTCTGGAAATGTGCTGACACAGTACAGAACTGGTCTTGCTGAACGGCTGAAAATTAAGCCTGGATCAGTTTCAGCTCTCCTTGGCTCAGCTACAAACCTCGGACAAGTAAGTCAACTTAACGCTATATAATTTTGTTGCTTTGCTGTATGTGGTTACCTAGCTTTTTACCTTAGAATGCGTCATGAAACATTAGCTCTGCAGCTAACAGCCCAGTTAGCAGGCTACTATTGCAAATGTAAAGGTAGATAGCATCCGGTGTGTGTGAATACTCACATCAACTTGAGTGTTGTACTTCTTTGTTATTTGGACAGTCGTACTGCTGTTAGTGTTTTAGGTCCGCGCGATATCTGCCTTTCCCCTCATTTAAATGACTGAGTTAGCACCTCTGCAAACCAGGATGATTAGATGAGAATGGGTAAAATTTGTGGTGTCCTGCAGCAACGGGGCTATAGGCACTGATCTAAACTGCTTCGGTATCAAGGAAATGTCCAGAATCTCACTACAGACGAATATAACTGTCTTTTACCAGCTACGTAACCGCAGTAGCCATTGCTATCTACTATAAACATTAGCGCATGGTACTGTGGCCGCAAGTTGGCCCCTCCCCCACATTGCTCCGCCTCTCTCCTACTCATCATCATTTAAAGCTACAGACACAAAAAACAGCGCGTCCTCGGGAAATCTCATTGTGGAACTGGCTCCAAGTAGCTGTAATGCTGCACCAAGGCTGAATTTCAAAAAGACACTTTAGATACAGTATTGGGGGACCCCCCAAGACTTATATAAAAGCATTTAAAAATCAGCACCTCATGGGACCTTTACATTGAATTTCGTGAAGGCTGCACGAAATCTCGTGCGACCGGCTCGCTGGTCCCTCTACTGGACAGACGTCCCAGCCAGCTGCGAGTACAGCCTGCACCCTCTAAGTTTTTGTGGTATCATGCAATGCCGGAAAAATGCCGGAAAAAACGAGTGGGTGGGAACTGGTAATGATCTTTTTGGTGAGAAAACTGGGTAAAAATCCCAGGAAAAATAGTTTAGCTTGCTGCAAACTGCTATGTTTCTAGACATATCTGTGTATGTTGTTTAAATGAGATCAAAAACAACTTGCCACTTTTAAGTTAAGTGTCCATGTTACTTACTTTTGTTTAATTTTAAGTTCAAAACCCTGTAGAACAAACTCCTTGTTCCACATAATTATCTATGTTCTTTTTTCTTTTAAGGTCCATCCATGGATTCTCTAAAAACGGTTTATTGAAGCTGATTTGGTATCTCCAGCCATGCAAAGACAATGACGTGTTTCACACTTTATTCATAGAAAAGCACTGAAATTCAACACAAATCATATA
Organism: Brachypetersius altus; assembly: GCA_037974465.1. Lineage (NCBI taxonomy): Eukaryota > Metazoa > Chordata > Actinopteri > Characiformes > Alestidae > Brachypetersius > Brachypetersius altus. Next base: position 23,263,853 of record JBBPDB010000040.1, read on the forward strand.
AAATGGTAGTAGCATTACATAAATAGTAATAAATTTTTGTTTATAGACATTAGCTCAAGAGGTTGCACAAACAAAAAAAAAATGTTGTTGAACTATACTTTTGTGGCAACAAATACTGGATACCTTTTCATAATTCAGTAGCACAGAGAGGCGACAAACACTTTCCCTTAAATTAAAAATAAAAAGAAAGGAAAAAAGAAAGGAAAATCAAAACAGTAGATGAACTAGTGAACAATCTCTACCAGCGATTATTATTATTTTTCCTTCTAAAATCTAGGGACAGATCAGAACACTGGTACAGTCAACACATATAGACACTTAAAGAGTATGGGAGAGAGGAAAACAAAATAAAAAAAATCTCAAAGCCACAGAAGTTTATTCTCGTTTTGCGATGCCTGTCAGACCAGCTAAGTTGAACTACAGAAAATCCTTGATTGGTTATTTCTTCTTCTTTTTTTTTCTCGTTTAAAAGAGCAGGCAGAGCTATGATCATCCTGCAGACATCGGTTGAAAGGAAAAAAGGCAAAACTCTTTCCCTAACCTGCAAAACGCCCCGTCCCCTGATGGGACGACGACAGCACTGGTTGTCCCGTTCGAGGTCTTCTTGTGAGCCGTAGGAGGAGGAAGGCTGCGGAAGGTCATTAATGCCAAGTGGTCTCGGCCCATAACGGTCAGGGGAGGGGAGTTTGTTGAATGTGAATTTTGTGGCTGATCGTTTGGAAGAAGGAACACAACTGGGGAAAAGAAACATTTAAATAAAAATAGTGACCAACACTAAAACTAATCAACAAAACAGGAGTCTCCTCTTACACAGCCATCCAAATCGGGCTTCCAAAGCTCCGGACAGACAGAAACCGCTCTCAGATTCCCATCTGTAGCCCAAACGCAGAATTACAGCTTAAACGTACATCAGCTGATACTGGGTGAAGGCAGAAATCCCAGAAAGCGATGGCATTAGCTGGCAGACTCAAACACCCACCCCAAGTCAAAGGTGTGTTTTAGGGGGTCAATTTCTTTTCTCTCTCTACCAAACTCCACTGGCAACACAGTTCCCAAAAAACACATGCCGGTCACTTTCAGAGAAGACTAAGGCTTCGAAAGAAAAAAAAAAAGATGATGTACATAGGTCAGTCAAAAAGGCAAAAAAACCCCAAAAAAAAAAGTCTGCCCAGTTTGCAACAAATGTGCAGACCGCCGACAGAACAGTCCGATCAGAGCGCGTCCTCCCCGACCGCTCTGAAAGCGAACGAGGGTTCAACGCCCTCGGGAAGGGAGTAAAATCGTGAAGTGGTTCTGCATAGTCAGTTCGTTTCTGTTCATAAACGCTTGTCCTCCCCTTTTTTCCTCTGCTTTTCTTTCAGTCTTTACACACCATGCTTTTTCTTGCAACCGAAACAAAGTGTACAAAAAAAGAGAGGATACAAACATAACAGTAAATACGAAAAAAAAACTGTTCACAGGAGCACCTGAGAAAGTCATTTCTCTTAACTGCTGTCACATTCCCAGCCCGCGACAAATTCAAGTATCCGAAAAGATAAAAAGAAAAAAAAAAAAAAAAACAGTTATCATAAATAATTATAACTTTACAATTTTTTGAATTGACACTTTCATATTTACAATATCTTAAATGCTTATGCTACTATTTTTTTCCCATTTTGTTTCTTTAAGTGAATCCCTGAGAACTGAGTTGAGCATCTCTTTTCTCGTTTATCCTTTCTTTCTCGTTTTCCTTCTGTTCAAAGCCGCAGAGTGCATTCGAAGTGTAGGGGACCCTCACGGGCACTTGTGTGGGGAGGGGGCGGCGGCGGGTGATGGAATGCGGAAGAAATTTTTTCAATCTTTTGCTTCGTCTTTTTCTCCCCCTTGCATTTTCAAAAGGAGTTTGAATCCATCTTTTAACAAGAATGGCAACATTTGTTTATTTCATTTTATACAAGCTTGTGAAGGTGTGGGTATTAACGAAGTGCTTGTGTAATAATGCTACTACAACTACTACTAAAACGTCACTTTTTTTGCCCCTTATGTGATTTTTTTTCTTCCATCCTAAGAATCAGTGAGGAAAATATCACAGCTGCTAATCCCATCCACCCTCTAAAAAAAAAAAACCAAAAAAAAACAGCAGGCGTTTCAACCTAAACTCGATCTGCTGCGTCTGTATTATGAAGCTAATTCACTGTAGATGAACAAAAACCCTTTTCATTCAAGACACGTTTACAATAGAAACCAATGGCCAGTTGCTTCTGAACGATAGCGGTATATCTTCACCATACACTACAGACAGAGATTAGGTTGAAAACTGCTGTGTTCCTTTATGCTTCCTCTCAGTCATCTAGGAAAAGACAGCTGAAAAGTTCCTATTCAGGTGGTGAAGAAAACACCTTTGTTCTTCTGATGCCTTGGCAGCACCGTTCTCAGGTGTGGATCGTGGCTGATAGATTCAGCATCACAGAATTCCCCTTCATCTCTTTCTCAAAAGACCCCCTCACTGTTCTGAAAAAGAGAAAAGACAAACCAAGAGGAACGGATGGGATGGGGTATGGTGGGGGTTTCTTGGGGTTTGGCCTAGTCTTGGGGAACGTGTGTGTGTGTGTGTTGGAGAATTCCCAGGTTAAGATGAACATCTCTTTGCTCAGCTGCTTCACTCTACCGTGCTTTACTCTTTTAAAAAAAAAAAAACCCAATGAGGCCTGTTTCTGAACATTAAAGCTGTTCCTTAAATACGTTTGAGGTATGAGATTAACACTGTGTGCGAGTGTTTTAGGAATGACCGTTGTTTTTTTTTTTTTTTTTTTTTTTTGAGTGTTCAAGCTCCTTCAAAAAAAAAAAAACAAACAAAAACAAAAACAATCAAACAAAAAAAAAAAAAAAAAAAAAGTTATCGCCCCGATGGAAAAGCTTTCCCAGGCTATACAAACCGCCTGTCATTTGGTTTCTCTTTATGTGCCACTTCTACACTTTTCACCACAACTGGATATCTGTAATAAATGGAAGCGAGCATACGCCAAAATAAAAAGCATTATTAAGCTTGTTCGCCCCCCACAGGTTTCTACCTGGTAGAATAAGTTAGTGAACTGTGTTTGTTCACGATAATAAAAACAAAACGAACAGAACAAAAAACAAAAAATGTAGAAATTCACAAAGAAAAATGGTAGGAAATAATGCCTTATATTTAAATAAAACGGGAACGAGCAGATCCATAGGGAGTATCCCTCTTTTTTTTTTTTTGTGCGAGTGTGGTCAACCGAAACGTTCCCGCACCAACATCATGAGTTTCTTCTTGCCCTTGTAGATCTGCTTGAGGTTGTCTATAAACTGGGCAAACTGGATGTGGCCGTCCTGGGCCAGAAGGAAGGTTTCTCTGGCCTTGCTGAGGAACTCTATGAACTCGCCATAGTGGCGCGGGCTGATGTGGGTCAGTCGTGAGTGCGTGGTGTTGATGTAGGCGCTGATGGTGGCATCCAGCAGCTGCCGAAGGGGCGCCTTGTCTGTGCTCATGAGCTTGCCAGAGTTACGACGGCCTGGGATTCCGGCCAGGCCCGGGGCCGTCATGGTGCAGCGGCGCAGGATGTCCGACAGCACGGTTGCACAATGCACACTTTTGACCACTAGGGGAATGAGAGCAGCAAGCTCATTTTTGCCCAGTGAGTGGCTCAGAGCACAAGCCCACAGGACATCATTAATGGCCGGGTGTGTGTCCTGGTTGTAGGCCAAGTTGAGGTGGGCCATAGCTAGCGAGGCCAGTTTAAACGCCCTCAGTGGGTAGCCGCGGTGCTCCATGTAGCGCGCAATGGTGAACAGCTGCGAGTAGCTCATGCCCGTGGAGGCGGCATCGATGACTATCTGGTAGGCTGTCTCAAAGGCAATGTGGTCCTTCTCGCACAGTGTCAGGGCTGAAAGAGCGCAGTTCTGAGGGTCCTTCATAGCGCACTGCAGGGCGAGCGTGCGGGCGCAGCCAGCCAGCTCCTCTCGCTGAGGGTAGTCCAGGCTCAGTCGCAGCACCGTGTTGTGGGACATGACTGTGGCAGCCACGATGCTCGTCGCTTCAGTTGGAGTGAAAAGGGTGTACCAGCTCTGCAGGATGCTGACCAGAGCTCGCAGACCTGCGGCAGGGACAGAACGGATGATTAGAGCTGTTCAGTACAACATTGCATTCATAACATAGGAAATAATATTCCCCAGTTTCTAATATAAAAGTGGGGTGCGTTTCAAATCAAATATTACACAGAAAATTACAAAAGCGTTAGATACAGACCGACTTCAGTAGCACATGTGACCAGCCAGCGCACCATCTCTCTGCGTCTCCAGTTAAGAGTAGACAGAGTCATTCTCATCACCTGCACGGAAATGTTGATAAACACATATTAAACACAATATGACAAACACCCATGCGCACTAGGGCTGGGTGATACTCGAAATACACAGCGTGTACTTCGTGAGTAGTAGTAAATGGCTATATTGTGAAAACTATCATCTGTGTAATGAAATTTGCTTCATTTTTCTGTGTACGCATTTTGCTCTCAGATACGCCACACACTTGCCCACCCATTCAGATACTCCAGACGTGTGTGACACACATAAGTGAGATGTGTGCTTCCGTGTATCTGGAGGAAACAGTGTGATTTTTGCATCCAATCAATATAAAGAGGATTTGTTGTAGCAACTACTAGAACCACCACACTGGTGTGATTGTATTCTTACAGGAGATTTTAAATTTCAAGGTATGTTTTGTTTAGTGATAGCCTGAAAATTGAAATATTTCAAAATGATTAAGTCATTGCATGAGTGCACACATGTACATAAACGAACACACACAGATACACACACACACCTGCAGGCCAAGCTCCAAGGCAACATTGAGCAGTGTGATATCAGGAGGGTTGTCTGCGGGGGTGGCGATTTTAAAGGCGTCCTGGGCTAATTTGAAGATAAGTGAGGAAGAGTGAATGTTTTTCTGGATGGCCTCCAGAACTGTACGTAGTCTCAGCATGTCGCCTATTCAACACAAACCACAAATTCACTTGGATTAAATACTAACAGTGGTACTGTTCATTAAGGTATTCACATTGAACATGTGCAAAACTGCTGCTAAAAGAGACAAAATTTCAACAGCATGTAAGACAGTGCCGAAATGACAATTATAATACTCAAGACTTTCTTCTGCAGCTTCACAAATTCCCATTACCAAATATATTTTTCACACCTATCAAACACAAATATGTAAGGCTGAACAATCTGGGAGAAATGTCTGATTTTTCAGACCATTATTGTAACTACAATAATATCTGTGGTTATTTTTAATGCATTTTGGTCTAGCACCAAAACTTATGGAAAATAGTCACTCTTATGAGGCTGAAATGTTGACGCAGTGTACAAAAACATCCATATAATTTCCCATTTCCAAAGCTGTTGGGAAAAAAACATCACTATTTAATACATTTTATATAATATATGCAATAAAAGCTACTTTTAAAAACTCTCGATTGTGTACTTTCAAATTTCATGACTGAAATAAAAGTTTTTCTTTCAGTGATGTAGAATATATTTTGTGTGTATCACTCTTTGATCATCACTTACCCTTGGCTGCAGTGAGCATTGTTGAAGCCAGCTCACATTGCTGGGACTCCAGGTGTCCGAGGGTGAACCAGCGGGGATATCTGCTGGGTACGATGGAGATGCCATGGTGGGGGTGACCCACATCACCCGTGGGGGCCGTGGACTCCAAAACAGGCAACCTACGATACACAACCACATTATTAGCATTTCTGGCCAATTCTGGTTATTATAGAAAACAGCATTTCCTCAAAGACATCCTTCCAGATTCATCTCATGAAGAGTGCATTAAAACCAGAAAGTGTACAAAATACATTCCCAGGACTAGACCTGGATCTCTTCAAGATACAATCATTTATAATTTCACTTCATGCTATGATTGTACTGTTTTCAGCACTCTGTATTCCACTTGCTTTGTCTTTATGCTGAGGCAGCAGCTCTGCTGGTCTATGCTCTGCTGCTCATGTCTGGGGGAGCGTGCAGTGGGAGCTGCATTATTGATTGTGTATCAGTGAGGACCCTGAGGATCTGGCCTGGATTAATGATGGCACAGTAATAAAGGCCCATAGAGACTCTACAGGGTTGCTGCCAGTGGGAGCGGACACACGCAAGCCCTATAACACAGGAGACTAAGTGTATGTATGTATGTGTACTGTAGTTCTGCATGTGAGCCTAGTTTACCCAAGAACCTCATTAAAACCTTCATTAAATTAAAGCAAGTGCTACTGATGAAGCCGCAGAAATCCCAGCAATGCCTGGAATGCACAAAGAATCTCAGGAACCAAACCCGTGTTCTTCTAACCAGCTCAACAACCATGCATCAATGCAAAATAGGTGCCTTAAGTATGTCCAAACATGTTACGCAGTACTATACATATGGACATTTTCTTACATGCACCATTTTCTGATGACTGTTTTTCTAACCCTCAGTGTTAACTTTAGCTGTCAATTTTGCTGCAAGTGCTCTCCACTCTCTCTCTCCTGGTGGGTCACAGGATTCCATATTTGAATGTTTCCCCTGCTTTAACACACTTATTTCAACTCAACATGGGTGTGATAATTAGCGTGGATGAGTAGAAACAGGTGCGCCAGAGGAGGAGGAACATGCTGCCCAGTCGGTTCGAGTGGAAAGTGGAAAGAACAGCACAGGGGGGGAAAAAATCACTATTTGTTTTGTTATTCAATATACAACCACTTCAACATTAATTTAAATTATAAACCATAAAGCAAACTGTATATTAGGTGTTTCTCATTTCAAGTAGTTTCGTACTGTATTACCTTTTTACATTAGTTTGTCCAGTTATCTACCATGACATTTGACGCACTAGCTGTATTACCTTATGGAATCATTTTATATCTATATATTTTTAAATGATTTACTGTGAACTGACATGGTTGTATATTAGCAAAAACAGAGTGTAAAATACTGAACAGTAATATTATTAACCACAGGCTTGCATTTCTTGCATGTTCTCACCTCATGGCCCTCAAGCCGATCTTGTAGGCCAGGTCTGTGTCGTGGGGAAGGAGTGCTGTGAAGAGGTACTTGGCGAACGTGTGCATGGGTACACTTTCTCTGTGGATGACTTCACCAAGGCCACTGAATGGACCGCCTACATGTAAACAGACACACGGACAGGAAATCAGAACTTGCATTCCAACTGAGCCATATTCTATAAACTGATGGTCTCTGATAACCTCCTATTTCCCAGATCCCACAATACACCATACCAGTCGGTGCGGCCCTACTGGACACGACCTACCCATAAAGGACAGTGATACACAGCTACAGACAAAAAAGAAACCATGCCAATTTTTTTTTTTTAAATCAGGATCTCGACAACCAGTCCGTGCCAGTGTCTGTTAAATTCCTACACAAGCACCTTATTCTGCTTTATAAGGTATTAGTTAGGTGATCACTTGAATCAAATCTTCTTTAATGGGGAAAGTATTTAAAAAAAAAAAAAAATGCTGTAATCAACAATCCTCTTCTAATCTGACCAGTTGTATGACAAAACACTGCTAGAAGTACATCAAAGGTAATAATTGTCATTTTGTTTAAAAGTGAACAAGACATTTGTTTTCTTTGAATTATTCTGTGAACACAGCATCATTTCTCTTATTTTCATGTTTTGTCATTTCCTTTAAAGCTTTTTGCCATAACTTTGGGAGTAGCAATTGGGGATCGGTTCTGTCTTTTGTGATAGTGGTCCATGTAGCACTGCTGATTTTTAAATGTAGGGGATAGGATTGAGGAACTGTGTGATTCCAATGCTGTGCAAGCTTTGAGAGATTTGATGTTTTACTATAGACTGCATAAAAAGAAAAAGGAAAGTGGCGCTATCATCATTCTGAGCAGCAAGTTGCATTAAGAAAAAATTAACAGTTCAGATAGTTGATATGTTAGTTGCATTAAATTATGTCAAAAGAAAAAGGGGGCGAAAAGTGTGATCATGAGCGTGTGTAGGCCAGAGAAAATAAGGAGGGTGGCATGAGAAAGAGATATGGAGAGATCAGCAGCCCAGTTGAGGAGTGTGGGAAAAGCGAAAGATAAATAGGAGGGAGAGAGAGAGGGGGGTGGAGAAAGATACAACAGCAGTGAGAAAGAACGATGGCAGAGAACAGGGTATTGAAAAGATCAGGATGCTGAGACAGAGCGCGTTAGAGGAGACTGGGATTTTATGTTCTGGTAGCAATACAGAGGAGGTGTGTATGTGTGTATTTAAAGACAGTGTCTTTGTACCTTCTAGTAGCAGTACAGCCTGTTTTCGGAGTGTCTGGACCAGCAGCTCATCCAGTTCCAGCTCCTGCAGCTTGGCTACGATCTGCTCTTCATTCCGACAAACTTTATCTTGGGCATACAGTCCCTCAGGCATCAGCCGCTGCTGCCCCATGCCCATCAGTGCCACCTCCAGGGCCAGGGCCAGGTATGACTCGCCACCGTCTGCACAGCCCCACACGGGCACGTGCTGATACACCGGGGGTTTAGGATCACCTGAATCTGCAAAGACATTAAGAGTGACCACTAAGTGACAGTGACTCCACATCATCAGTTTGGGTCAATACTGACCCGTCATTGCAGTTGTTCGTTAAATCAAATTGACCTATTCCTGCATCTTTAGTTTTGCACTGGAGCTACAAAACTAACGTAGCTATAGAGGAATGGAAGCTTGTATCTAATAGTACAGTTTAAACTGCTGGCCCCACAAACACTTGCCTTAAAACACAAACATTATCCATAAAAACACGCTATCCACAAAACAGAGAAAATGTTTAGATAAACACAGCTATTGTTTTTAGCTATGCAACTACTTATTCAAACCTGGGTGCTGAGGGGTGGGATGATTGAATAATGCAAATTCTACTCTTTGCTGTATTAGTGGTTTAGCTACAATACACAAAGAAACGCGCCAAAGTAAATAAATGTAACAGAAAGCATATCTTGCCTGATAATGAACATTTGCCAAACATTTCAGCCCAAAAATTACATCACTTTGTGGTATAGACCCTTCTCCAAATAACAACTTACAAGCATTACAGACTGCAGTGTGTAATAGTGAGCTGAAGGCTAAAGGCTGGAACATAGAGAACCACCATCAGAGTAAACCATCACTGTCTAACAAGGACCCTTCTGTACTTAACAGTCATGTACCATGACCAGAGTATGGGATCTGAAGGCATGCATGTTTTTGTTAATATACCCATATGAGTGTGTGTATTAAAAGGCACTCAGCACTAGCTCTTAAACCCTCATGGCTAACGAACCCGCTGCCCTGTGTCGGCATCAGGAGTTGACAGCAAAAACACGGAGGCCTTGGTTAAAAACCACACTGATAATTCAATGGATGTCTCCGATTCTACAGAGAGTTTTCTTAATGTTGAAAGCCCAGAAACAGCATTTCAGTATAAGTAACAAAACGTTTTGTAGAAGTAAATACAGTAGAAAACTAGCCTTATATATAAAAAACATTGTTAAAGTTTTACCGTAATCTTGACCCTAAACGTAACCTCAGTAACCACAATGTAATGGTTTGGAAAAAGCAATTTACAAAGTCAGAAAAATGTTGGTAGTGTGTGTTCTCTTATTTTTAAAGTAAAGGTAAAGTAAATGTGTTTTTGTACTGAACATGTATTAAAGAAAAATAGACAGAGACTCCCAAACACTAACTCAAGTCATTTGCCCCAAGAAATGCAAAAAGCATTTATATGCACGCGCGCGCACACACACAAACTTATATAAAAACACCCAAATCACCGTACCACTTGGCTGCATTATTCCACAGCACAATAGCTCCCTGTTGGTGTCTCACAATGGAAACACAATGGCCAACATTACCCTTTTCGGGCTAGAGCTGGGGAGGGATGTATAGAATGCAAATGCTGATTGATTTTATTCGTTTTACTCTGCCGTGTGGTCTGAATGACCTCCATGCTACAATAGTACACGCTCCCCTCCCCTGATGCAAACACTAAGCAAAATGAATGAACCACACACACACACACACACACACACACACACATCAGTGTGTAAGAGACTGAATAATGGCATGAGTGTCTTAAAAGAGGTGTGAAAGGACACAACGGCCTAACCTGGCACTCCCCCACTACACACATACACACACCTCCCCTCTGGGTCACAAACACACAATCAGCCAATAATAGTCTACCTCCGGTATCCATGGTGTTGTCATCTTCCACTCGACACGTTTCGGTGAGGGTAGCAAAAAGGCAACCGATAGGGTCAAGGGGGTGACCCACCCAGCCCTCCAGATTAGTAGTGCTGGTCATTCCCCTCTGCAGCAGCTCTGGATAAACACACACACAAAATAGATTTAATCAAATAATAGTTGATAAATGACCAAATCCCTAGCAACTTGTAATTAATTTAACAGCTGTTCCACAAGAACATAAAGATCAGTTTCCCGGTGCTGCACATTTTCATGTTTTCCTTGCTCTAGCACTAGCTTATTCAACTCAACAGCTCACTAACAAGCCTTTCGTGAGGTGAAAATGGGTGTGTTACAGCAGGAAAAATGTGGTGTAGAGCTACTCCAGGACCAGAGAATTGAACCACTCATACATAGAACAGGACTAAAAACGGTGCAATTGATTACATACGCTAAAAATGTCTGGCGAAAAATATGACAAAAAGCTCAATCAGATATCAGTTTTTATCCAACAAGGCCCACAATGCATGTTTTTTTGTTTATAGAGAAATCAGTTCAAGAAATTGAATTACATAGTTTGTTCTCCTGAACAGTGTACAAAGTCCATTGTTTTCGGGTCCTACAGCAGCACAATGGTGAGCACACCTCACCTGGGCTTGGCCACTGGTTTGGCACAAAGACCAATTTACAAACAAACTGCAAATCGATGAGGCTCATAGTATAACATCAATCTTACTTCCTATGTTAGCTTTTATTATAAAAGCTTTATGTCACAGAGTTAACAAAGCCACACCAAATAATGGCAGTGAGGTAGAACAGTGAGGTTGAAAACAAGCCTTTTCAGTAGATAAGGTAAAACCTCCTGTCTTTCAGTGGAGCACAATGGAGCTTTTGTAGGCCCTTGGCTATATAAGCCTAGTATCTTGCCAAGCAGATAAAGAGTGCTGTACGGTCATGTTCTGAGCCATGTGCTTGTGCGTGTCTTACCTTTCTTCTGGTGTTTGTAAATGTCCAACTGCCGCTGTTGCTGAAGCCGAAGCGTGTTAATGATGGCCACGGCCAGACGCAGAGCCTCCCTCGGGTAACCGTGGGAACGCAGGGCATCCACCCTGGCACACGCAGTAGGCACATGATCTAGAAAACAGATCATACAGTCACATTCCAGTGTTCCTCTTTGTTGTTTTTCTCTTCTAGATATAACCGAACGGCTGAGGTTGGGCTTAAGCTGTGGAAATGGACCAAAAGCTGCTTATTTTTGCTCCTTGATCCCACACAAGTGGAATTAGAGAGCTTATGGCACTAACAGTAGGGTCGCTATGCTCGTGCACATGCAGATATTTCCTTAAAACTCTGCCTCAGTTGATTATCCATTTGAGTGGCAAGAAAAACGTGTAAACACAGTATGCTTTCGAGGGCTGAAACTGTTTTTGATAAATCGACTTACTCTCACTTTCTCAGTTCCTGTCCCTTTACTGCTCGATCATTCAAAGCTAGCCTGTATAACAAATGACTGTGGTGTACTCCAATCTCCAATTGATGCCCTGTTGTGGATGTTTAACAACTGTTGCAGCCTTAATGCTGTGTTCTTACATGAGGCTGATTCTGTGACACTGTAAAAGGTTATTTGTATGAAGATTGACCCACTCATAGCCCACGTTTCTTTCTTACCCAGCCACAAAGGCAGGCCCTGGGGGTTAAACAGCAGGCTCTCCCCCTCTCTCTGATAAGCAGGGGACATGTAGAAATCGCTGCTGATGATTCTCTGCAGGTGGCTGTCCTGCCAATGCAGATCACATGCTTCCATAGCGCGCGTGAACACTGTCCGCCTGGGCCTCGCCAGAGAGTCTGCGATACATAAATATCAAGTTAGAATGAGCATGGGATTAAAGTACAAAAACTAGTAATGTACACATAAAACACACCCTCGGAGCATTTAAAAAAAAAATATATATATATTTTCAACCAAGAACAATTATACTTTACCCTGTATTGAAAAACATACATCTGTTGGCTCTAATGAGACTTACAATGACAGTCAGTGGGCAAGTGCCAACTGACTACTTTTAGAAGAGCTTTGTTAAACAATGCTGGAGTTTTGTTTAAGAGGTTATTTGAGGTTATGTGAGGACTGACCTTGTGCCAGGTTGCTCTGAGGCAGGGCGTTGGTGATGTTGGGCAACTCACTGCCATAGTTGCCATCCTCGAGGGGGCAGATATCCATATCACCCCATTTCTTCAGCTGCTTCAGCCACGCACTCTTCTCCTCGCTTTTACAGTGTGGGTTCAACACGATACACACCCACAGTGCACCTGCAAAACAACACAACACATGGCGATAAAGCGATGACACGCAAGGGACAAACGGCTGAGAACAATACTAAGGAGTGTCTCGGAAAATATGGGCGAGGAGAAAGCAAGAGCAAGAGAGAAGGAGAGACAAATGAGGATGACCAGTTCTATAATTAATATCAACCATTATTTGATTACTTTTCCATCTTTAATTGTTTGTGTATCAAATGATTTAATCTTTTATGGTCTTTAATAGTGCAATGAAAAAATGGCAGCTATATCACACCATAGATTACCTTTAGCTACTATTTTGGTTTACTTTTTCCTGACTAATGGATGCATAACTGAAAAACATAGTGGAATAAAGTAACTGAGAAAGAGAGAGAGAAAAAGACAGTGTACATCAGAAAGTGAGAAAGAGAGCCAGAGGCAGATCCCTCCGCTTCCTGTAGCTTTTAATGGATCTTAAGGGTGAAATGGAAAAATGAGAGGCTGGCATATAATGGAGTAGGTGCTAGTGCATCACTGTCAGCATGTGTCAAACACTGGCCCGTACGGAGCAGGAGATGTGGCAGGTGCAGGGCAGCCTGCTCTGCCTCTGCTCTTTTACAACTGTCAGCATCACACACACTGCCTTTCTGCAGAGAACAGATGGCCGGGGCTGTGTCTGTTTCCACCGCTGTCATTTACACCTTCATCAAATGGTGCTGATTGGCTGAAGTGCTAATAATGCCCACAGCGCCCTCCAATTGGAGGGCTTACTGAAACCCTGACAGGCCTTTTCTTTTATTTGATGCTTTGTCAGTCCGGTATGGCCTTTACTAATGATTATTTCAAAAGCTGACCAACCAGTATAGTTAAACGACTAATCAAATGTTTTATGCTATTTATAACCTGTGTTATGTGCAACAAAAGAACAGGGGTCTTTCAACTCATATGTAAAGAACTCTACAGAAAGGCTTGGTATTATAGCGTGTACTTTGCGCAAGTTGGTTGACAGTTTGACTAATTACCAACTGATAATGGCTGACCAGCGAGTTTTCTCTTGGTAAATCAGGATGCATAGGATAACGGAGAACGTGTGTACATGCTACTGCAGCATCGGTCTCGGAGGAGAAATGCTAGCAGAGGCCCGCTCTCAAACGAGCCTGCTCAGGAAGCACTTCCATCGACCCTCGTAAATGGCCTGATCAATAGAAAGCAGTCTGAAAGCCCATTGATCCCAAGCCGTTTATGGCCTCCTGATAGAGGTGAGTGGTCAGACCTGTGCATTGACTTGCAGAATGCATGGTTGCTGATGAAGCATTGCAGGCCACACAGTTGTGCCTCAGTGTTTAGCATGCTCTGCTCTGGCATATAAAAATATTGTGACATGCACTGATAGATCCTAGTAATAAGCCTGCCACGTAATCACCTCTGCTTAAACAAAGAGCAATATACTAGCAGCCATAAGACTGAAATGAAGCCCGCAAGATGATGCCAATAACTACTGTATGTATTTTAAATAGCCTGAGCAATCATTACTACTATTCCAAAAAAACATAAAAAAAACAAAACAGCCCTAATGAAAGATAAATGTTGCTGTAATGTTGCCAGCTTATAGTATCTAACAATGTCTTCTTTGTCACAAATTATTGAGACAATATAATTTAATGTTATGGAAGAGAAAAGAGAGAGGAGCTGCAAGAGTAGTGAGAAGACAAACAAGATGCTCATGGTCGACACAGTTTGCCTAGGAGGCCATAACTCACCCAGCTCGTCCCACAGCTGCCGGCACTTGTCTGTCATGCCGGTGCCCTGTTGTCGCCATAGCGACAGGCGTGGGTCGGCCATGAACTGTTCGGTGATGAGAGTGAGCATTCGTGCTCCGTTTGAGTCTCGCATACGCAACATCTCCCGGACCTGCAAACAACCAGAAACAGGACAGGAGTTAGGTTATACATCCCACACCACTGTTACTCAGTCACAGAGTCTGGAAGTCTCCTTGAAATTATACAAACACAGAAATCCCCGCCTCATAAAATGTCTGTCCATGACCGGGACTATAAAGAACACTGTGTGGAACCAAAGCGACTGCAGCATATTCTCAATGTTAATTTCCAGTGCAATCATGTGCCTAAATTCTGCAGTGAAGCAGTGAGGTATCTGTATCACAGGGAATAGTAGAGCCGTACTGGTAGGCGCAAAGAAGAGGCTGCTTGACATTTAATTAAAGCGCATTGATTTAAATAGGCCTCACAGGATTTTGTAGCCCCATAATTTATCACAATAGCATCTTTAGTATTGAGCATCCCTTCCACTTATGTGGAACACACACACGCGCATACAGACACACACACACTTTTATGCAATGCTGGGAGATAGGACATGCACCATATGCATAATAATAATACTACTAATGATATCCCATTCCCTGACAGGTGCCATTGTACCAAGATAACCTCTCAGTAGTTTTAAGCTGTGGTTGATTATTTGGTATATATTATACACACAGTACATATCTATATCATAAAATTAGGTTTCTTACCTTTGCAAACATAGAGTTAAGCTGTTTGCCTGAGCCATAGTATCCTCCCTGGGAGAGAAACTGTTTGACCTGCTCTCGGACCTGCTCCTCGTCCAGGTGCCAGCAGTTGTCGTCATCTATACTGGCTCCTGCTGTGGGGTCCGGGGCACCTAAACAGACACACATGCACGGAAAAGGGTTAGGAAAAACACACAATTAAAATAACATCCTACTTGCAGCATGAAAGCTTGGATTTAACGTTCAAGAAGCACACATGCATTAAGTTTGTTATGAAGCAAATCACAGAAACAAGGCACAATGTGTGAGAGTGACTGCTGGAAGGTAAGAAACTGCGTGAGAAACAAAAGACAACTATACTATGTAATTTACACAGTAACACTCCTATTTATATCAAATGACTCAAAATACTTGTTGGAGGGGTGGAACACTCTTAAGAAGAGTTTTCAGAAATGAAAGCTATTGACACACGCCTCCCTACACAGCACCTCAGCCTGGGTAATACCACCCTTTCAGTGAAAAGCACACACTGATTTGGAAATAAGAGACGAGAGATGGAATGCATTAGAGATTTCATCACTTTATCTGGAGTGTATCACTCTATTTCCAATACATCAATCCTCTTTAGGCTTACTCTTCATCCATTCTATAAGACGACTTACAGGCACACTCTACTCAACTGAAGCTCAGATAAGCTCAGACGCTGCCCCCGCCCCATCTATTTATGCCTCTGTAAATAACCGAGCACACACACACACACACACGTTTGTATGTAGGTATGTGTATGCATGTGTATTCTAGAAATGCATCAATAGTCATTATTGCCATTTTGTTTAGGAGTGAACAAGAGAGTTGTTTTATTTGAATTTCTGTAAGTTCTGTAAGCACTGTATCACTTCTCTTGCTTTGATGTATTGTCATTTATATTAAAACTATGCAGTAAATCAATATTTTTATTTGGAAATGTGGAGAAATATTGTCAGCAGTTCTGTTATACATATACACACATACATACTGTCAGTACATTGTGTGTGGTACTGTCAGTTTGGTTGACAGTACCACACACGTATTTAAAAAAACAAAAACACACGTACATTTGCATGCTGAATCACGCGAACACCAGCAGTTTACTGGTGACAATATCATGCTATCAGCATTAAGCACAAACACACCCTCTATGTTCTGTACTATACAAAGCATCGCTGTGTGTGATTCACTACTCCTCGCAGATATCTGACTGTCCTTGGCACTTGTTTTTGTGTATGATAAGAGGATCCATGCTGAAATGGAGATTATATCTTAACAGGCTTGGCTGGACTTACAGGAGCAATAACGACTTGTGGATTAACCACACTGCAGTCATAAGCATTCGGATGGGATTTATAAGCCTTAAGCATTTATACCTGCTTCAGAAGGACAAAGAGAGAAGTAGGAATGTCAGAATACTTTTGTAGTATGCATATGTACACCATTTTAAACTGAAACCTTAGCGCATTTTATCATTTCACACTAGCCACTCTGTGAAACAAGCAGAGAAATTCGGTGGAACATGTGTAAGAGCATTTTTACATGCTCTGTTACATGGAAAAGATTAATTTTGTTAGAAACTTATAACCAGTTATGTACACAGCCTCGTTTCTTTGGATATAGAAGGATAACTTTTGATATCTAATCTCTTTTCCTAAATTCAAACATTTGGAACGCTATTCCAGAATGCAAATGAATGATAAACCAATATGTAACTAAATAATGGATTAAAGGGTACAGTAAAACAGACATAACACTAGACTGGAGACCCTAGAACTAGAGACAGCATGAAATGTATTCTAACTTACTTAAAGTGTTCTGACATTTGCTGTACATAGACAGGCTTTCCTATGTCAAACTACTAGCACTTTCAATCAGCCTATATTATACTGCCTTGGTCCTAACTGGGTGGGCTCCACTTCCCAAATCATACACTACTCTTCTCTTTTCCACCTTACTTTTATAAACAACTATGTAAATGATCTATAATGAGAAAATAATAGAAAGCTTGTTGACTGCACTTTTAAAAAAAGAAGTCAATAGGCAGGTCTATTATTGTACTAAGCACAGAGATGCTTTGAAATTACTGTCAGTTGTAATCAGGTGTATCCTAAAGATGCTACAGAGATACTGGAATGTTCCTTAAAGACAAAACCTTGACTGTCAAACAGAAATCTTGTGATCTTGTTCCTAATGGATGGTATATCCAGTTACCCAGCTAAACTGGAAAATTCTACTCTGTGAAAACCCCAGCACTCCCTCTCTCCCATTCTAGACCAGGGTAGGACATGAAGAGAGGTGAATGAGCAGACGTGTATTCAGCCTCATGTGCTTTAATGTTCCACTGGAGGAGAGGAGATGAGAGGGAAGCATGAGAGAAGAGACATCTGCTTTTCCTCACCTATCCACTTTCAGTCTAATTCAGACTTCTAAAGCTCTGGAACACTAATATAAACCATCCCGGCATATTTCAGTGTAAAGAGCTTTACTTGGCACAGATAAAACTAATGCAGTTCCCAAACAGTGTCGTTAAACAGAGATAATAAGATAGTAGGCGGAAGATCACATCTCATAGTTGGAAATATTAGCGCTGTGCTTCTTTTGAGAAAAAGAAAGGCCCAGTGGAAGCTGTACAGAAAGAGTTGAGAGGGTGTGGTCACTGGAATACATGACTACCCAAACACATCCTTTTGCTTTACCGGGCCAGCAAAATAGTGAACTAAGCAATACATGGAATTATTTCAAACAAAGGTAATAAAGTTAGTAGTTCTACAGATTCTTGTGTGTACATTATAGCTCTGAGGGTCAGACCGAAAGTGTGCATATGCCTAAAATATTAGGATAAATCACTAAAATCAACTCACAGATTAGATAATAAACAATCCTGTTTTGTGTTAGTAATTCAAATGCTCTACAGCATTGTTAAATATAAGTAAAGGAAAACAATGCAAAAACAGTTGCAGGGCGATGAAGTGAAACCCTGGACCCAGTGGCAGATCTGTCAATGTTAAGAAGTGCAAAAGGGGTCCACATGCCCGTGCCTCACCGTGCACTTGGTTGATCTCAGAGTTAGAGGATAAGATTTCGTCTGCCAGTTTCTGGGCAGTGGGCAGCACTTCTGTGTGATGGGCTGTGATGAGGTACTGCACCAGCTTCTGCAGCTGGTCCCGGTTCATCTGGAAGAGCGTCTCGGAGATGGGCAACCGCAGCTTGACCTGTTCAGGCTTGCGGATGCGGTAGAGGGATAGTGCCACCACATGGGCACAGTAGAAAATGTCACGGTTGCCACAGCCACACGTCACTGAGGTGATTTTACAGCGGTCGAAGCTGATCGCCACCCGGTGCGTCGTCTCTGGCTCTGACTGAGTAGCCGGTTCTGTGACAGTCCCGCTGAGATGGAAACCTTTCAAGAGAAATAGAGAAACGGGGGAAGAAAGGTTAGCATAAGAGACGGAGGAAACATAATTTAATGTATTGACCAAATTAAACCAAGACTGAGAATCACATGGTGCAAAAAAAAAAATAGAACCCATATTAAACTATTCTGACTAGGACGGGGGACGGGACGGGACGACAAAAACCAGAACATCTTGATAAGTTCCTATACCCAGATAATAGTAGAGGCTCTGTAAGTAAATTATGCGAGTGCACGCTCTGAGAAAGTAAACTGACCAAGCTCAGGGTGATCAGAAAAGCCTGCAATCTGAGACATGGGTTTCCTAGAAGCCTGCCTGAGGACCAGATAGTAAGAAGACACAGCAGCTACAAAACTACCACTCAAGCCATGTGGTCCTTTGGCAGCAAAGGATTAAGGTCAAGAAAACCAACACCATCCTGGCCTGAGCAGACTATTCCTCACTACAAGAGCTGCTTTTCAGGCACTGAGCTGTTTCAGGATGGAACCTGTTGCACCCGGCCAAGGGCTCACTAAACTAAAGCAATGGATCAGGGTTCTAAAAGTCCATCAAAGCAAAACAAAAACTAACAAAATAAATAAAACAATTAATACAAACTATGTAACATTACTCCTCCCTAGTAGACAAGATGTCAGTAACAGTTGAACCAAAGCCTTACAAAACAGCAGTCTACAAAACAAAACCAGCCAGTCAACAAAATGCAAATGCATGCAATGATTGACGGAATGAGCCCCTTTTCCTCCCATCTCAAAATCCCAAATTACACATTTTGCCAACTTTGTGTATGCCTTTTTTCCAGTGTTTGTAGACTCTTAAAATGATCCTAGTTGAAAATCTTCTGGCCCTCCTGGAACAATAAAGCTGAATGACTGAATTGTTGTCTAGTTCTGGTCAACACCCCCAGTAAATAACCCAGAGATGTCACAATGCTACTGGGATACCCAGGAGAGCAGACAGACTGCTTTCTGCTCCTAGTGCCCCCTGACCTCACTCTTCCAGAAGGCTGGGGCCATGAATCCCTCCTTGGGGAGCCTATTGGGAGTCCACTGACTCTGAAGGGCTGTAATACTGGGCCTGATGACAGGGGGTGCTGAGAAGTTTCGCCCTGAAACAAGTCCCAAAGGAGGTGGGGGTTAATGCCCGGGGCCACTATGATGCTGTGAAAGGTGAGGGGGCTGAGCTGAGAGATGGGGAGTGAAGCGTGCGTGTTATGGTGCAGTCCCAGTACAAAAATTGGGAACCCTACAATGTCAGCTTTATTTTTGGTAACCAAGGAAAAGGTTAGGCTGAGGTTTAGGCTTGTCTTGCCAAAGAATAAAAAAAATATATACAAATGTGAGCCTGTAGCCAACAGCACAGCTCCTTCCTGACTTTCACCAGTAAAATATTAATGATGAAGAATGCAGGATGAGGGCTGGGCGATGGGGTTTACTGTACTGCACTCTAAACCATGGCAACCCACACTGCTATCAACACTCAGGAGTTGGATTACTGCGATGCTGAGATGGGCAGAGGGGAGGTTTCACACAGTTTGGCATGTGACAAAAATCTCTCTTCGCTCACAGACTACGAGGAATGAACACAGCTTAACAGAAAACAGCCTTGAGAGTCCAAAGTAGCGATATTTTAACATAGTTTAATTGAATTCCAGGTGGTTGAACAGAATATAGTTGTGATTAATACTATGGTGAATTTCAGCAGAGAAAATGATTATAAAATCACAACACAGTTCAGTAAATAAATGATCTTTAAACATCCAAAATAGACGGAATAAAATAAAAGTTGAATTAAATGTCGTACGATATTATTACAGCTTATAATATTACAGTCAGCCAGACAAGTTATTACTGAATAAAACAGCAAATTATTCATATGACAAGTGGCACAAGCATAGCTTCTCAGGATAGGTCAGCATGGCTGTCTAATAAGCACGAGCAAAAGCCGGCCAAATCCCACAAAAGGCTTTTCCAGGCGAGTTCTTCTGAGAAAGGCGGACCCCACTAACCCCTCCCTGAGTTTTTTTTTATTCCTTCAGAAAAGAAATCCGACGTCCAATTTACTGCCAAACCCTTTCAGGCAGAGCCAGCAGCACAGAGCCACCTGATTAAGGCGAATTTATGGTGAGGTCTGTTTCCATTTTGATAAAGGACAAAAAAAAAAAAATAATAAAGAGAGCGGGGCCACTACCCCTATGTGTTGCAAATGACGTGAGCCACAATGGCGAGTTTAAAGCAGATTTAGGTGGAAACAAAAGAGCGTGCGAGATGAGAGTGAATGTATTTCTGCAGGCTGCTGTCTCTTTAAGGATAATCTATTAGCAATATATCTGTACACAGTCGGCGTGTCTCACTGCGTGAAACCGAGATGTCTCCACTAAAAGAGAAAGTCTGTAAGAATGCCCTGATGGAAACATAACATAATGGGAGGATTCCTTCTGTTAGCGCTCCGCAGAAGGCATTTCACAGCGAAACAGCTTTTCTTCTCAAAAGGACGCTGGATGAACGCAGGGGCTGCGGCATATTTGCAAAGCCAACATTGAAATGCCTCGCCTTCTGCAGTTTATGCAAACTTCTGGAGTGTTTTACATTTCAAAGTGCCTTTGGCATTCGGCGTGGACCGAGAATTCCAGTCTCTGCTATGAGATCATGGTGACTGAACTGTAGAGCTGCACAATGTGTTGTTCGTTAAACGTTATCATGATACTGGCCTTCGCAGTAAAGATATGGCAGTAGTCTACAACATGTAAATAAGCCTTTTTACCAATACAACTGTAGCATTACTGTGTGCCAAGTATCCTACACACAGTAAAGCTATTTTGGTTAACATAACACCAGTCAATATCTTCACTTGTGTCATGTTGTTGATTTGTGTGTGTGTCGGTAGCATGTCCGATCAGCCACAAACATTAAAATCACTGAGAGGTAAAGTGAATAACATTTTCTCAGCAAGAGAACAGCAAGGAAAAATGGTTGTAAAGAACTAAGCGACTCTGACAAGGGCCAAATTGTGATGGCTAGATGACTGGATGCAAGCATCTCCAAAACAGCAGGCCTTGTGGTGTGCGATATTCTAGGCAATGTTCTACTACCCTATTACCCTGACATGCATCACTACCACACTACAAAAAATTGTTTTACAAGAACACGATAAGGTGGTGACTTGGTCTCCGAACTCCAACATCTGAGGGATGATCTGAAGGGTCCATGGAGCCCGTTAACACCTTGCTGCCAGATATCACAGCACACTTTCAGAGGTCTTGCATAGCATATGACTTGACAGGTCTGAGGACTGTTTTAGTGGCACAGGAGGGACCTACACAATGTTAGGCAGGTAATATAATAGTTGTACAATTTAAACCAACCATTCTCCTTTAAAATTTGACAAAATTATTCATATCAGGAGATTGAGATTGTTCAATAATTGTTGCACAACTACACTGTTAGAATGGTATTTGCCAGTTTGTCCTCAGTCTTACTGCTTCTAGTACAGAAAATATGAAGACAAACTGGTAAATACCAACACCCACACATCAATCACACATGGATCTCTACAGTACCACAAAGCAACGTACTGCCCACTGCAACAATATGACCTGCATTAGTGGTCACCAAAATGGCATTAATCTAAAGGTTATAAAAAAAGAAAAGTGCTTTAAGAAGAATAACTCCCTCCTTCACTTCCCAAAGCCCATCTCTCCCCCACCACCCCGTCTCAACCACGCTGACGCTGCTCTAAACCGCTATTTATCAGATGTGCTGAGGGATGACTCAGGAATTCTCAGCTTGAGGAGGGGGGAAAAAATGGGTAACAAAAAGAGAGAGGGAGCGAGAGACACAGAAAGGGAACGAGAGACAGAGAGAGAGAGAGATATATATATCTGTCAGCCAGATATTTTCAGTTTTCTGCCTGTTTGGAATTACTTTAAAATACATAATGACTTTACCTACGTCATTAGGTACTGACACTGCTAATGGCAAAAAAGTTTTGTTTTTTTTTTTTAAATAAAAAAAAAGACACGCCCGAGTTTCAGGGTTTAAAAAAAAAAAAACTGCCATTAGCCATAAATGTACTTATCTGTTTGTGTGCACGTGTGTCTATTTAAGCTTGCCTGCTGGTACAAAAGCTTGTTAACTACAGTTCCAAGACAAAACAAAAGAAATAAACTTCAGAGACCAAAAATAACTGACAAACTTAATTGAAAAGCCCTTCCAAACAGCAAGTCCTACAACTACGTCCTTATTAAATGTGCTTGGCACCAAGGGTTCTCAGAACCGCAGCCTGTGTTTGTGCGTGTGTGTGTGTGTGTGTGTGTGAGTATAGCATGCTGCCTCTCTGGGTTGGTGTATGGTGACAGGGCTTGTTGGTTTTGGAGTTACAGAGGAGCCCATCAACTCATGTGACAGGAGCGGGATAAGGCATCTGCCACAGATGGATGTGAAGGGTCCTTCTTTTCTTTCATTATCCCTCACTGCTCTCCTCTAACCGCCACCCCCCCTTTTGCACGTGCTATTGTTGCTCCACCATGGCACTGAATGCTCCTCCACCATTCTCTCCACGACTGCTCTTTTTTAGGCTGACCTTTGAGGCTGTCTGCAT
Source organism: Brachypetersius altus (assembly GCA_037974465.1). Lineage (NCBI taxonomy): Eukaryota > Metazoa > Chordata > Actinopteri > Characiformes > Alestidae > Brachypetersius > Brachypetersius altus. The sequence continues at coordinate 23,286,922 of JBBPDB010000040.1, forward strand.
GCGTGCGTGTGTGTGTGTGTGTGTGTGTGTGTGTGTGTGTGTGTGTGTGTGTGTGTGTGTGTGTGTGTGTGTGTGT
>JBBPDB010000040.1:23287097-23305754 GCA_037974465.1 Brachypetersius altus
TGTGTGTGTGTGTGTGTGTGTGTGTGTGTGTGTGTGTGTGTGTGTGTGTGTGTGTGTGTGTGTATATATGTGTGTGTAGGCGTGTGCATGTGCACATATAAGTGTGAATATGTGTTTTGGCTGCTTCCTCTTCTAGGTATTTTTTTGATCATTCAGTACCTGGCACAGATGCTCACAGTGGGGTGAAAGAGAGAAAAAAAAAAAGAGTGAGAGGGAGTGAGAGACAGGGGGCTGCGGAAAGATAGAGAAGTATCATAAGTAGACAGACAGCGCTGATGACAATGAGCCACAGTGTCGCCCTGGAGAAATAATGACACTGCCAGTTAATGTGGGTCATTGTATACACACACGCACGAAATAGTTCTTGTGTGGGCATTCAGCCTGCTTGACTGGCTTGTTTAAGATACACAAGGCTGATGCCAGATGAGAGGACACCAGTGTTTACATGAAACGAAGATGGACGCACACACGCACACACAATCACAGTAGTGAACTGAATTTCAGCTGCACCCTGTGACCAACAACTATACCTTCTTTCATATGTAATATGGTCCGAAGTACGTCACACATCAACAGAGAAGAGGTGAGAGAAGTTAACCTCCATCACATTCTTCAGCAAACAGCTAAATGAAAACTGAAAGGTTCAGTTGTGAACTGATTGACTAGACACTACACAGCAGGTGCTTACTATAGTGAACTAGCTGGTGAGAGACCAGGCAAAGATTTATCACTGAGAATGTGAACAACAGTGTGGCTGACACTAAACGTGTTATTCATGACTGCAAGAGAATCCAAACAGTGAATCCAAACAGGGCGCTCAAAAGTTTTCAACAATCTCATTTGAATGTTTGGGAAAGATTTAAAATACAATGAATAATGTATAATGAATGACACACAAACATTACAAACAGATTTCAGAGCAAAACAAAAACATGGAAAAATGGGATATGGGCCATTTACATTACTATAGAATTGAACTGTGTTAATATTAAGCACTTCACACATTTGTGAAATGCTCAACATTGCTTATTATTGCTTTAGATCAGCCAATCAGATCTCAGAACTGAAAATGTTCAATTTATAAATGCACTTTTATACTGCTGTGACTCAATAAGCCTAACCCAGCTCATCCACTAATAGTTCTGGACCAGAGGTGGGATGTCTCTACCTGTGTGTGTGTGTGTGTGTGTGTGTGTGTGTGTGTGTGTCTGTGTGTGTGCGTGTGTGCGTGTGTGTCTATCCAAGTCCAAATGAGAGCAGAGGCCTTTTTCTCAGAGTGCTAATCTCCACGCCACGCTATAGTGCTAAACTAACACAAATACACGCAGCCACAGACCAGTTTGCGCTGTCTGTGTGAAACAGACAGCAATCGTGGCCTTGAAAGCTCTGGCCTTGCGTGGCGTCTACAACTGGCATGTGTGTGTTAATTAATCTGTTGTCAGTCCCTGCTAATTCCTGCTTGCCTAGCTTGTGCTTCCCATTTGAGGATGCCACTCTACTGGCCATCTGCTTGTGAGCGTGCGAGTGTGAGGGAGACTAGCTGATATCACTGCAGGCTGTGGTGGCTGAAGCACTTAAACAGTACTGCTGATCAGGGAACAGCAAGACTGAGGAGAAGAAAGAGGAAAGAGCCCCTCATTCATACACTCCCTCCCTCCCTCACTTAGGACCATCTGCCACCCCTCAGGCACGCCCACAAAGCAGCCAGTCAGCCAATGGCGGTGGAGGCCCTCCTCATTCTTACAAGCTTAACCCCTTACACTCTGCACGTTACTCAAATATTCAAGTTAAAAGAAATATTCCAGGTATTTTCAAGCTAATCTCTATACGGCATCTGTATTATTTTGCTGATTATTCAGAAAAGAGTAAAGGTGCAGGTTACTTGCTCATTAAGTATGTCACACTATTACTATATCCCAACATGAACTTATGAGAGCGTGAAACGGCAATGCTGTAGTCTAACAGGTTAATCTATAATCAGCCACGCAGTCTGAGCAGGACGTCCCCCCATGCCCCCAAAAACCCTCCCCTGTGTCCCACCTTCCATCTGTCCCGGCAGCAATATGGTTAACACCGCACCCCCTAACCACCATCTATCTCCACACAACAGACATGCATATGCACAAAGCCACACATTGAGGCCCAGCCCAGAGCTCCGATGGCTGCTGGGATAATAAAAGGCTGATTGATTCATTCGGGACAGCTCCCGTGCGCCCCTCATTTGTCATGATCGCTCGCAATTGATTCCTGATCCGCCGAATTGTGTGGAGTAGAGAGAAAGCGGCGCATGGGGTTCAATCAGCCTCCTTTTAGTCGGCCAGGAGAGGCCGGCATGTATGGAAAGATCAGATAAGACCCAAATGTGGGTGCAGTGCTACATTCACACAACTGCACACATTGGACAGTTGGTGTCTTGGCATTGTAGGAGCATAAAAATGCAAAGAAATGAAAGACATGATTCCAATGCATGAGTTTTAGTGCAATAACCAGTCATTGTTTAGGCCTCTCCAAGCACATAAATTTAGGCCAAATTGTTTTGAATGTAGAGATAAACTCATGCGCCAAATTCTAAAAGTACTACGCCTTTATGGCGTGTCTCTATTATAACATTCCCGATGCAACCGATCAGCACATGCACAAGGCTGAGCTGATCAGGTGTGTAACGGCAGGGATAACTCTAAAATGTGCTCCATTTTACATTTGGCAAAACACCCAATGTTAATGTCAACCGAGAGAAGGCCCAGAGAAGAGAAAGAGCAAATGAATACTGGAAATAGGTAGGGAAAAAGAACGAAAAAGAGAATGACAGAGAGAAAAGGGAGGGGGGGCTACAGGAGAAAGAGATGAATCGTGCATTCGCACGGGGGGAGAGCCTGGGGGGTTGGGGCTACAGGAGAAAGAGATGAATCGCGCATTCGGACGGACCGTAAGCAGCACCAGATGTCCTGCTCCAGATAAAAGCTCATGCACTTGAAGTGAAACCATGCAGAATGGAAAAAGGGGGATATCCTTTCATTGTTATTTCTGTCTCAAGGTCTTCTTGTGTTCGCTCTAAAAGGACACTGAATATGCATACAGTCCCTTTCTATGGTGCGCTGCGATTGGCTCTTTGAAGGAGGATGCTCAGCATTTTTTTTGTAGCAGGAGGTAATGGAGTTCCTGCTCAATGGCGGCTTTCCAAAGGACGGATCCTTCATTTGCTGGTCTATACCCTTTAGCAAAGTTGCAGTCAAGAAAGCAAATACGCTGCTGTTTGCCGACAAACACACAAGACGTATGATTGACCGGGGGATGGGGATTTCCCAAACAGGATTAAGCCAGATACTTTAAGCCAAAAATTAAGCCTGCATTGAACGCTAACCCTAGCCTTAGCCTTAACAACTTAAAACAAGTACAAGATGATTCAGACCTGCAGCTAAAGTAGCAGCTACATAAGCCACACAGCTCTGGCGCAAAAGTAATGCAGCCTAAATGTTAGGACGGTACAGTTAGTGGTGCCCTTTAAGTCACACAGCTACAGAAACAGAATGATACTAATTGTGCAAAACGAATTCCCTGTGCCTTTGAGAAAGCTCACTTGCATAAGAGAACTTGACAGTTGTCAAAGGTCACTGGTTTGTGTTTACTACCTAATCACAGACTGATTGTTCAGGAGAAGCCTGCCGCTACCCTGAGCCACGTATTGGCTGTCCATCCACCCGGCACTGTGTCCTCATCACAGCGACACAGTGGCCTTTCTCTACCCGACCCCTCCAAAAAAAAGTGCCAAGATTAATATGTAAACATGTACAAACCATCTGCTCGCCTGCAATTGACAAGCAGCAGTAGACTGGACACAATGGGCCTTTGGAGCCACATTAACCCCAGAGCCTTGCACACTGCGTACAGCATCACAACACATGGCTTGTTAAAAGTTTGCCTTCTGAAATCTGCCTTTTTATTTATTAGGGGGGAAAACCTGCAAAGTTTGTAACGTAATGCTAATGTTACATGTACAGTACTGTGCTAAAGTACAAAAAACTTGTGTAGCCTGTTTAAAATCTGAGCAGTGAATACAGCAGTTAGGCTGTGTATGTTTCTAACAATTCAGTTTATTGAGTCACAGCAGTATAAAAGTGCATTTATAAATTGAACATTTTCAGTTCTGAGATCTGATTGGCTGATCTAAAGCAATAATAAGCAATGTTGAGCATTTCACAAGTGTGTGAAGTGCTTAATATTAACACAGTTCAATTCTATAGTAATGTAAATGGCAACATTGTAGTTCTGCTTTCAATGTTATTTGTATGTATTTGTAATTCTGCGAAGCCCCTGAGAAGAAGGCTGGGAATGATCAAACAAATACATATTGATGATATTTGTACACATTCTAATTTTAGCTTTTAAAGGATACTGCTCAGTTAAACAGGTTTTTAATATAATTTTCTCAAGAATCTAAAAGAAGGTTCAAGAAGGTGACACACTATTGTTGTCATTTTTCACTACACAATATTGAACTAAAATCGATATGGAAAGAAACCAGAGTGCATGAGGAACCTTCTCTGCAGCATTGTAGAGCAAATCGCTCCCTCAGTAAGTCCCCCATTTCTTTCTCTCTCTACGCGAGCAGGCACATGTGCCTTTGAGCTGCTCCACTCCCACTACATTCCATCTTTAACTATTTCCTACAAGCAGTTTGGACTATGGTTTGCTCTGCAGCTGTAAAATAGGCATCAGAGCATTAAAGATGAAAAAAAGAAGCAGCAGCATTTCCTTATGACTGTCTGAAAGTTAACTATTGTCTTCTGCTCCCAAGCCAACCCCTTTTCAGCACTCACACACACAATGCAAAGCCCATCAAGCTATACACTATCTGAGCTGTGTCCATTAAAAACCTACTACACCAGCATCACCAATCAGGCCCTCTGTGTGTTTCCATGCATAAAATGCTCATCAACCCAAACTAAGCATATGGACTAGGACAACGAAAAAAAAAAAGATTTGGGGAGGGGGGGAAACATACACAAACAAAGCTTTCAGGCTCAATAAGCACTCACTGCTCACACTACACTGATGAGACCCTGAAGGTAGGTGTGTGTGTGTGTGTGTGTGTGTGTGTGTGTGTGTGTGTGTGTGTGTGTGTGTGTGTGTGTGTGTGTGTGTGTGTGATGCTCACACAATTAGCCTGGCCACAATCTCTAATTACCAACTCTCCACCCGCCCACCCTTTCTTCCCTAAACTTCTCTATTGTCTCTGCACTGCCTCCCTCCATCTCCCACCTTCTTCAGCTGCACCTTGTGAGCTGGCATGGGTAATACAGCGATCGCTACATACAGCATTACGCCATGCAATACATTCAACCACATTCAAACTCAGTTAGAATTACTTTATTTAAACAAGGGTACAGCATAATACAAGCACAAAACAAAATACAATGCTGAGGAATTTGTTAAAACATGGAAAATATCACAAAAGGTCAATACTTTTTAAAGGCTGGTTAACAAACGGTGTATTTGTTCAATCATAGCATCCCCTTGCTTAATCTGCTCCTGACCTGCTTTATACACCCCCAATCCGCCCTGGCCTGGCTGCCCGCTGGGCCCCGGGTTCCCACTCCCGCCCCCCTTTTGTTCTCCGCAGGGCTTGTCTAGGCCCGGGGCAGGGGCCTGGCTTGCTATTGTGGGCCACAAAGAGCCAGCAGCAGAGAACAGGCGTCAGCTTGGAGGCAGGGGCCTGGACTGCTGCCTTCACTGAGGAGAGAAGAAAGATGGCAAAGACACTGAAGCCCATCACCCCCAGACATCTACCGCTGTGGTGAGAGATGTTTTTTGTTAGCAAGAAAAGAAAAAAAATGAAACCGACCACACAGACTTAATTTTCCCCAGCAAACATCAACATATAGATGTTTGACTGATGGGATACCTTCAATGTTCTACCTCAATCGATCATCTCTACTCAGTCTTCTCTATTCTTTCACAGCCCCAGAACGTTTTTCTCCGTTCATAGTGTTCCAAAACGTTCTTGCTCAATCGCACAGGTTCATCTGGCTTGTTCGTTCTTGCTTTGGAGCAGCTCAAAGCCAACAGGAATGTTGGTGTTTGAGTGTGTTGGGTCAATGTGCTATGGCCTTCAGTCATTAGAGCTGGAGATTATGTAAAGAAAGCAGTACCTGGGTCACTGAAATGAGATGATCAAGCAGTTTGCATGATGCAATGCTAATTGCTAAGGCCCATAAGCTTCCATTGCTTTTTTGGCTACATTAGCCTTGCAGCTCTAGTGAATAGCTAAAAGATCTTTACACACCAAATGTCTTTGCTGTTCAATTACGATAATAAGGTGGAGACGATTTTCGCATCACCAGTACTTACATTAGATGGATCTTATTTCTTTTCATAAGCCACAAGTAAAAATCCATGCAATGGATAAATATAACAGAAACGTCTATGAGAGGTATATCATGTATGTGAAATGGTGCATGTTAAATCTAATAAACACAGCAGAGCAGGACAATGCTTCAACGCATGTGTGCAGATGGTCGCAGGGCACCGAGTATAATGACTGATGTCATCTCCCCATCAGTGATGTGGAAAAAAGGGAATATATTAGTCAAGGGCCTCTATGTCCTCTCCTATTTTAGCCAGTCAAGCCTACAGTTAAAGCCTACAGTAAAAAAAAAACAACAGTAGAACAAAGTCAGAAACTTATGTCAACATTTAATAGGTTTGATCCTTAAACTACAGGCTATTTTAAAGATTCGCATTGAGAAGAAATAGCTTATTCCCAATAAGACTGCTTTAAGTCTCCCATTCAAACCAACACATGCACACGCATACAAAATAATGGGAAATGCTCTGCAAACAATACAACACAATGCACCTTTGCTAGGCTCTGTGTACAAAGAATGGCCTGTTGCCAGACAGCCATTCATCCAAATGGCCCTGAAGCGCCCAAAGAGCTGCCCACCAATAACAGCCTCCCTCTATGGCAGGCCGGGAGGGACACACAAGGTCAGAACTTTAAGTGGGCCAGTGTTCGCCAGAACTGTACAATGTTCTACACTCTGATGCAACATAAAGAAAGAAAATAACATGGCATATTCATCAATACTAGAAATGGAAGGTTGGAGGTACAGCTGCCATTGAACAGGAATGGATCTTTGAGGAAAAGGACTGTTTGCTGCATGTTTACAAAGGCAAACAATTGTAACACATGGCAATCTTGCATGTAGTCACATTCACACAATTCAGTGCAACAACCTTGCATTCACTCCGAAGCTTTGACAATACTCAAATTATACCTCATTTAAGCTTTATGAGGCTGCAGCTGCTTGAAGTGCTGGGACACTGATATAAGAGCTTTAAAAACCTGCCTTTGGCTGCCTCTGGCCTCAGCATGAGTAGCTTTTGGACCGCTAGGGCCCGTTTCACAATGGCAGCTTGATTACCAAGTACGGCTCATGCTCCTTAGAGTGTCAAAAGGAAAAGGCCATCTGAAAGTCACTTAAACACAAATTATGCAGATTTAAGCACTGCTTTTAGCAAGCAGGGACAGTGGCATGAATATTCATGCTCTCAACCAGAGCACAGCTGGGAAGGGCCAGAAAAGGAAGTGGTGGCCGGTGAACCTGCAAGAACCGCTTGAACAGGGCGTCTCATCATTTTACAGGCAGTAAAAGACACAGGACGGTCACTGTGGACAGTGAAAAGAAAAAAAAACACACACGAGCTGGAACAATGCAGCTGCCCACTAAAGCAATTACTGCTACACCTACAAGCACAGTTAGAGCTGAACGAGTTTTACCAGTGGACGTAGTGAAATGTAATTTGTGGGATTTGACTGGCTGTTTAGACCTGAATGCGATTTGGGCATAATTTGCAATTTCCCTAAATTCCCACAGATAGTCTGGATTAAGTCTGAATACACATGTTCGGGTTAGGCCACAGGATAAACTCAATAACATCACTACAGCCACATCTATTCTATTTAGAACTCCGCTACTCAAAGAAGAATATTTATCCCACACTTACTACAGTCTGACTGAAAATGACTCACGAACTACAGGTTCAATCAACACAATGGTTAGAATGTCAAAACTCAACACATTGCAAATTCACACTCACTTTAAATATCCTTTAATCTCCTAACCAGTCGCTTAAATTTACCCATCCCTTGTCTCCTCGCAAAATGTGTTATGTAGAATGGCCTACCCAACTTTATAGAACACTAGTATCAGCCTAATGAATAGTTGTAGAGTAATTTGTCTGGAGTGACTACAGAATATTGTGTTCCCACTTTCAAATGCTAAGCTATCTGGCTGTACAATGTGGGTGTAGCTAATCTAATCTATGTGGGTTAAAAAAAATCTACCAATATGCTAGCTCAATTACACACCACTACATTAAAAAAAGTTTCTCATTGGCATCCCAAAGGTTGGCATGGAATGGCAATGAAAAGCTTGAGCCATGTCACAGAGCTCCCACCATGTCTGGCTACTGGAAAAGATCATAGCGTATGGTGTGGGTATCGTTATGGTAAACTGCTGGAGAATTCTGCAAAACTCTGGATTACAGGGACAGGAAAGTGAAAGGAAAGTGTTTGGCTGTTTCACTCAGTCGTGAAGTTGAGGTATAAACAGGAAGATGTAGCTGCTGCCCCTCACTGGCCTGCTCCACTACCACCACCTTAGATGAAAAGCGAAGTGTGTGTGGTGTATGTTTTTTTACTGCCTGAAGATTAGAGGACTCAGCAGGGTCTGGCAGCCCTTTGGGCAAACAGTGGGCACTCCAGCAGCAACAAACTTGCACGCAAACACACACACACACACTGGTCTGACCCATTAGCTCATGTGCCATGAGGGGGGATGGAATTCTACACACAAGCGCTAAAGAGCTGCAGGGCCGGGCTTTGGGGTTTCCTGTTACAGCAAAGTGGAGGAGCAGACTGATGCAGCAATACCACACACACTACTATTACTACTACATTCCACTTCAAGTGCTGCTCCATAAGCTACGTCTGAAAGGGGAAAAAAAAAAAAATCACAGCAGTAAGATCATTACTCTCATTATATGCTATAATACTTAAATATAATTATATAATTAGATAATCAATACATAGTGAATGACAAAAAAGTTACGTCACAGCAGTGCAGTTACAGACACTAGATAAGGGACAAAGAAAGTTCTTTAGATGAAGCCACTTCTTCAAATGCTGTGATGCCATGTGTGAGTCAAGTAACCATTTTAAAATGTAAAGAACCTGCACATAAAATAATTGCAGATCTTCAAACCTTTGCCAGTGTGTGTATATAATATAAAATTATCAAAATATCAAAATGATAGTTACTGACAGTAATAACTGCTGCTTCTAGAGGATAAAGAGCAAGTTTGGAGATTTTCTCCTCAGTCCTCGGAATCCGTCGGCTGTGAGGGGCTCCTGGGACAGCAGAGGGTTTCTGCCAAAGCCCATCACAGCCGGGCAGGGGGCGAGGAGTCTGGGGAGACCCCCCTACCAAGGGCCACGCGCCAAACATAATGGCCCACAAACCACTGCCATGGCACTGGGGGACAGCAGGAGTCCTGAGCAAGTGTGAGTGTGAGTGTGTGTGTGTGTGTGTGTGTGCGTGCACGCACAAGTGCATGTCCGTGTGTAAGGGTGTCCAATGGAATGCATTACTCAAATTCCATGGGCATGCTGCCTCCTTCACCACGACAACAAAGACAGGAGTGTGCAGACTTTGCCGAAGATGGAGTGTGTGCGTGTTGCGAAGAGGAGGGAGAAAGACATCAATGGAGGAGACTGGGCACAGTGCCAAACTTCCAGCATTTACAATAGCAGAGAGCAAGCAAGGGAGCAAGAGGGGTATAGGGGGGTGGTACACATGTGTTTCTGAGGGTGAGGGCAATTCAATTATAAAAGAAAAGCTAGAGGTGCGAGTAATTCTCTCTTGGGGTGGGGGTGAGCGCAGACATCAAATATCATCCACAAAAGAAGTCAGCACGAAAGCAGCATGAGGAAAAGAGGGAGAAAGAAGAGAGGGAAAAAAAAAAAAGAATATGAGAAAAGCGAAGGAAAGAGAGAAATTATTTTGACAGTCGCTGCTTGACACACTCAGAAAAGCTGGCAGAAAAGAAAACTTGATGAGCAAAACCATTTTGCCATTTTGAAAGGACATGCATCCCTCCATCCATTTTTAACATGTGTTTATGTGACCATCAAAACAATAGTCCAAGACTACCCTAAACGTCCCACTTTTCCACAAATGCCCCAAGAAAGTCCTCACCAGAGAAGCTCTCCTAACCTTTTCCCATACTGCTGTACAGTAACAAGCCCATTCATCATTTCTTATAGTGGCTGTAGAACAAGACAAATATGGAGCAGCTTAAAGATGATCCTGCCTTGCTGAATTTATCCAACTCAGGGGGGCACACTGCCTCCCACAGCTATAGGAGACTACTGGGTAACTAGCACAGGCCCTCTCTCTCCCATCTCTACCCCCTCTCTGCTTAAGCCTGGCTGAACATAGCATCATTAGCATGACCTCAGAGCTAACTGGAGCTGTGCCGCACAGCCAGCTGACCTGACAAAAGCAGGGCAGCCCCCCAAAGACTACAGCAGCCAGGTTAGAAGCTGCAGGCTCCTTAACAGGGCCCCTACAGCCTGAGCTAAATTAAAACAGACTGCTCTTACACCTGCAAACTATCCAGAATACAATCGCAGGTAATAGACCTTTTAGTTGTTAAGTTATCTTAAACAGGCTTGTTTATATTGTTGTTTAGACTGTACAACATCCAAAAACTTCAGAAACGTCTTCTGAGAGTAATCAATGCCTTCATTTTAAGGGCCTACTAAATCCAGGACCAGAAACTGGCTCGGAGACCTCGGCAGTAACACTTCAATATGTGACAGTATTTTCCTTATACATCCGTATCCACAATTTTCACTGAAGTGAGAGCTCCACTGCATGTTCGAGCAGTAATGGGCATCAGTTGTGCTAACGCTGGCTCTGGTCTGCTCTCCAATTACGTAAACAGGGCCGCAGTGCTGAACTCCGACAAGACATGGACATCAATCTTCGTTGGGATGGTGTTTGCACGCCCTTGAATGCCCGTTCAAGGCAGTGCGCGTTTCAGATAGGGTATCTATGGATTTTTCACCGTATCTCTGAGGGCTATACGTAATTTGACCTTTAAAGTCATATGTTTAGAGCATTTGAGCATGTATAACCTTGCGCGTCCTGACCTCTCCCCACCTCATTTCTTCATTCTTTGCTAGCTTAGCTAAAAAGCTAACATAGCCATCAAGTAGTGGAGACTTGTATCCAACTGTGAGTGCCTACATCACACACTTGTCCCAAACATTTTGTCAAAAATGTACAAACAGACAAAAGCACAGCTCATAGCTCTCATTGCTAAAAACAGATCCTTCTGTCCTGAATCTTGTCTACACATTTGCCCATCTTCACAGATAAGAATATTTGTTATTACAGCATTTGTTACCCAGACTGACCACAAACCAGACCCAGCAGAACAGGCCAGGCTTCAATGAAGACAGCAGGATAATGTGTGTCACGGTGGTGCAGTGTGTGTGTGTGTGTGTGTGTGTGTGCTCGCGCATGTTCCTCATTTGTGCGTCTCTCTCTTAAGTTGCCTCGGGACGAGGGAAGGTTTTAATCAGCATGTGAAGGCAGATCCATCAGATATGCTAATCAGAGATCTTACCTGAACAAATACCCTGAAGAGCAGTCTCATCCATCTTAATTGGGAGAGGCCTCGTTAATAATGCAGGGATAGAAGCTTGGGAAAGGGATATTAATAGGGATGGGGGGCTTTTTTCCCCGTCTTATCATCACACACAGAGCAGAATCCAAATAACATTTGTCAGTGAGAAGACAAGATGAGTCTTTGTATCTGATGGTGCTAATCAGGCAGTATAGCATGCTAGCGGAGTCTGCCTTGTGGTAGTAAAGGGTGGTATATACAAATATGTATTTTATGGTATAATTAAAATTCTTGTTTTGAATACATAATACATTATAGATAGTTCACAGTTACCCTGCAGCTTAGATACCCACTCTAGGACTGCATGACCTGGACAAAAACTGTACTTCTACATGCTGCGTTATGAACTTGCATCGAAGACACAACACTGAATTTCTTATAAGTTGATCAGAGATCGTCATTATTTCTGACAAATGGTTGACACTCAGACACCCACCCACCCACAGAAAGCTCATCTGGAGAGCTGGTTCTAATGCATAGTCCAGTACCACAATTATGATTCTACATATCGAATAGTCGGAACCTATAACAGTCCCAGAAGGGAAGAGTCTGCAAACAGTGTTGTACAATACTTCATTAATGGAAAAAAATTGGCAAGACAATAGTCCAGAGTCAGACAAGACGTTTTGGCAAAAGAATACCAAATATAATTATCCTTGATTATGTTCTGAACTGGTTCTACATTTGGCCAGCAGACTGGAACACAATCTTTTCTAAGAGGAGCAAAAGAGCGTGCTTTGAAGGTGAGCAAAAAGACAGGAATACAAAGAGGCTTCTAGGTTGTCAGTGGAGGGGAATGGAGAGGCAGGCGTCTATTGTGCCAATCGGCTGACTTCAAAGCCAGGGTGTGTGTTTATGACACATGCAGTGTGTTTGAATTGGGCTGAGACAGGAGCACCCGAGGGAAAGGAGGGAAAACCCCAGCAACACTCACTCAGCACGGCCATGTAAAAGAGGGGGATAATGTGCCAAAAGGAGCAAAAAGAGATATCAGTCTTTGTTTGGCATCTTTCTTATTTTTTATTTGATTTAGCCTTCAGGTCTCCAGGTAACATTCTGTGATGCAGACTCTCAAAAGGAGATGGCCATTTGTCTTAGTTTGCATCAGCAAAAAACACTTCAGAACCAAAAACAGGTTTCTACTCAGGACCGTGCCCCCAGGGTCAAGAGTGAAGGGGACAGTTGAATGGTTCTGATGACACAGTCGGCTGGCTGGCTGGCGAGCCTTAGGGAGTTTCAGAATGACATGTATAGCGCCGACCTCATCAACTTACACACCAGACCAAGCCCAGTACAATGGATCCTACTGTTCATGAGAAGTTATTCATTTTCTCAATGTTGAGTAGGTAAGCCAGGTGCTTCCAACTTCACTTCATCTTTATGGCTTTTCCTCAGGGTGGGCGGAGAAAGGATGGTTTCGAAGGCCACAGCAAGGGCCCCAAAAATGAAATCTAATAAAGGAGCTGTAATGTAGCTTTAAAGTATATTAAGTTAAACGCAGCTATTTATGGTTGTAATACTGTGAAATCATCGTCTAAGTAGAGGCTCAAAAAGTTGCCTTGCAAAACTACTCAACCCTCTTGAAAGTGCCGCACATTCGAATAATGTTTTTTCTATATTTCTTTACACTACACTTCATAGGGTATATTTCTGTCCACAGGAAAAATATGCAAAAAATGTAATTAGATTTAAACTTTTACTGTGATTATCCTAGGAATTTCAACTAGCCTTCAATCTGGAAAAACAGAATAAAAACCCAAATAAGGAGCAACTGGTTTCTACATGTTTGAGGTGGTTAAGTCTCTTAGAAGTCTATTAAATCGAAACCCCCCACCCCACAACCTCCAACACTGACTGATCATGGAACAAAACAAAAGCGCCTGAATCATCTGAAAGTATGACACAGGTGAGGACCCACAAAATGACCGCAGAGGAAGCAGTTGCTGCTATACGAAAAAGAATTGAGACTGACTTCCTGTGCAGGCGTCGTTCTTCATGGAAACCACACAAAGAGAACATCCACCCGCTCACGATATGATTCAACAGCACCGCTCACATCGTTCTAACTATCATCATCAGGCAGAGGTCTGTCCTTTGTTTATGACTGTACGGCTGTACACAGATCAGGGACTTCTGAAACACTGACTCAGCTAATAACTCCGTTTGCTCATAACCTCTTGAGGGCCCCCAACCAACACTGTACGTCCTGTAAGGAAGACTCAAGCTCACAACGTCAGTTTCAAAGGTTCAGGGAAGCGGACTTCTTCACACACTTCCCAGAATTCAACTGAATCCCAGTCTTCAGACCTGGGCGTCCGAGAAACGTTTTGTTCAGCTGACGATAACAGCAGACAGATCTGTTGATTTAAATTAGTGATCTGTGAAAATCTGGCTGATAAAGCAACAAAATGCCATTTACAACTAAATCTGTTGGATGCTAATACAGATTCGATTAGAACACTGCAGGTGGACTGATGACAGGTTTTAAAGTAAAGTTTTAAAGTAAAGTTTATGCTGCTTCAGACATTTCGGTTTTTGGAAAACTAATCAAGTTTGGTGAGAAGAATCTAATCTCTCAGCAAAATGTTTAAAATTCCAGCCTAATATTATTGACTGGACATTTTTGCCTTGCTAAATTTGGCATTAGTGACAACTTTTAGGAATGTTATGGAAATGTTCTAGGGAAATTTTAGCCTGTTACCAAATCCAGGGCTGGGCAGCTTGTTCCCTGCAAAGCACAACCTGCTTAAGGCCTTTCTTTCTCCCTGTTGGGCCTGGAATAGTAATGAGAGGCCGAGACTCAATCAAACCGAATTATCCCAGAAAGGCTTGTTCAATCACTCACTGATTTACCCTGCTGACACCCCCCCACTTTTTCTTTCTAACCTCCCCATCTATCATGAATGAGAAGCTTTAAAAAAAAAATGAATTTAAAAAAATGAAAAACCCAGTGATGGAGCTGGAATATTGGTCATGAATATTCCTTTAAAATCACTTCTTAAATTAAACATTGGAAGCAAATGGACACCTGTTTCCAGGCTGCAGAGAGCTGCCTGGTGATGAGCCGAGGCCACGGACGCTGCCTTTCATTAGGCAGCCTTTGTGCTTTCCCGTCACAGCCACAATGATCCACCATTTACAGCTGATGAAAACAAATTGTGCACCGGGTGCTTCAATACAAGCAGCAGATTGGCCGGCTCAGAGTCCAAAGGCTCCACAAACCCATTAACGCATAATATCTTTAGAATGGTAATGCTTTCTGTAGGAAGCGAATGTTGAACTCCAGGCCCCACAACAATATCTGCAGTCAGTGTTGGGGTGTACGGTCAGGAAATTTGTAACACACACACCGATTCAGAGACAAGAGAGCAAGTGCTAGTACGGTTTCTTCCTAATTTGTGAAAACCCTAATGTCGTGGCTGCTACTGTGAGAGAGGTTCTAAGACAGCCAGTGATTATTTTCTAACAATGTCAGAAATTTAGGACGACCATCTCACAGTGTGTGTTGCTATGACCTATGACTACTGACCAGCCAAATAAAACGCAGCATGTAATTAAGTTTTCATTAACAAAACCTAACATGGAAGTGAAATGAACACTGGTACAAACTACCACACACAGCATCATACACCTACACACCTTCACACACACCATCGGACGTCTACACACGTCGCACCCCAGTTTATTACATTCATGTCACGCAGTGCGATTTGTAATAATCTTATAAGACTGCTGTAGAGGGCATAAGAAACTGTACATTCATGTATTAACTCTAGGGGTGAACCATAGTGAATTATGGGAATATATGGCCCATTATAATGCAATGCACATGTCTTTCAAACCAAACTGGAAGGACTTTGTTACATAAAGTGAGAAAAAAAGCCTTAAAGGCTGATGGGCCTTTCTGAAGGAATCAGATCAGATAGTGTTTAATTGCAGCTTTCATGGGTTGCGCCTTAATGCCATTGTAGCAGGCTGGGTTTATCCTGAAGATAAGCCAGTGCACTTTCAACACTGATTTACACTTTGACGCTGGCGCTGCCTCTTTTCTGCTGCCGCAGCAAAAAAAAAAAAAAAAAAAAAGTGCTTAGTGCTCTCCGCCTTCTGAGGAGAAATTATACCAGGCAAAAAATTTGAATTTAAAATCTAGAAAAAGATGACAGAAAAGTCAAAGCAGGCTTGAGGAACTTAAGTGGTGGTTGGCTGCTTTTCACCCAGAAGGGCTCACATGTTACTTGGAGAGACCATGGGATGCTCCCTGAGGACAGGACCTGTCAGAACGTTAAATCTAACTCAGTCTAAGGGCTTTTCACAACAAACTTCAGAGGAGGTAGTACTTGTGAGGGCGCAATCTTAAAAATATAAGTGCAAAAAGGGTTCTTTGGAGATGGTCCCTTGAAAAGCCAATTTCCTAAACTACATAAACTACATATACATTTTCATGAAGTAAAGGTTCTACAACAACTAAAGACAATTATAAGTAAAAGCCAGGAACCGAAAAACAACTTTTATTTTTGAAAACAAATGAGTATGAATGGTTATATTTCATGTTCTACAAACTGCACCACAGTAATTGAATTAAACTGGACTAAAAGAAAAAATGTAAATTGTGACATGACATTGTTAATTATAATAACAGTAAATAACAGCAAGCTGCCCAGCCCTTTTATATAGCATTAAAAGTCATCATCATAAATCACCATCATCTCCTTTTGCCCACTGTGTCCTTTCTGGAGGGTTCCTCCTCCTGTTTTTAAAGCTATGATGCACTTTTTGTCCATTTTTATTTAAAACAGTAATAGTTACAAAGTAGTATACTATACTAAAACATATTAGAATGTATAGATATCACACAGGGATGATTTAGGCAGGCAGTTTCTGAAATTCTGAGGGTATGAGGTTCACTTACTTAGCTACATCTGCCTTGTAGCTCTACTGCAAAAGAGAAGCGAAGCACATTTCGGAACACAAAACACATCTTGACCGCTTGACTACGTAAAGGCTAAGGGGGGAAATTGTGTAAATCCCCCTCCCCTCCACCACAGAAGCAGCTCAGGCCCACAATGGCTGCCCCCAGTGCTTTTTTCCACACTGATCCTGTTACACCATGACCAGGAGCACAATCCCCTCCTCCCCATTTGAGAGCACACATTTCCCCACTCAATGCCTATACAAGAGCACAGCGCATTCATCGCATTGTTTTCAGCCCTACACGTGACTTCTGTGCTAGGTCTTGGCAAAGTCAGGCTGGGGAAGATGACCTGGAAGCAAAAAACTTCATGCATATCAGGGAACGATAAGGATATCATAAAAAAGGTGTAATATATATTATAATAGGGACCATATGAAGACACAATGCTCCAAGCGAATCAATTGATTAATGCAGTCGCATTGTGGTTTCCATGCAACACAGCTGGAGGTTAAAAGCAGCTAAAGCTATTATCTTTCTTTTTTTTCCCAGATGGAGTCAAAGACTGTGGGACTTTAACTCCTTTAAGTCTTTAACTCCAGAACAGGGTGGATTACAGTTTCAGACTGTGTCTGAACGCAGGGCAGGAGCAGAGAGGAGAGGAGCGGAGAATCCAGACATGTACCTTTATAGCTCTTGCCCACACTGGAGAGCAGGGTGTGAAAGAGAGAGAATTGGAAATGGTTAGCCCCCTTTCTGCATGTTTGCATGTCTGCTGCTGCACTTATGTGTTGATTGTCAACCCCGCAGTCACAGAGGCATAGAAGACTAATGAGATGTTTCACACACTCCCTCTCTCTCACAGTCCTCATGCCCCTTCTCTCTCTCTCTGTCTCTCTCCGCATGCTCAAACACACTCTCTCTTCTGCCCTCTCCTCTCGCTGGTTATTTACTCCACCTTCCATATTTCAGCTCTATGTTCATATTTCATCTCTTTTTCCCGCTGTCCCTCACCCCTGCAGTCATCTGTTCCCGGGTTTGCTGGAGAGAAGCAAGTGTCTAATGGGCCGTATCAGCACAGGCCCATCATTAGGCCACACTGAAAGAGGAGAGGAGACGCTAGGCACAGAGAGGCACACAGACAGACAAAGCTCTGATATTTATATTGTGTACAAGGATGGACAATACAGCGTTATCATGCTCAATTACATCACACTGTGCGGTGTATCGTCAATATTACTACAAAGTGACAGACCAATTCTAGAAAGACTGTAAACAATATTCACAGTGTAGGAACTGCAATAAGCCCTTTAATAATGTTCTTTTTCAAACCATTTGATTTTTCCTAAAATAGTTTGTGTGCACCTACTGGTACACAGCATGAGGGGAGAGAAACAAAAAAGAAGAAGCAGGTCACAATGCTAACTGGGCCAGTCCTGACCTCAGCTCTATCAATATTTCATACAGGATCTCTTCTAATGTAGGGAAAGGGGGAAGGGGGGCTTCTGACCTCTCCAGGAAGGGGGTACAAATGTAAGGCCGCCTCATGAATAGGCTTTTCATTATTCAGGAGCAACTGTGTTTTTACTTCTCGCCATATCTATGCAAGCAATGACTGACGTAGGGAGCGGCAATGAAAAGTAATCTAGCATAATAGGGGGCCTGGGCCATCTGCACGCACACAACAAACATTTCGGGATACCGATTTTCCCCCCAGATAACAGGAAATTAGAGCTGCTGCGACAAAAAAAATGAGTATAAACTCTTTAATGTAACGTGGTACTTACTTTCCCTGTTTACTAGTTACTTTTATAATAATGACATGACAGTGGCAGCTCTACAGCAAATACAAACAAAAATCAAATTTTCTTTAATTTTTCATAATTATTTTTCTAATTTAAATAAACAAAATGTAATACACCCCCAAATAAAGCTCAATATAATGCAAATACAACTAAAGTTTAACATATGCTTTCAAAGGTGCAGTGAGT
>JBBPDB010000040.1:23305854-23316381 GCA_037974465.1 Brachypetersius altus
TGAGTGTTCAGAATCTACAAAGCCCACAGCATATTCTCTCTTGGTGCTAACAGAGCTAGTGCTAGTGCTAACTCTGTAAGCCGGGACAGGAGAGTTTAGAAAACCACGCCTACGTTTGCGTTCTCGTTGTTTTTTGAGAGGACGTGCAAATCCTCAGCCCCATGAGGCTTCATTTATGAGACGCGTCTTGTTGATGCTTGGCAGTAGGCGTGTCTCCCACGCCGGGAGCGCAGCAGCGGCAACGAATCGCTGTTGAGCAGATTTGAATGGCAGGCGCTCACGGAGAAACGCCTCCGTTGAGCGTACACGTGAACGCAGCCTGAATGTGCGCGTCTGTGCTGCAAGTAAAGCGGATGCGCAACATCGGTTTGAAATCGGCAATACGTGTGAGTGATCGGCCGTTTCTGATCGCTGGCCGATCGATCGGTGCGTTCCTAGTATTCATTCCTATTCGCTTTAGCCTTCACTAACGGTGCCTTAGCTTTTCTTAGCATCAATAGTATTTGGCTTCACTAGCACTGCAGCATAAGCGAAGCACACTGCCTGGGCTAAATGATAATAAACGATCAAAGTAAAGGGTAAAGGGCGCATTTGGCTGACACTCTTATCCAGAGTGACTTACAATCAGTAGTTACAGGAACAGTCCCCCTGGAGCAACTGAGGGTTAAGTGTCTTACTGAAGGACACAATGGAAATGGGGTTCAAACCTGCAACGTTGCGGTCATCGGGTTCACAGGCAAGTGTTTAACCCACTAGGCGACAGCCACCTTAATGAGCATGCAACCCCTCCAGAACCAAAGACTGGGATGGCTCCAAAGTTTATTGCTGTATCAGCATAAAATCCAACCACAATCAAAACAGTTTCAAGTAATACTCAAATAACTATAACTAAGATATCACAGTGGGAGTAAATAAAAAGCAACAGTCATTGTGTAAAGTGGCAGGTGCAATTCATGTCGTGTGTTTAGTAACTTGCTAGTTTTTGAAAACCATAAAGAGACATTTTTTTACATTTATGTTTTTCATTGTTGAAATTAATTCAATATGTTCAATAAAGAATCAAAGAATAATCTAAAACAGCTGATTTTTATATACATTAGTATTTTTTGAACATCACAACCTTTACAATTTTGAGTTATTAAGCCATACTGAAAATACTGTCTATGGTCATCAACTGTACAATACAGTTGCTGCAGATGGAGATGAAAAATGCTTTAAGGATCAAATTTGGTAAAGACAATGCAGAACTTATGAAGTGTACACAGTGTAACTGTTTGCAGAGGTGATGCAGCAAAAGAGCTGTTGTTTTGTGATGATTTTTGATGGGGGGTGTTCTTGAAAACTCTCTCACGGGAGGGTTTCAGCTTGATTGTGAGTGAGTCACCAACCCAAACTGAAATCAGCTGCGATAACAGCAATGCCATGGCTTTCACCTGACAGATTCCAAGGTCAGAAAATAAAGGCTGGCACTAGAGTTTGGCCTGTGCTTCTGGAAACCCAGAACATTATTGACATCAGAACAGTTTGTTACCTCCGTTCCAACAAAAAGCTTTTTGCCATGTTACAGTCCGTCCTTGGCTAGTTATCATGATGGGCAGCTAAAGACACGCATGATAAAGTGCATCATTAAACTCCCTGTGGCTCCACAACATCCAACAACAGCAGTGATGCCTGGCTCCTGAACAAATAGGCTCTTTTGAGTAAAAAAGTTGAAATATAACTTAGACAAGCATGCTATAATCAATCCAAAAGAAAACCATATATAATTATAGTGCATAAATAGAAAAAAAAAAGTTAACTTCAATTCGTTGGGTTCGAATCCAGAGATGCAGTGGGTTTGAATCCAAGGACTGCTAGTGGCACTACTGAGGTACCCTTGAGCAAGGTACCATTCCCACACACTACTCCCAGGGGGATGGCTTAGTGAATGCGTTAAACACTGTGTGCTGTGCTGAGGTATGTTCATATAGGTAAAGTGCCTAGAAGGGGCTACATTACCTGAGTATACTTTGATGTCTGTATAATCTAGGAGGCCTCTGGTGTGTGTTTTTGGTGCATTGAGAGTCTGACCCGATTTGTAGGTAGACACCGCATAAATCAGACTCCATTATTGTTTAAGTTGAAAATAAGACTTTGACTAGTACAGGATTCAGTGATTCACACGGATTCAAAAGAATCAGCTCAGGAAAGTGAATTGATCTTTCCACCACTGTTCCAGGGCCTCTTCTAAGAGGGGCCCTCTGAGGAAGCACCACTAATATGCGTTTACTTCTGAGTGGAGATGTCTGTTTATGTTCAGCAAAGCCCAGACTGGCTGTCGCAAGTTAACACGAGACGGTAGCTTCACTGAGAAATGAGTGGCAAAGCGTTCATTCTCTTTATGAAACGGGGGGATGGGCACATCCACACAAAACGTAACTCCATTAGCGCTGTTAAGGCATCTGTAGGAGGGAAATCGCAGGAACCAATGCCAAACACTCAAGTGTCAGTCGTTCTAAAGCCCACTTGAAACAAATAATTCATTGCAGAATCGAACTCCGAGGGCTTGTGAAAGACTGGTCAAGTTACACGATACAAAAAAAAAGTGTGTTCTCCATATTCATAACGTCGCAGAGTTTTTCCGTGTGGGGAAGTAAGAGCTAATCACAATTAATGGAGTCTCTTAATTAAAGCACATGAGGCCTTAACACCTAACCAGTTGCCTTTACATGTCAGTTAGCAAGCCAACTGGACCCTGTTCTCAGCTTTTTAAATATTCATGAAAGGGAAGCCCTTCACCATCTGTTTGTAAATGTGGCTGCAGAGCAACACAGCCTATTACTTCTCAAGGATATAAAAAAGGAAAAAAAATTGCAACCTAAGCTGAAGCATCTTCCCACTTATTTCCTAAGTAAGCGTGTTTTGAGAACATAGGTTTTCTGTTCTTTTTCCAAAAGAAACAAATCCTTTGTAATCAACTCAATGCAGATGCGATAAATACACCCTGCCTGCAGCACAGGCTAGTTACACATGGCCAAAATAAGTATACACAAAATACAGCTGCACTAGAAGTCTACGGCGACCGTGTTCCATTTGCATATAGGCTACAACGTCGCTAACTGCCATTAAATGGGGCCCTTTACCCTTTACCCTTTATTTTGCCTTCTGGCAGGATATTTGACCCCATCTCCAGCTAGCATTATCCTTCCTCTCTCAGTCCAGACTGAGAAAATTAAGTTTCCATGTGAACTGGCCACAGGAAAAAAAACAACAAAAAAACCTTACACACAAAATCTTAGCTGGATGAAAGGGGTTGCTGTGGGGGAGGGCGGTGCTTTGGAGCTACTTGAGTTTCTTGAGCTCCTCAGTTTAGTGTTACAGCCACAGATGGAGGGCCTTTTCTCTTCCGCCGGCACGCTTGGGCCAAAAACGAACTTCAGCCAGCCTCTGTTCCCCAACCACCTGAATCTACCTCCAGCTGATCTATTCACACCAACCCCTTTTTCACTCTTATCGATACCCACACAACAAAACTGCAGTGCTAGATAGACTTACATTAACAAAATTGTACACCATTTCCCGAGGGCTTCAGTAGGTCTAGGGATGCATGAAAACAAAATATTGTGTATAGTGTCAATCCTAAAGAGAGCATAAAACAGTCCAGGCTGTCCAGTCCAAGTCTGTAAAACATAGCACTCCAAAAGACCCTTGCCTTAACTATTGCAATGGGAACATGTACAATAGTTAATTTTATCAATAACTTCCCTCACTCACTCTGGTTTGACTCATTTGCCTTCTCACTTTCTCCCTTTTTTGTTTTCCCCTGGAATTCTACATTTGTTAGGCAATTACAGACAAATATGCTCCTATTAGGCTCGCCCGGAGGCCCCCCGTTCAGGAAAGGCCTCAGAGTAACCACAAGTCCTGACAATGACACCAAAACAGACAGAACAGGAACTATGGCATGGAGAGAGAGGGGGAGCAACACATACTGTACTGCTAATCCTCAGTAAATAATCATGGGTGGTAACAAAGGTGCATGTCCATATGAATTATTTCTCACTTATGGGTCATTACAACAAACAGGAAAGACTGAATGATGGACTTGAACCTGTTGTTGTAGAATGTACACTTGAACACAGGCATGATACGTACACAATTTGTGTGTAACTACACAGTTTATTAAATTATATATTTAATTACACATGTAATTATGTAATTACTTAGGAACAGTACAGCAACACTTTGAAACCTGAATGACACAGAAAGTCTTGTGTGTTTCACATGTCCTGTTTCTCACACATTAAAAACCAAAGTTCCATTACAGCTTGGCAACGGGGAGACAGTGGCGTAATCATCAACCGGCAATGCCAGACATCAAAGGCAAAAGGGCTTCTATGGGAAGTTTAACAGGTAAGACATTCTAGCAATCAACAAACAAAAATGTACGGCATTAATTGAGAGAAACTACCATGGCGATTCTACTAAAACTGTTTAAAAAGTAAAGGATTTCACCAATGGTATACAGTAAGCACCGAGTTTTACATGAATCAAGAGTCTCGGATTCAGTCACACGGAGAACAATGCGGAACCCCCATAACAATGCGGATACTGCAAATATCCTTTTTGTATTTTTAGCCCGAGTATTTTATTCCCCGAAAACCGATCACCTTGGTGTGTTGTCCCAATACTTTTGTCCAGCGACCTTCCGAATTGAATATGGGTTTATCTTAGCATTTTCTTTAAGGGTAATGCATTAAACAGAGTTTAAAATGAAATTAAAGTTCATGTTCTGGGAGCATATTTAGGGTTTACACTATAAAAATAGGCATTTTTAGGCTTTTTTTAAATACCAAAACACAACACGTTTTTTCACTACACGCGGGTTCCCTTGGAACATGACCCCGGCGAAAAGCAGGGGGTTATTGTACACGGATATGCTTTATAACGTCAAACAACTCCAATTTCAATATAAATTTCATACTGCGGTATTAGGAGCACAATGATACAATGAGCCCATTCAGAGGGTCCATGATTTGATACTCATTATTTACTCGACAAATTTTATACGAGGAACATAAGCACTTTACCAATACTACATTATAGTTTTAATAAACTATAAAAAATATAAACTATATTGTTGGGCCACACAGAAACGTCATTGTTTAAGCATGTATAGTCCACTCCGAACACTCAATGACATTTTCTACAGAGGCACAGTGTCTCCATTTTCTGTTCTGTTTCGTTTGAGAACTTCAGAAGTCTCTGGCAGTTCCTCCTTTCAGGCACTTTTCCCTCTTTTCTCCACTGATGTTGTGCAGATGAGGTACCTGACTGCCCCCCCCCTTCCAAATTAATTTCCTTCCTTTGATAAAAGACTTAGAGGAAGACAAAGTGTTTAATGACCGTGTCCTTCAAAAATGGACTACTAATAAGTGCAAAAAAAGAAGATTTGTTAAACTGATTTTCTTTGAGACTTGAAGGCGAGGAATTAATTACCTTGATTAAACATTGTCAGCGTGGGTGCTGAAAGACGGCGGTGGAATTAGCAGTCCCTTGTTGAACTTGTATGGGGCTGGATGAGATGTGTCCCGATTACAAAGACCAAAAATGCCCGCTTACAGGAGAGGAACCGGTGCTAAAAAAAGGGCCGGTTTCATCAACGGTGCATACCATGGACTAGGTCTGATATACTAAATGATGTGAATTGAACGCAGTTGGGTTTTTAACCTTATAAAAGTTAAAAAATTTTCCTATAATAAGATGTATGATGTAAGGTGCAAACTGTCATAAATCTGAAATCTGCAGTGACTCAACATGCTCCAGTCATGTTTAATCCCAATGACTCTCTCACAAAACCGTCCCCAAAAACAGAAATAGCTGTAGAATGTCTAGAAGCAAAGAAAAAAAAAAAAAAAAGAATGTGCTGGGGTACGCAAGATTGAACTATCGTAAAACTGTTTTTGGTATCTGCCCCACTCGTCCAATTCCATGGTCATTTCTCCCTGTAACCAACTTAGCAGGATTTTTGCTGACGCCTTTAAAGAGAAGGCTTTCATATGTTTAGATGGCAAATGAATGCCTTTGAAATTAAAACTAATAAATAAGGGCAAAAAGAAGGCGGCACTGACTAAAACTGACTGCTCTCAACCACACCCCCGCCCAGAACGTGGCAACCGCTGCACATGAAATACTGCTCGAGTCATTCCTAAAGAAACCACTAACACCAAAAGCGCCTGTCAGAATCCGAAGATTGAGAAAGAGATATTTACGAGGGCGAGAAGCTGAAGAGCGAGGTCTTTGCAGTCTGAGAAGATTTGAGTCATAGTGAAGAGGTCCCACGCAAACGGCACACAAAACAAAACTCTAAAATAACCATCATTGTCTACCTCACCAGCGGCCACTTTACGCAAAACAAATAGTGTTTATCTTAACTTAAAGACTTAGGATGAATTCACAGAAGCCAAGAGGTGTACTTAAACACAGTGCATAAAACTTCCAAAACATGTACCCAAAGTACAGTTCAGAGAAACCTTTTCAGATAAGGTTAAACTTCTGTACATGCACTTCATCAACCCTCTTAAATAAAGGTGCTAATAAAAGGTTCCCTGGGCTGGTGCCATTGGAAAACCTTTTTGAGTCTTTAAAGAGAACCTTTCAGTGGACGGTTCTTCAAAACTTAGTTCTGTAACTGGGTTTACACAATGTACCGGTTCTTCATATACGTATACTACATAAACTACACAGACATGTGTGCCCAACTGAAGGACAATGCGGGAACCATTTTAATGAATGTTAGATAAATGGGATAAAAACAGTGACCATAGAATCCTGGTGGAACTTTGGATTCCTGTCCACCACTGGAGGCTCAATAAAGACACCCCAATACAGCTTTGTGCTTTTTAACAACCCCCGCCCCACACACACACACACACACACCACACACACACCTCCCCTCTTTGAGAACAAGAGAGGGTTTCTACAGCTGGGTAACAAAGCATGACCCAATAATCCTCAGGCCTAACTCAAAGCTGGAACCTCTTCTCCAAGGACTTTATAAGACTTGGGCGTGGGGGAGGGGAGAGACACAAACACACACTAGAATTAATTATTCTAATTAAGACACTAACCCCTGACAATGGATGAAGGAAAGCCGTCAGCTGTACAATCACATAGTGCTGGGCGATATCTGGTCCACATGCAAACATGGTGTTGTACAGTATTCCTTTTAACTAGCAGTGTTCATTTTCACCTTAGTGAACTGCAATGTGTTGGATGAATTAGGTTATTGCAGTTTAAAATGCCTGTATATATAAGGAATTTGTCCAATTTCCATCTTTCCTTTACATGCTATCAAAGGGAATCTTACAATGCTCTAATTTTAGGAGCTGTGTCAGGTCAAGGAGTTGCTCTTTCAGCATACAGCAGCCACTGAATGGTTCTCTTTAAAAGACCCAATGACGTGAGGTCATTAACTTTTTAATGCTACCATAAATGTCATAAAAACCATGATCTACTTTGGAAAATCTCCTAATATTGACTTGCATCAACATGGACTAGGTTGCTCAGACTACTTGCCCACTGAGAAGCTCCATGCATTGAGAGGAGTTAAAGCTGGCTTCCTTAAACTGAGGGGTGTGTGAAAGCTTGCAATTGCATCGCAGTGAAGGCGTTAAAGATCAGAGTGAGGACTTTCTGCACCTCATTTGCAGTTTCTTTGTGACTACGAGGTTCAAAAGAGAGGAAGTCCAAACAAGAAGCAGCGAGAGAACGATGTAATCAAGGCCCAACACTGGTCTGGTACTGAGGGTTGGTTCAGCTAATGCTAATAGAATAGGGAAAAAAGAAAACAAACAATTTTCTTCATTTGCCCACATTTGAAAGTGTCCCTTGTTCTTCTTTGCACTGTATTGTGTGAAAATTACTGATTAGTATTTCATATAACACCTTTAAAGTACATAACATTTTTAATCTCTCTTAAAGTTGCTTTTTCTACATAGGCTTTGTTATGGCAGGACAAATTATCTAATATATTCCCTCACACTCATACACAGAAATCAGGAGAAAGGCTAAGATAATTCAGGATGCACTCCGCCATACTGATCTGTTTACATTTGTAACAAAACTGGACACACACAACCGGACAAAGCCGAATGACTGCTGCATTACTTATGCTACACTGCACTGCCACATTTATCCAGCATAATAATCGTGTCTGTGTAAACAGTTCAAGCCAATAATCATTTATTTTGACAATATTGTAAATAAAGACGCATTTTAATATAAACCTTTCTTATTTAAATATATGGCCACCACAGCACTGTGTCTAGATGCAACCAAAAAAAAAAGTTCTGCAGTACAGCCAACTAATAGGTGGCTGAGACAAACAACGTGACTAAGGCTATGCTGATCTTAACTAAGGACCTGAGGGCTCCACCGTAATCGGAAAATATGCCTCGGTCCTTCCAAAAACGCAGCCCATCCATATTTGTAAATGCAAAGTGAGTGCAGTCGTGGAAAATTGAATGTAAAGTTTTCATCGAAGAGCCGATTCCCCCCTCGTGAAAGGGAACCTTTCAAGGTCGCTAAATAAGTGCCCGTGTTATTCCATTACGGCCAAAGTTATCACATTTCCACGCAAACAGACCTTTTAAAAGGACACAGTACATCTTTGTAAGAATAAACCATTCGTTGGCTTCTTTATTGAATTAGGTTTATGCACGCTTGCGCAGGCCTTCTGGCACTTAAGTTTAATAGGGATTTGTGTGTGCGCACGTGTCTGTGTGTGGGGGTAGATGTGTTCCCATAACTACTATTTCAAGAAACGAAAATATATACTAAAGCCCAACTCGTCACAAAGGTGCTTTTTGTTTCCTCGACGCTCAGCAGATAACATGCCGTGTCTGCTGGTGTAAAGGCTCCCAACTTTGCCAGGCACTGTGAATGTGAGGGCCTTCTCACAATCAGTCCATGCATGACTTCCACCAGGCAGCCTAGTCTGCTTCATTTTTCAGGGTGTCCAGCAGGTCTCAGCACACCCAGACCATCAGATCTGAAGATATCCCTCTTCCACCTGTCCATTTTTTTC
Organism: Brachypetersius altus; assembly: GCA_037974465.1. Classification (NCBI taxonomy): domain Eukaryota; kingdom Metazoa; phylum Chordata; class Actinopteri; order Characiformes; family Alestidae; genus Brachypetersius; species Brachypetersius altus. Next base: position 23,314,922 of record JBBPDB010000040.1, read on the forward strand.
CATCATATACACCTCCTAACTGCAGGAGTAAGTGTGGGGACCTGCTTGTGGAGGCAGCCTTGTGTTTCAAATAAAGACAAAAAAGGAAAAAGAGCTCCAAACCACATCCACAGCTTCACTTCTTCAACCTACGTGCCCCGTTTTTGAATCCAGAGGCATCGAGATGGACTTTTTGTGCTATTCCTTTGTCTAAATGTGGATTTTAATCTATAAGAGAGGGGTTTTTCCTCCCCTCCTGCTCTGATTGATCACTCTGAAGAGAGGGGGAGGGAGAGCTATTGTGTATTACAAGAGAACCACACGCACACACAAGGGCAATTTTAACCAAACCAAACTGTTTTCTTCTTGCTTATACTGTCGATTTTCGATTTCAGACTGAGTCCAGAGAGGAATACGGGTCCCTACGCGTGTTTTCTCGGTCCTGGTTGAGAGAGACAGACGTCCTTTGTCCCGAGCAAAGCCACCAAATAAACAAAAGCCATGAGATTTGGACCCAAGCGGATTAGCCTGCAATTCATTTTCGCTGAGATCAAATAAATAACGATCGAGACCCAACGAACACAAACGTCCTGCAACTTAAAGCACCCTTAAACAGAAAATAAAACCCAACTTCGATCAGTGCAGTACAAATTCCACAAATCCAGCTTTTTGACCATCGCGGTTGTTGTTTTTCTTCCTCTCCTTCATACCTCGACGCAGCTCCTCCATTGTGAGCTGTTCGAACAGACCAAATTGACCTTTACACTTTTAAAATAATTAAAAAATATTTCGTAATCACTTTAAGCCAAATAAATATGGAAAACTGCCTCTACACAGACGAGCTAATGCCAGTCCCCCTTTTAATCTTTAAACCCCCCTAGCTGCGCTAGCACTCGAGCTAAAAATGCCAACATGAAACGAAGAAGAACGGATAAAAGTCTTTTAAAACAAAAGAGAGAGAGAAAACACACAATTCCTTGTTTATCTCGATGTTTTTTGGGGTTGTGGACTTGAGAAAAAGGAAAGTTCCAGTGTTTCCATACGAAGAAAAAAACTTAGAAGGGACGTCCGTTCGTTTGTTTGTGTGCTATTTATGAAAACAAAAAAGGGTTAGACAAGTTTCCAACTCACCGACTTGCAGTACATTATCCACACAGCCCGTTTCTAAAAGTCGGATCCCCCGCCTGAACGGGAGCCCGTCTCCGGTGGCCCCGGTTCCGGAGCCCCCGGCCGAGCCCGGCCCCCCTGCCCCGGGAGCGGCGGCCGGACCAGCGGAAGAGGCTCCGGAGCCCGCGGCGGGGGGATCCTCTCCGGCCGCCCGACACTGGAACGACGAGTACATGCATATCTCCCTCTCGTTCCGCGGGAAGGACCAGTAGACGATGCGGCGCTGCACGGGTTCGGGGATCCGCTCGAAGCGCTCCTCCACCCGCTCGAAGGCCCACTTCTCCGCCACTGCCTTTGCGGCGCAGTCCAACAGG
>JBBPDB010000040.1:23316481-23338937 GCA_037974465.1 Brachypetersius altus
GTTTGCTGGCCGGCGGCGAGGAGAGGAGCTGGAGCGGCAGCGGCGGCGGCGGCAGTTCTCCGCGACCCTCCGCCATGACAACCCGAATACACACTGAGGCGGAGGAGCGGAGAGCATAGAACCGGAGGAGGAAAGACTCTCCGGAGGAGGATTCAATCATTCTTTTGAACCGACTCCTTTCAATCAACCTGTCGAACCGATTCACAAGCTTAACTGAATCGCATGAGCGTCTGTCTGTTAGATGTTAATAGATAGAAGGTTTGTAATGAAAGCAGTATATATGTTGAACAATTTTGAATACCACATTAGAACAGCTAAATTAAATTTTCTCAGTTTAATGTGGCTTCCTCTTTCTGTTGTTCTCTCCCAATTGGATGAGTTTCTAGTGAATCATAATAATATTTTACAACGTTTACATAAAGTCACAAGTTTGAACACCACATAAGAACAGTCTATCAGTAATAATGTTTCTTGCTTCATCGATGTTGGTATGTTGAAGGTTTGTAAAGAAGGCATAATAATCACAGCCTTGAACACTACATTAGAGGAGCTTATCTGAGTTCAAATAATGTAAAACTGTGTCTGACTTCATCACATGAGCATGTACAAGATGTTTACTCTTGTTTGGTATGTTGAAACCATAATGAAACCATAATATTATTCTTTTACCAAAATTCTTTTATAAAAATTCACAGCCACATTACAGCTGCCTTGAACTTATAGTTCAAAGACGTTTTCTCTCAGTGTAATTTGGCTTCCTCTTTCTGTTGTTTACTCCTGTTTAGTAGGTTGAGGTTTTTAATGAAACCATTTTTTTATTGTAATGTCTACATGAAATTGCAAGTTTGAACACCATATTAGACCTTTACAATGTTTACAGAAAATCACAACCCCATTAGAGCAGCCTACTTAAGGGTATGGTTCATAATGAAACCTTAATAATATTCTTTCACAATGTTTACATAAATTACCAACTTAAAATACCACATTAGAGCAGTCTATTTGAGTTATAAGACGTTTTCTCTTACTATAATGCGACTTCCTCTTTCTGGATTGCAAACCTGACTTCAATGAATGTCAGTGTACATAGTGGAAACACATTGTGTACATGGATGGACACCATTTGGGGAAGGCCCTTTACTATTCTCTATTGCACGAAGCAAGATCCGTCAAGACATGGTTGAGCGTCCCACAAAGAGCCCTGACCTCAAGCCCAACACCTTTGGGACGAACTGGAATGGAGATTACGAGCCAGGCCTTGTTGTCAAACATCAGTAGCTGGCCTCATAAATGCTCTACAGAATGAATTAGTATGAATTCCCACAGGAACACTCCAAAATCTTGTGGAAAACCTTCAAAGAAAAGTGGAAGATGAACTTTAGTAGACCCACAAGTGGGAAATTTGCAAGGTGACCAACTCCATATTAAAGTATATGTATTTAAATGCAATGCCGTTAAGTTCCTTTTGGTGTAAGGGTCAGGCGTCCCAATACTTTTGTCTACGTACGGTGTGTATGGTCCACATGAGTTGACCATGCTTGAATCAATTAGTCTGTCGTTCGATCCATTTAAAAATGAATCGGTTCAGTGAACTGAACAGAAGTTTCCATCAGGACTGTGACGTCACCGCCAATAACAAACGCTCGTGAGCCAATCCCCGAGCTGACGCGTACGCGTGCAGGCAAGTGGACAAGTCGACTCTCTTCTCGCGAGATTCTGTGGGAACTTCGTGTTAGTGTTTTATTGTTTGTTTAAGCACTGGTAAAGAAAAAAGAACAAACAACTAAACACAAATATACACACACATATAAGTATTAAATTAGGTGTGTTGATTATGATACTTGTTTGTTTGCATTTATTCTAATATTCAGCTGTGCTTTTGCTGGCAGAAAGAAGCAAATATTGCACATAATAAGATATTGCACATACTGAAAACGTTTTAACCCCCAAAATGAACATTGCACAATAGTACCCATGCATATCATAGCAAAATAATGCACATAGTGATACACATTAAAGTGATTTAAACCTGGTTAGAAATTGCACAACAAAGTACCATCAGGCTGTGGCACAGATAATTGTGTGGATGCGTGACAGAGGGAGTTGGGTGGTGGGAAGGAAGGATTTCCTTTGGCATTCGGTAAAGCATTTTATGCTGGTGAGTCTGTGCTGGTGCGTGGGCATGCATGCACAGGCCCTAAATGATGGAGCCATTCTTTTATGGTTTATACAATTTCTTTTGCTCATTCAGCCAAAAGTAGAATAAACAAGTGTCACATAAAGTCCCCAATCATCTGATGTCCCAGAATACCTAAAGCCACTCTTGGCAGATCACCAACCCAGACAGGCCATCAAATCCACTGATTTGCAAATGAAGTTCACGCTTGTCTCCTCCAATCTTCCCAAAACTTCAAATAAACATTCTCTAATGTCTGCGTGAACAATGACTTCAAACTTAGCAGAAAGTGGTTGGCAATTGTGCATGTGAAAAGTTATTATTGGTCCATTGGTGTTCCTGTTCTTTTCATGTATGCGATTTTAGACAGTACAGTGAACAATTTGAGTGGGTTGAAGACATTTTTATTGCCTGAGAATCAGATGACCCACAAGTCGCAGGTTCAAACTTTCTACCATTGTGTCCTTAAGCGAGACACTAATCCTCAGTTGTCCCTAACTAATGCTTGTAACTCTGAATAAGGGCATCAGCCAAATGCTCCCTTTGCCCCATCCCTCTAATAAACTCATTCATGAACTCCCCAGATTGTACACTTGTGTATTAATGTGGAATTTTCATATGACTGTTGCTACAGCTATTATTAAGTGGCAAGCCCAGTGAACTAATGTTAATTAAGAACAATCATGTGTTCTTAAAATGTTCAAGTAAATAAGTAAGAAATGGATCAGTATTAATGATGCTGGACAGTGCAAATGACCCAACTCTCACATGACAGTATGCCAGACTAGCCAAATGGTTTGAGAATGCAAAAGATGACCTGAGAGTTTTTGGTATGTAACCTGTTCCCTTCTGCTCTGTGTGTGATCTAAGGCGTGTTGAATAGAATATTTATTCGAATTGGGGCGGTTTTAGCCAACACCCCTGGAGTCCACCATTCAGCAGTTTTAGATACACTCATAGCGTCTTTTCAGTCTTACTCATAATAGAAGCGCATACACACACTCAGTCACAGGAGTGTGAGGGCCTCTCACCTCATGGTCCCTGGCAGACAGTAAGAGACCCTCATGCAGGCCTGTCTGTGTCCTGCCTTTTTTTTCCAGCCTCTCACAGCCCCTCTGCCAGTGAGCTGCTTTTTTCTCAGCCTGTTGAGATGGTTTCACCTCATTGTCCCCGAAAAAAAGCGGGGAGGGGATCTTTAAAGCTTCCTCAGGACCTTTGAAGACTCTGAGCTTCGGAGTCCAGCTGGGAACAGAGTGAGAGACGTGAAAAGATACTCTCACTCACTCTCTCTTTCTCTGATTCTGTCTCACCACACTGGGTGGCCCCCGTCATGACTGTCGTTCTGCTAAGCTCGATCAATGATGAGCTCACTTTATTCACTCTGCACTACACTGTCCTCAGTCTTCCTCTCATGTCTGATTCAGATGTAAGGCTTAATTTTAAACATGCAGCAGCTGTTCCAAGCAGTTCAAAGTTTATGAACTGATTTACTTTTACTTATAGTCTCTTTCACAGTACGTTGAAAGTATCTGTCCCCTTTACCCCATGAATATCTGTCCCCAGAGTAGTTGGTGTTCATGCATGTCCAAGCTTACCCTGAATGGTGGGTTGTGACACACAAAACCATTTTTTTAGGTGTATTAGATCAAGCTAAATCAAAATTATGTGCAGTAATAGCACTGGCAGAAATCTTTTCACCTCAACATTGAGGTGAACATTTCTCATCATTAGCACACATTAAATCATGTATTAGTCCTTCTATAATAATATAAAGTTTTGTTCAAAACATTTTGTGCTTTGTTTTGTAAATTCTAAAAAAAAAACTTTGCACCATTGACCATATCATTGTGAGATGGCAGGTCCTTAGTGATGCCAAAGACATCCGTGACTGGGAGTCCGGCCTCACACTTTCTAGACAAGTAATGGACCACTCTCTCACCCAATTCTGTAATTGAATGGTATTGGTTTCAAAGGATGCTTCTCATAAGTCGGGGGAGGAACGTGCTTGCCCTCACTCTTGCAGTATGGGTGGGATTGCGGAGTCCCAGCTAGTGAGTGGACATAACTGAATAAATAAATAAAAAACCTGGTTATGAGGTTCCTGGTTCTGTTGACAACAAACATATCCTGTGTTATTATATTAAACACATTTCAGTGTCCATTTATTTTCCCAGGTATCTCATGTTATACCTGAAGCAAGCAAGGCAGTAATGGATCATTCAGTGACAGAGTTTTGCGAAAAGGTCACTTAAATTCAGGCTGAAATACGCAGCTTTGTGCATCCACTTCAGTGGACGCCATTATTACAGTGACTTGGCAAGGCATTCAGCTTGGGAGCCTGCATTCTCTTGTTTGCTTCTGTGTGTGTGTGTGTGTGTGTGTGTGTGTGTGTGTGTGTGTTTGTGTGTGTGTGTGGGTTGGTTGGTTTGTTTGTTTGTTTGTGGGCTCTTAAGGAGACAGAAACAGCAGGTGTGTGGAGAGGTAATGAGAAGACTCCATTTTGCTGGTTGTCGCATCCCAGCATGCTCGTTGCTGTCTAGTCGAGTGCACCGAGTGAGAGATGACAAGCTGACAGCGCAGCACATACAGGATACGAGGCATTCTGCGAGTCAGGGTGTGTGTGTGTGTGTGTGTGTATGTGTGTCTGTGAATGCATGACAGTCTGGAAGTGGGGGTGTTGTCACTTTTGGTGCTTTTCAAAGTGCCTCGGAACCTTGGTATAGGGGGGGATGTCCTTGAGTGCTGGAGACATCATCTGTCTCTCATGGACACCCATATGCTAACCATAGAGCTTATTATTCATGTGCAGTATTCTGTAAAAAAAAGAAACAAAAACCACACACATTTCGGTGTATGTGTTTCCAACCTTTCGGTAAATATTTCTAAACAGGCTATACAACTATTACTAATTTCTAGTAGTTACTAGATTCTAAAAAACCTAGTTTAATGAGTTATGGAGCTAAAGGTAAGAAAAACCAAACAAAATTTTGGATGTACCTACCTCTCGAACATTGGGTTTGTTATTCAGATATTGATCTGTGTGTTATTCTTTTTATGTATATATGATGTTTTATATTTGCTATCAAATGCACACCTCAGCCTGACTGAAACAGAATACTAACTTGTAATCCTGTTACACCAGCCAAAAGATGCCCCTCCACCCCAGTCATAGGTTCACATACTTATAATGTTACTCAGTGTCCATTAAATGAAAGTCAATTTAAGCAGATTTGAATAGAGCAATTCTGTTGTACGAGGATCTAACATTTCTTACAATTACTGACGTGTGTGTATTATATATATTACACACACATTAGTAGATGTAATAAATGTTAGATCCTCATCTATACAGTATAAGGGTGTATCTTCTGTTGTACTGCACACATGACCAGTCTGGAACTATTAATTTCCTTACAATCAATAACGTTTATCTTACCATATCTTATCTCATTTAAAAAATGAATGAGGTGTCTCTTGCATGCAAGATCATTTTTGGGGAATCTTGTGTCCACGTTGCTGCGTCCACATAAATTGAACAATGGGCTAAAACCTAATGGAGGATGCTACCAGTTTCCAAGGCAACGATTATGATAGATTTGGGGGAAGACAAGACAGGTAATTGGAAAAAGATTGATAGGGGGACAAGAGAGTGTTGAGAAAAAAAATCCCATCAAAGGAAGTCTCTTTGGGAATAACTATAACATAACGATTGGAGCCTGCATTCTTTCAACCGTCACGATTCCTCTGTCCATCTATTTCAGATAAAAGCACAATCCGCTGGTTTTGACACATCCGACACCTCTGCCGGCCCTCTACAGAAAAGGGAAAGAAAAGGGTTGCAATGATGTGTCTGTGCCGTTTGTGTCACGTTGAAATTCCTGTCCTTTTTAAAAGGATTCAGGTAAAAATGTATCATCCACTGGAGTGATCAATTCCACCTAAAGTTTTTACTCAATCATTTGGTGGATTGGGCTTCATACCAACAAAATAACATCCTCAGATTAGTCTGTATATACTGTAGTTTGCAGGCCTCTCAGTAAAAAATATTTTAAATTCTAGATGTGAATCAGCTTTTATTCTTTTATGCTTGCCTAGCATTTTAACCAAGGATCTCTTTAAAATGCCACTAAAAACAGCTAAATTAAATAACTACTAATACTTTAAGAACCTTATACAAATATATTTGTACAAATATATTTTAATATATTATAATTAATAGAATCTGTGTGTGTAAAATTTGACTATGTTGAGCAGCTAGTGAGCAATGAGGAGTTAAAGAGATAGAGTTTAAAGAGATTCACAATTCACACCTTAAATTATGGCTTTCTAGCTCACTGTGGAAGCAAAAATTCAGTTGACTACCATTTATTTTATAGAATTTTAAGAAATGTTTAGTCCATCTGAGCGACCTCCAAAACAGGATTGAAATGTGTTATAAACAGAGGTGCCTTGAAACATTAGGGCTATAATTTAGTTTTGTCTTGGGGGCTATAGGAGCTGAACATTTGACTGGGGTGTTTGTGTGAGTGGCAATATCTCCATGGAAAGCTCAGAATGGCAACAGAGTTGGATTAGATGCAAAGCTATTGGTTGTTTTTAATTATTTTCATTCTTTCTATTATGATTTTGACATCCAGGGCTAGTCATAAAGCTTTCGGGGCTATAGCCTCCAAAATGATTACATTTATTTAACCACCATAACAGGAAATACAGCTGAGTCACCACTGGAGCTGAGCAGAACAGTTGAGCAAAGCGAATCACAGGTGGTGAATCATTCCAGGTTATTATCTGTTCAAAACTCATTGCTACCTCATCCTTACTCCTGCGTGCTGCTCCTCTTCCTCTGCCTCCTGCAGGCTCTGTTGGGACTTGGCCTGCTCATACAGGCTGACACAGTGTCTAAGAATGTAAAGTCACCCTCAGGCTTGGAGCTGAGGTACATCACAGATAACGTGCGCCAGCCTCGCTGACACATTAGATGGATAGACAGTTTGATAGATAGACAGATAGATAGATAGATAGATAGATAGATAGATAGATAGATAGATAGATAGATAGATAGATAGATAGATAGATAGATAGAAACTAAAGCCTATTGTGAAAATGAGGAAAACATAAAGCTTTTTACCCAGTAGCTTAAAAAAACACTGCTCTATAATATATTCAGCATGTAGCTTCCTATTAACCATATCACTTGGTAGCACACAGAAAGCTTTAGTTCCACCTGCTGATCCATGTTACTATGACTACCTCAGACATGTACATGGCATAAGTCCTCAGAATGTAATGAGTTAAAGAGGACAACATGGAATGTATTGATGGGATCTTATATCTGAAAGGGTTAAATAATGCAGGGCTTGGGTTACACAGCTGAGGATCATTCAGTGTGAAGAAAAGTAAACACCTCCATGACTAGTCTTCTGGGGTGGAGCGTGTGAACAGTGAGATGATGGTGAAATTTTATATGGGAGCAGAGAGGGGGTTACAGGGCTCATCCTGAGGCGCTGTATGTGTGTGTGGGAGTGGATGCACCAATCGTGGCTCCTGCCAAATCCCTCGGAGTATCTGTGTGTGTGTGTGTGTGTGTGTGTGTGTGTGTGTGTGTTGGGGGTGGGGGAATTATTGCGATGATGACTAAAGTGACCTATTCAGTGGATAAATGATTAGCCAGCTAACTAGACGTTGCCACATTGCATTGAACAACTTTTGGTCACCTCATGTATTTGTAGAATGTGATAGAATAATTCTCTCCCTTTGCCCCGTTGGAGCTGAGTCAGTCAACCACCCTAACAAACAAATACCCCCGATATTTTGAATTGATTTCAATGATTGAACTACTGCTCTCATACGAAAAAAACTGTTTTTAAATTTATATCACTTGTGGGAAGAATCCCCACTATGTTCCAAGTTTTCTTCATTTGGAGCTGGGTTCCCATTTGGAGCATATCTTTTGATTGTGGCATAGTGTGCTGCTTGGTGAGACCTTTTAGCTTACTTCACATCACTAAAAAGTTATATTTTATTGATGTTGAGATTCATCTGGGCTTGCAGTAATCAGGCTGTGTGTGTTTATTATCAAAGTCTGTAAGTCTGTAAGCAGGAATGTGAGTAAGTCTGTAATGTGAGTGACATTGGGCTGAATTGTAAAAAATGTAAAAAAGTTCATGTTGGCTATGATAAAAAGGTGTCAGAACACACACTCGTTTACAGCTTGCTCTGTATGGATCTGTGTAGCTCCAGACAGGTCACACATGCCACCATTGGAACACCTGTCCGCCACTTGAAGTACATGCAATGGCCATGTGAGCAACGGAAGAATCACACTTCCATTTATGTCATGTGGATGGTTGAGTGTATGGCTTGATGGGTCACCGCTGTTTTAGTGATATTAAGGCGACCTACAGAATATTTTGCAGGTGGTCATTACGTGGTGGCTGTTCAGTGTGTGTGTGAGTGGGTCTGTGTGTTTGTGCGTGAATTACGTTAGTATTAGTATGGTTCAGACAGGTTGTGGCCTCACTGAGTGGCGGTTGGCAAGGTGAACAATGGTAGTGTTGATAGAGGACCCAGCTACACCTGTAGAGCTTGATTTTATCATGCTGAGGCCCACTGCACACCCCCCCCCTCCACCCCCAGCACACACTCACATACACACACCTTCTCTGCCTGGGGGCTCTTGCACCGGCTCTTGTTAAAGTGACTCAGAGTTGAGCAAGAGCGAGAGAGGGAGAGAGGAGCAAAAACTCGCCCATGTGCGAAAAAAGGGAATTACCTCCACCTTTTGTCTCCTGTTGCCTGGCCCAGCTAACGCCTAGCAGGCATGTTGCTCTCACCACAAAGCTCTCACTGCAGACAATGGGGGCAGATAGCATGTAGTTTGGCATGCAAAACTTATACAGCTTACCCTCTTTGTTGCCTGTGGTGACAAGTCTCTCTCTCCCTCCCACACACTCACAAACACAATGTGTTTGGGTTGATAGCTTTTCTCAACATAAAGTCTAAAGCATATATACGCTCCTCAGAAAAGCACTTCACACTACACTGAAGTCTGCATCTGCTGAGTCTTCACAGTACAAAGCTGTAGCGATTTTTAGCTCATAAAGATTCTTGAGTCTGTATGAAATCATTTGCTTATTTTAAGCTAAATGTCCTCCTTCTTCATAATGTGCTTTTATCTTAATGGGAAATTCCACAATATTTTTTCAAAATTTCATAATTACTTTATCACTGATATCATTTGCAAAACATTATATCACTAAGTTCTTCAGAGTGGTTTGGTGTGAAACCAAGAACACACTCCTTTCAGCCATTCTGATAGGAACCAGCCATTGCAATGTCTACAACACATCTTATTCATCCCAAACCAACCAGCAAACTACTGTTGAGTCTTCTGGGGGTTTTGTGTAATGTTGACATGGTAAAGTAGAGTAAAATTGAGAAATTAAGTAGGCTTTGGGTGCTATTTTGTCTTAAAACACTCCTATCTGTCTCAAATTGATTAAAGAAAATGCATTGCAGGCCAAAACATTTTTTAAAAAGTTTAATAAATGAATGTCTCCAGCTCCAGTCTGCTTATTAGTAAGATTTTCAAGTGAGCAAGCAATTCCGAACAATTCCGACTTCTAGAGACCTTTCACAGCAACAAAACATCTCTCATCAAATTTTGAATGCAACTTTGTTTTATAATATAATTGTTTATTTTAAGTGTTATTGTGTCCTAATTGTATGGCACATGTATAGGTTATATGCTATTAAATCTACCCTTAAATAAAAGTGTGTAGGCTGTGAATATAAGTGTACAGGCTTTATATACTTAAAATAAAGCTATAAACTATTTTTATGTTATTTTAAGCTATAGGCCAGACTCAGACCAGTCTCAGCCATGTTGTTGAAATGATGTTTATTGAGGCACTGTGGTGTACAAGGTGTGTGTGTATTAAGGTTCTATTAGAGTGTTTAGAGAGTGTGACTTTACAACACAGGGTTCTTCCTACGAGAGTGCTCATCACACTTCTACTAACTTCCTCTGCTCACACCTCTGTCCTGGTCTGACTCCTTGGAGCTTGAAGTGAGGGCGAAATCTGAAGTGATGGCAAAACAGTTGTCCACCAATTTTGAATACTAACAGTTTTATTATTAAAAAATACGTTTGCCATGAATAGTGTGTGCGTCCTATGGTGGGCTACCTCACGTCCGTTGGCCCTGGGATAGGTTTCAGGTACCTGCGAACCCTAGTTTAAGATTAAGCAGTTACAGAACTGCTTACATTGTGCAAACTGCTTACCGGGCAAAACATAACAAAGTAGTTAATGAACAAAAGCCACAATATGGCTGTTACTATTAGTTTTAGCGTTATCCATTATTTATACAACATGTCATGTAGTGACCTAAACCACATAAGTCTATTTGAGATTATTTAACAACCATGATTTACCCAATGCTAACCATTAGCTATGAACTGTCAGTACTTAGCAACATTAGCTTTATAGCGCCAGTGTAAAAAATAAGCAAATGTTAGGAATCAGAAATGTGTCGACTTGACAGAGAATTGTTTGTTTCACTGAGAATTTGTTTAAATGAATGACAAGGATTCATTCGCCTAGCAAAACATGCTAGCACGGTGGTGTCCACACCAGAGGTGACAGAAGCTCTTGCTCTCTCTCTCTCTCTCTCTGTGTTGGCCCAGTTCCATTTAGAGGTGCAGGAAGCAGGCCTCAAGAGAGCCCAGCACAAACAGAAGGAGTGACCAGTCAGTGATCTCAGTTGACAGATGGGTGTTTTCCAAAGGACGATGCCTTTTATTGGCCGTGTTAGAGCCGTATTTACCGGTGAGCCACCGAAGTGTCCTTTGGGGCCAGGGATGCAGCTGCAAGGGGACAAAAAGGAGACTGTTCAGGAGATAGATGCACACTCACACTGAGAATTAGATTTGGCATGAGGAAAATGAATGTTTCAATAAATTATTGAACGTCTTTCACATGAAATATTTTATTGCTGCTTTTAATTCTCTCACCTTTTCTCTGTGGCCTTTTGAGAAAGCAGCCTTTCTTTTAGAAGAAGCTCCTGGCAAGATGCCCTGAATGGCTCCAGAAATCCAGCCATTTGGTAGCCCACCTAATACGTAGCCACTGTCATAACTCAAATCGCAGGAACAGTAACTTCATAATTAAAGAAAGAAAACATGAGATTTCATTGGAAGAAATGCTGGACCATTTCTTTTGGTCCATACATTATGAAGAATTCGCACAACGTAAAGGTCAGCTGTCATTTTCAAATGGGGGGAAAAATGGCTTAAAATGGGAGTTTACGTTTCTTTCATGTGAAATAATGTATGGCTCCTTATGTTTCAGAATGGTCCGAATGGCTTGAAAAATGGCTCAAGTGGAAAACCCTGTTGTCCGTCTCGGATCTAGTGGGTGATTGCTTGGATGCCTCTAATGGCGTTAGCGGGTGATTTCACGCACAGCAGGCCGCTGGGTTTCGTTTGCCTCCATGCTGACTCGGTGGCTGATGGGACTTTACTCTGTGGGTGAATGCATGTGATGTGGGGGTGGGATGATGTGTGGATTTGAGCTAGGACTTCCATCATCACACCTCATTCACGTGTTCAAATAAGTATGAAATGACAATAGATTAAATACCAGCAAAAGGGCAAAGCTTTGGAGGAGTGACAATGAAACTCTTGATGACATTTTCAGCACCATCCCATTAAACTGCTCTAAAAAAACTAACCACAAAGCAAACTCATGACACTAGCAGCATTACACACTGAGACAGGAATCTACATTCTGTTTGATCTGGCGGTTTATGATAGCTTTTCCTCCTAAACAGAATTTCAGACTCTTTATTCGACCAAGTTTCTGTTTTCTGCCCTTAATCCGCGTAGGAATGGCCGCCCAATTAGAGAATACCATGACATCTACTCCACTGCATTTGGAAGCCTTTCCTTCCTAATGGCTTTAAAAACCAACGGTTTAGCATTTACATTTACTGCATTTATCCAACGCTTTTATCTAAAGTGACTATTCCCTAACTACAGGGGGCAGTCTCCCTGAAGCAACTTAGGGTTAAGGGTCTTGCTCAGGGACCCAGTGGTGTTTTGCTGAAGGTAGCTACCTCCACCCCCAAAAAATAGTGAAAGTGACCATTCTGTCATATGTGAACAGCACCAAATTCCACCGCTGCATTTAACCCATTCACCAAGGGGGCAGCCAGGAACACAGCGCCCGAGGAGCAGTGTGTGGGGGCACCTTGCTCAGGGTACCTCAGAGGTAGCCTAGCGGTCTTGGGAATTGAATCAGCGATTTCCTACTCACAGGGCGAATGCCCTAACCACTAGACTACTAGCACCTGCAGTGGGCATGCGAGCATCAGAACTGGACCATGGAACAGTGGAAGAAAGTGGTCTTGTCCTTGTATGTTTTCTTTTACATCAATTGGGTGGTTGGGCTTGTACGCATTGCTTACTTGGGGTGGATAGAGCACTAGGATATACCATAGGAAGCAGTGTGATGTGCTTGGCAATGTTCTCCTGGGAAACCTTGGGTCCTGGCATTAACATGGATGTTACTTTGACACACTACCTAATCATCGTTGCAAACCAAGTACACATACATGGCAGCAGTATTTCCTAATGTGGAATGTCAGCAGGATAATGTGCATTGCCACATTGCAAAAATGTTCAAGAATGTTGACTTGGCCTCCAAATTTCCCAGATTTCAATCTCATTAAGCATCTGTGCTTGACAAACTAGTCCAGGCCATGGAGGCCCCACTTTGCAGAATACAGTAAACAGTATACGTTGGGATTAACTGATAACACCTTGGGTGATGAATACCACAGTACTACTAATGACGTTTTACAGTCTGAGAGGTCAGCTGTTTTGCCTACACAAGGAGGACCTTTATGTTATGGCTGATCAGACCAGAAGGTGATCAATCCCAAAAAGAGATGCAGAGAAAGAGTTCACTATCAGCCCTGTTTTTCACCAATTCACTATTTGATCCAAACAAAAAACAACTTATGTATTGTTTGATCCAAATGATAACTTCATGTATTATAAAGCATCTCACAGGGCAGACCTCCTTATATTTACTTTCTGAAAATTGCAATGTGATAATTTGACAAATGTATGACTGTAGCTCAGTCCCAGCTTTTCTAATTCTGTCAAAGGTCAAAGGACAGACTAAAAGATAGTTGCATTATTTCATAAGCTCTTATTCAAACATCTTAATGATATTCCTATAAATTTTTAAACCCCTTGTGGCAGATTTTTTGTTTTACAACATACACATTGAGAGTCAGGCACAGGACCATACTTGAACAGCAAATGCCACACTGACCACTTGATCAGGATCTCTGGAAATAAAAGTTAATAAATACAAACCAGGGCACAAAGTGTGAAACCAGAGTTTGTTCATGCTAGCCCAGTATTATTATCATGATACTTAAATAGCCTATCCGCCTTTTCTAGCATCACATTATAAATGTTTGCAGTGATCTGCCACTACTACATGGCAGGTATTTTAAATGAAATTGTTGTACTAGCATTTTTGTGAATGTACACAAAGTCATATTACATTAAAATGCTAGTTATTTAAAGATTTTATCCATTAAATCTCAGTTGTGTGGTCTAATACCGTGTTGCTTTTATTTTTACACACAAGTGTAGGTTCACTTACTATTCCATCTCAGTAACTATATGTAATGGAATGGTACATAAAGTTTCTGAAATGTGTTATTCTGTGTGATTAATTTGGTTGTCACATTCTTATGTAATATTATAGCCAAATATTATCATATATAAAAATGTGTAAAAAATTATATGATGGGTGTGGTGGGCTTGTGTAAATAGCCACTAGGTGTGACTGTATTTATCTGTGTGTTTCTGGCCTGCAATGGACAGCCAACCTGTCCAGGATGCTTCTCCACCTTTCACTTTATGACCACTGGAACAGGCTTTGACATCCTCTGCAGCCCTTGGTTGCTCAGAAATGACTGAGAAAGTGAAAGAAGGAAAGAATGAATGAATGAATGAATGAATGAACGACGGACATGTTGCAGGCACAGCTGTGGCCCATGACACTTTTAGGCCTGGCATCTTTGCGTACTTGTGTTGACATAGGTGTTAGGCCTCCAGCCATGTGTTTGCTGCCAGATTGTATGTTCTCCAGCTCTCTTTTCTACTGTCTTTCTTTCTCTCTGTTTCCTTCTCTCTTTCTCTCTCTCTATATATATATTTATATGTCTCCCTCTCACTCTCTCTCTCTCTTTCTCCCTCTGCTGACAGGCCAAGGTTGAGCGCAGCACGGCTGAAACCGGAGGCAGAGAGCTGAGCTGTAGCCGTTGAAACATTGAGCATGAAAGCACAGAGGCCTGAGGGGTTTCCTGTTGCAAGCAAAGAGACCTAGCTACAAACACACCCAGTATCGTTTAGTTTTTGTCAGGAGGTTGCACTCACGGAGGAGTTAGAACCATTGACCGTACTGTATATGTAACAGAAACACTCATTGGGTGGAACATGCAGCCTCTTACTGGAAGTGTTTTTTTATGTTCATGTTTATGTGAACTCGGCATTCACATGAAGAAAATAATGTTACTGAATCACATCCATTAATAAATATGTGCCGATGAAGCTTATTCTGATCACTTATATAGTGTTAACAAAATATATGAGTCAATAGTATAGCAAAACAGTGGAGACGCTAGACTTCTAAGGGTCATGTTACAGTGTTGTGCTAATTCAGTGTGCATTTTAATGTTTTGTGTAGCTGATAATCGGCTAACATTGACACTCTGCGAAGAGTGCCGATGGCACGAAGTGATAAATCCTTCAGAAATCCTTCAGTCCTTCTTCATGGTCTTTTCTCTGCGTGATCACGACTGCCTCTCAGAGTCCTTAATTCGCTGGAGTTGAGTTTGTCCAAATTATCATGCGCTTGTTTTCCAGACCTCTCCGCTATGCTTATTGCGGTTAAGGAGGCATGCGGGGAGAAAATCTAGCCGCTCAGCCACTCATTCCGTGAAAGCACACTTGTCCAAGAGCTCGAAGGGCTTAATGAGTTCCTCACAAACAAAATCACAACAGTCCTTAATCAGACAGTGCTGTGAAATTGCGTTTAATTACTTCCCTGCTGTCTCTGGCTCTTTGAAGATTTAGCCCCAGCCCACAATGCGAATATGCTGAATGACTGGCACCTACGCAAGCAGCTCATGAACCTTTTTCTAAACTGGGTTTCTCGCTGGACGTTGCTAACTTACCCTGCTCTCAATACCTATGTAACCCTCCGGTCCACCTAGCCTCAGACTCTCTAAAAGCGTAGTAAATTAAAGATCATAAATCATACACTATTCATAAGAGGCTCCATCTGGACCTTTTCCATTGGCCATTCTCCCTCCCCCGGCTAATGGGTGTGAGCTTGCATACTCCTCAGGAGCTCCCTGCCCTGTCCCTCTCCGCTGAACGTTACGTTCTGGGCCGCTGCTTTAAAAGCCGATACCCTAGGCATGGCCAAATGGTCTCCATCACCCACCCCCCTCATCAGGCCCTCAATGGCCTGGACCATTGTCTGCTGGAGAAGCCACCAGATGGTTTGTACCAGATCGGCTGAGGTATCAGTTTTATTCCAGGGTGACCATTGGGGGATATCCTATATGACAATTAACTTTGGTTACAATTCAGAATGCTATGGCATAGTCTTTGTTCTTTGTTTTATTCTGCATAAGGCCTTTATAACGCACCTAAACAACTGAAGGAACCATTCAGGGCTTATATGTCATATTTCATTGGTCCTAGAAGGGTGGTTCATAGAACTTCATGATTAAACTATGCACAAATGAAGAATTTCGGTGACAAAATTCATTCTGTAGAGGAAGAAGCAGTTTTGGCTTTTAAAATGACATGATTTAAAAATACTTTTGAATATTGGATTAGGAAGAGTGCCTTTAAAGGTTAAAAAACAGTTAAAAAACACCCATGTATGAGTTAAAAAATACATGGATTAACCTTTAAAGGCACTCTTCCTAATCCAATATTCAAAAGTGTTTTTAAATCATGGTCTTTTTAAAAGCCAAAACTGCTTCGTGCTCTACAGAATCACCGAAAAAAAATGTTGTCACCGAAATTTTTCATTTCTGCTTAGTTTAATCACGAAGGCGTAACAAACACATGTTATTCAGAGTAATGTGATGTGGCTTTATTTAAAAGATATCACAGAAATCCATGGCATTGTTTTGTAGTATATTTATAATAAAATTTGGGCCTCAAACTCTATTCATTATAATGTAAAAAAAAAAAAGGTGAAAAATAATCATTCAAAAATGGGTCGTTTTGGACAGTAAATGAAATGGCTGTATTTGCGTATTAGTTCCTATCTATACTACTGTAAGCTGCTATGTTCTGCCTTAACCCACTCTAAATGATGTAGTGTTTGGAACACTGGTTGGGCTCGGCTATAAGAACGAAACAGCAGAAAACTGAGAGGGTTAGATGGGGAAAGAGAATGAGGGTAAAGGAAAAGAAAGAAGAGAGTAGTTGTTCAAAGCTGCATAGGCTCAAATAAACTGGACCACTCGCGCTAATGACGGATAACTTGAGCTGGCCAAGGTGTGTCAGCAGCCATCAGTCTTTCTAATTAAAGGTTTGGTGGCCATTTTTCATAGGGTTCTGCCGACCAAACACCGTAACACACACACACCCCCATCAGGACACACAGGTCCATTGTGTGCACTGCTGTTGACTCGGTCGAGAGTAAGCTTGCAGGAAATGCCATATATTGACATTGGAATGTCCCCTTGGTGTAAGTAGCCTATTTGTCACCCTTCTGCATTGTCTCCTTCTATCATACTGATATTGCTGCCCATTTGTGCGAGGCAGTTTTCCAAAATTACTGATGCCTATCTACCTGAGAATCACATCAGGGAAAGGGTCAAATTCATTCCAGATACACACACACACACACACGCACACACACACACACACACACACACACGCACACACACATATAGACATGAGGTTGAGAACACTGATCCTGGTTAATTAAGTGAGTGAGAAAGAGGGCAGAGGGAATGGATAATTCATGTGTGATATGGAACACTCCGCAGTGTGTGTGTGGTAGTGGGGGGCTTAGTGGCAGTGTGGGCCATCCCAAGGACTGGGTCAGAAGAGGAGTTGCGGTGGCATTCAGTTAAATTGTTAAAGGTTAGCCAAAGTTGATTATTAATGTGAAAAAAATGCATACACACTATATGGACAAAGGTTTTGGGGCACACCTGTTTTCAGGGTTTGGGATAGGACACTTACTTCCAGTGAAGGGCAGTCTTAATACTTCAGCATACCAAGACATTTTTAATGACGCCATGCTTACAACCTTGTGGACACAGTTTGGGGAAGAGCCTTTTCTATTCCAGCATTGCTGTGCCCCAGTGCACAAAGCAAGATCCATAAAGTATTTGAATTCACTGTCCCTGTTGGTGTAATGGTAAGGTGTCCAAATATATTTTTGTCCTTAGAGTGTATGTCAGTTACCACAAAACAAAGCAGTGTGATCACTACAATGTAATATTTAACACAAGTAATCATTCCAACATTGCACAAGACCACAGGAAGCAAAGGGGATGATACAACTTCTAAATTCAAGATTCAAGATTCATAACATTTATTTCACATTCACAGATATGCACAAACAATGTGCAGTAACTCCTGAGACAATTATACATAAACGTAAACCATATCAATACAACAGTACATACACACTATGTATACACTACTCACAATAAATTAGGGATATTGTGAGAGATTTAGTGGATGTCACACATACGGTGTTTGTTTCAGTCAGGTGTTGCTCGTGAACTTCGTGTGTCTCAAAGTGTCATCAGCAGACTTGCATCAAGACACAGAACTACTGGCAGAGTTCATGACAGATCCAGGAGTGGAGCCCCACGATTGACAGACCGCAACGATGACCAGTACCTAAGGACCTATGCACTCGGACATTGTTATGCAACTGCCACACAGCTGCAGGCCCGTTTACGAGATGCGAGGGGTACTAGGGTTTCTAGACAAACCATTCGCAACCGACTCCACCGCTTTGGCTTGAATGCCAGACGATCGTTGCAGGGGACTCCACTGGGACCAGTTGAAGCAGAGACTGGATGATCGTACCCCACGGCAGAATGGCAGAATGACATGGCAGAACTGCGTGTAGCACTTGTGGAAGAGTGGAACGCATTGCCGCAGAACAACATCATGAGGCTAGTGAGGGGCATGAAACGTTGCTGTCAAGCTGTCATTTCGGCAAATAGTGAAAACACCCGCTACTGACATCGTCAATTTTTGTTATTTGGGGCTGTCCCTGTCTACATTTTTGGGGTAATAAATATTAAACTAATGAAAATGATGTTTCTTCTCATACGTTATTAGTAATATCAAAGGGAACTTTTACTTATTTAATTAAAATTCAGAGCAAATAGGAGAATCACTCATGTAAATAACAATATCCCTAACTTATTGTGAGTAGTGTATATTAAATCTGTGGTCACCAGTCCTTTTCATGGAGATCTATTTCCTGTCATTTTTATCTCCAAACTTCCCCTAACATCATATATGTATGTATATACAACCTAACTAGTAATTGTTTGCAGAGTGTATTTTTGTCACGGTTAGGCAGACATGACTGATCGGACAACCAAAACCCAACCTTGTTGCATGGCGGAAGAGCCCAAGCGTAACTGGCATGAGAGAGCGGGTTTACCAAGCGTTTTGATTCGAGGACACTCCTTTAAGGAGTTGAGGCTCGCACCAAACGAGCCCGCATTCTCACTTGCACACACAGGGAAAGAGAGGGGGTTGCTCCAAAGAGCCAGAGTACTCACGGTATGACTAGATATGGTTACGGGACACATGAAACTGAAGCATGTAACTTCAATGTCTGTGCAAGTTACTAACACCTGCTTCCACCTTTTATACCTGATGTGCAGTCATTTCCGGTGCCCTTTGACTGCACGTGACCTGGTGTGCGTGACAGTACCCCCACTCCAGGACCGGCTCTGGATGGTCTTGGCTGAGAGGACACCCGAAGACGGTGGTCCCGGATGAGCGGGTCTTGGAACTAGCGCACACTGGACATGGTCGGACGTAGGTTTTTACGTCCTTCTTGATGCCTGGCCACTAGAAAGCCATTGGAGGAAGTGGATGGTACGCGTTATGCCGCGGTGACCGGACAGAGCAGAGTCATGGGCCAACTGAAGTGCCTCCTGGAGGATGGGCGTGGGGACATACAGGCGTCCCGCCGGGGTCTCGGTGGGAGGAGGCTCCAAGGACTGAGCTAGGCGGACTCTTTCTTCCAACCCCCACCAGAGCCGTGTGACGATGACGTGTTTGGGCAGGATGGGCCATTCCTCTCAAGCCCACTTGATAGCCAGCAACTCACTGTCCCCCACCCCGTATAGACGCTGAGTGGGGTCGAATTTTCTAGAGAAGAAACAACACGGATTTGACCTTGCTGTGAGAGGACGGCTCCTACGCCCACATCGTAGGCGTCCAGCTCAACAACAAACGGTTTGGTCTGGTCAGGATGGATGAGAACTGGAGCGGACTGAACTGAAGCCCCGGATAAATCGGTGATAGAAATTGGTGAACCTCAGAAAACGCTGCAGCTGTTTAAGTGACGTGGGCAGGGGCCATGCACGCACAGTCTCCAGCTTCTGGGGATCCATGGCCACACCCTGAGAAGAGACGACAAAGCTGAGGAATGAGCTGGTGTGCTGGTGAAAGGCACATTTCTCCAACTTACAGAACAGCTGATGGGCCAGCAACCTCTTTAACCCTGCCCGGACATGCTGGATGTGCTCCTCGGTGGTCTTGTCGTCAAGGTAGGCGAACACCCAACGGCCCATCATGTCGCGGCGGACGCCATTTATCATCTGTTGGAATGCTGAGGGGCTGTTACACAGACCAAACGGCATGACCAGGGTCTTGTAGTGGCCGGTGGGGGTTACGAAGCCCATCTTCCATTCGTCTCCCTCTCGGATGCGGACAAGGTTGTATGCGCTTCAGAGATCCAGCATCGTGAAGATCTGGGCACCCGAGAGAGAGTCCAGGGTGGTGTTAATGAGTGGAAGAGGGTGTCGGTTTCTGACAGTCATTTTATTCAGCCCCCGATAGTCGACACACAGACGCAGTCCCCCATAATTTTTCCCGACAAAGAAGAACCCCGCAGGGATGGGGGGGGTCGACGGGCGGATGGTTCCATTTCGGAGTCCTTTGGTGACATAGTCCTCCATCGCCTTCTGTTCCCCTGCAGTGAGAGAGTACCGTGCCCGGGAGGTCTATAGTGAGATCATACGAACGGTGAGGAGGGAGGTGGAGCACCTTGCGCTTACAGAAAACCCCTGCCAGGTCATGGTACGGGACAGGAATGGCCTGCAAGTTGACGTCAGGGGCCTCGGACTCCCCTGAGCATGTTTCAGCCTGTGCCTGTAGGCAGAGCTCGCCACAGGTCGGCCCCCACTGAAGAATGCGACCTTGGGTCCATGAGATTAGGGGGTTCATGCTTCATAAGCCAAGGGTGTCCTAGGATCAAAGGAGGAGAAGAGAGGTAGTTAAAAGAAACTGGATGGTTTCGATATGATTTTCATGGGACATGGAGATGGGTTTGCTTATAAGAGATATCGGGCTATGAGTGAGGGGCCAACTGTCTACGGCTGTGATAGCGACAGGCTGAGTTAACACCTCTGTCTTGACCCCCAGTCGGGCAGCATATTTCTGATTGCTGAAATTACCAGCCGCCCCCGAATCAACAAAGGTGGAGGTTCCTATCTGTTTGTGGCCCAGCTGAAGGTCTACCTGGATGGTGAGCTTAGAGACAGTCAACGGGCAGCTGGAACAGCCCGTGGTGCCAAGTGAGAGACCCCCCCTCCTCACTTGGCTTGGTCATTTCCCGGCCGCAGGGGGCAGACTGTGCGGCGATGGTTTGGTGAGGAGCAGTAGGTGCACAAGCCATTGCGGAATCTTCACTCCTTTTCTGAGGGGGCAGGGAGGTGCGTCCTATCTGCATGGGTTCCCCAGCTCCAGATGAATGGGCTTCGGAGATGGGTGGTGGTGTCCGGAAGGTGGCGACCGAGGGCTCAGGGTGATGTTCTCGTGAGGAAGCGTGAGCGCCAGCCAGATGCAGGTTGACGCAGAGGCAGAGCTGGACAACACCTTCAAAAGTGTCTGGGAGCTCTCTGGCGGCACAGCTCCCGCTTCATCCAGCCGCTGAGCCCTTCGTAGTAGGCTGTGCGTAGGGCGGCGGCACTCCAGGTGGTTGTGTATTGATGTGTATTGGCTCACGGACCGCTCGCCCTGCAGCAGATGGTAGAGCCGGGAGTCCACCACCACCTCGCTCTCGGGGTTTTGGAAGGCAACCTTGAGTTGTTGAGTGAAGACGTTATAGTCGTGGGCCGTCTTGGTGTTGGCCCTCAAGGCCGCCGAAGCCCATTCTGCTGCCTGCCCGGTGAGGAGGGACGCAAGGAGGGCGATCCTGGAGCGATCCGTAGAATAACGCTGGGGCTGGAACTTAAAAACAAATGCCAGGTTAGTTAAAAATACCTCACACTTGCCATCTATACAGTCTATACAGGGGTAATATTGGTATTTTACATTATAGCACTGCATTCTAGCACTTTTCTTTGAGGGTAATGTATTAAGCTGAGTTCAAAATGAAATTAAAGTGTTTTGGGAGCATTTGGGGGAATATTTTGAGTTTACACAATGAAAATAGGCATTTTTAGGCATTTTTGTTGCGAATATTGGGGGTTTACTGTATAAAAACACAAACACACACACATATATATGTATTCCAATGCAATAAACTCAGCAAACAGAACCTGCTCACTAACACTTTTTTCATTTAACAAGGGGTCTTGAAACTTTTGCATATGACTGTGGGTCATTTGCTGGGTGCTTCATACTGATATATTTAGAAATTATTGTGGAATTGATGGGAATTTTTATTTGTTTAATTTTTGCATTTCCTAGCATTCATTCGCCCACACAGTGTGCTTTACATACACCATCTACTTTACATACACGCCCTAGAAAATGTAATGAAGCAATCCATGTGCCATGTTTCACCATCTACATGAGGAAATTTTCTGAGGAAAATCTGGTAGCTTCAATTTTGATTAATCACTAATAGAGCCCGACCGATATATCGGCAGGCCAATATTATCGGCCGATATTAGTCATTTTCCAAACTATCGGTATCGGCATTTATAATGGCCGATAAATGAATATTTCAA